>OY744535.1:13977797-13980297 GCA_963556195.1 Sepiola atlantica
TAAACACATATATACATATGCATATATATACATATATATACACATATATACATGTGCATATATATACACATTCATACATGTGCATATATATATACACACATATATACATGTGCATACATATATACACATATATATACACACACACATATATATATACACACATATATACATGTACATATATGCATGTGCATATATATATATACACACACATATACATGTGCATATATATATACACATATATACATATGCATATATATACACATATATATATATACACATACATACATGTGCATATATATACAGGGTGTTTCAAAAGTCTTGGGAACATTACAAATGCGTATATCTCATGAACTATTCCAGGTAGAAAAATGAAACTGGTGCCATTTTAAAGCTTGCTTAATCAAGTTTTTGGTCATACTAATGATTTTCGTGTTATCTTTCCTGGTGCAGTAATGGCGTTCTCTAAACAAGACAAGGCATTTTGCGTCCTCCAATTTGCAAAGACTGAATCGTGGACATGTGTTCAGCGTGCATTTCGCAGGAAATTTAAAAAAGAAGCCCCTGAAAGGAAATCCATTGTCAGATGGCATGCTAAATTTGTGAAAGATGGGTGTTTGTGCCCAAGTAAGCGAACAGGTCACCCTTCAACTTCAGAAGATGCAGTTGAGCAAGTTCGGACAGCCTTTCAGCGGAGCCCCCATAAATCAGTGAGAAGAGCCAGCAGGGAACTTCAGTTGCTCCAGCAACTGTCTGGCGTGTCTTAAGGAAACGACTGCAAATGGTACCTTACAAGCTCAAGTTGGTCCAAAAGTTGAAGGACACTGATAAGCCACTTCGCCGTGACTTTTGCATTGCAATGCAAGAGAAGTTGGAAGATAACGGCTTTGATGACCGGCTTGTTTTAGCGATGAGGCGACCTTCCATCTGAATGGCAAAGTTAACAAGCATATCACTCGCATATGGGGTACTGAGAATCCTCATGAACTTCTTGAGCACGAGCAAGATTCACCAAAAGTGAACGTGTTTTGTGCAATTTCCAAGAAAGGTGTCTATGGACCATTCTTCTTTGAAGAGGCAACTATCACTGGTGAATCCTATCTCAACATGCTGGAAGACTGGTTAATGGCTCAGTTGGAACAAGCAGAATCTGATGACTTCATTTTTCAACAAGATGGTGCACCACCACACTGGAGTCTTAGAGTAAGGCAGTTTCTTAACACAAGGCTGCCTGGTAGATGGATTGGGAGATCTGGGCGAAATGATGACGTTCTTATGCCCTGACCTCCTAGGTCTCCAGATCTTACCCCGTGTGACTTTTTCCTTTGGGGCTTTGTCAAGCAACAAGTCTATGTGCCGCCCCTTCCAAGAGATATTGACGAACTAAAGGCTCGAGTAACGGCAGTTGTGGGAACCATTGACGTCAAGATGCTGGAACGCGTTTGGCAGGAAATGGACTATCGACTAGATGTCTGCCGTGTGACGAATGGTGCTCATATTAAGCAACTTTGAAGATTCCCCACAAAACTTGAAACTTTAACCTTTCCAACGGTACCAATTTCATTTTTCAACTCCTAATAGTTTTTGAGTTATTAAAAATCGTTATGTTCCCAAACTTTTGAAACACCCTGTATATACATATATATATATATATATATATATACACACATATATACCTGTGCATATATATACACATATAAACCTGTCTGTATATATATATACACATATACATGTGTGTGTACATATATATATACACATATATACATATGTGTATATATATACATATATATATGTATACATGTCTGTATATATATACACATATATACATGTGTGTGTATATATATACATGTGTATATATATAGACATATATACATGTCTGTATATATATATATATACACACATATATACATGTGTATATATATATACACACATATATACATGTGTGTGTATATATATACATATATATATACATGTGTGTATATATATATATACACATATATACATGTGTGTATATATATACACACATATATATATACACAAATATACATGTGTATATATATATACACATATATATATACACATATATACATGTGTATATATATTTACACATATATATATATATATATAAACACATATATACATGTACATATATATACACACATAAATATATATATATATACGAACATATGCATATATATATACACATATATATATATATACACACATATATACATGTGCATATATATACACATATATATATATACACACATATATACATGTGCATATATATACACATGTATATACACACATATACATGTGCATATATATACACATATATACATACACACATATATACACACATATATACATGTGCATATATATATACACACATATATATACGTGCATAGATATACACACCTATATATATATATACACATATATACATGTGCATATATATACACATATATATACATATGTGCATATATATTAACACACATATATA
>OY744535.1:13990297-13992797 GCA_963556195.1 Sepiola atlantica
TATATACACATATATATATACACATATATACATGTGTGTGTATATATACACATATATATATACACATATATATATGTGTGTGTATATATACACATATATATATATATACACACATATATACATGTGTGTGTATATATACACATATATATATACACATATATACATGTGTGTGCATATATATACACATATATATATACACATATATACATGTGTGTGCATATATACACATATATATATATACATATATACATGTGTGTGTATATATACACATATATATACACATATATACATGTGTGTGTATATATACACATATATACACATATATATACACATATATACATGTGTGTATATATACACATATATATACATACACATATATACATGTGTGTATATATACACATATATACATGTGTGTATATATATACATATATATAATCATATATGTGTATATATATATACATATATATACACAGATATATATATACACATATATACACATATATACATGTGTGTATATATACACACATATATATACATGTGTGTATATATATATATATATATATATACATGTGTGTATATATATATACATGTGTATATACACATATATATACAGGTGTGTATATATATACACATATATATACATGTGTGTCTATATATATACATATATATATATATACATGTGTGTATATATCTACATGTGTGTATACACATATATATATACATGTGTGTGTGTGTATATATATACATACACATATATATATACACGTGTGTATATATCTACATGTGTGTATACATATATATATATACATGTGTGTGTGTATATATATACATACACATATATATATACATGTGTGTATATATATACATGTGTGTATACACATATATAAATACGTGTGTGTATATATATACATGTGTGTATACACATATATATATATATCAACACATATATACATGTGTGTTTTTATATTAACATATATATATATACACATATATACATATGTGTATATATATACACATATGTACAAAGGTGGGTATATATATATACACATATGTGTATATACACATGTGTGTATATATATACATATGTACATGTGTGTATATGTATACATGTGTGTGTGTATATATATACACACATATATATATCTATGCATATATACATGTGTGTATATATATACACACACATATATACATGTGTGTATATATAGGCACATATATTCACATATATACATGTGTGTGTATATATAGGCACATATATTCACATATATACATGTGTGTGTATATATATATACACATATATACACACATATATATACATGTGTGTATATATATACACACATATATACACATATATACATGTGTGTATATATATACACACACATATATATACACATATATACATGTGTGTATATATATACACACACATATATATACACATATATACATGTGTGTATATATATACACACACATATATATACACATATATACATGTCTGTACACACATATATATACACATATATACATGTCTGTATATATATAACCACATATATATATACACATATATACATGTTTATATATATATATATATACACGTGTATATATATATACACATATATATATACATGTGTGTATATATATATACACACACATATAAATACATGTGTGTATATATATACACATATATATACATGTGTGTATATATATATACAGATAGACAGGGTGGGCCAAAATAAGGGTCCTATCTTTAAATTTGAATAACTTGAATTTGAATAACTTCCACAAAATAAAAGTTAAACTCACCAAACTTTGTGTGTGTAGACTGACCCTTCCGAGATTTTTTGAAATAAACAAAACAAATTTTAGCCGAAAAACACTTCTTAAAACTTACAAAAACTAAAGTATTGTTTTTAACACTGTTTTGAGTTTTTTAAGCAAAAATAATGTTTTCTAAATGAGGGTACGTTCCTTAGGGCTAATACGGCTCATGCTTGCTTCGGAAGGGGTCCTTTACTTATTCTAAAAAAAAAATATTTTAAAAATCAATAAATAAAAAAGTTTTGAATTTTTAAAAATATGACCCTTATTTTTGCCCACCCTGTATATACACATATACACATATGTACAAGTGTGTATATATATACACATATATATACACATGTGTGTATATATATACACATATGTGTATATATATATACACACATATATATATATACACATATATACATGTGTGTATATATGTATACACACATATATATACATATATTCATGTGCGTGTATATATATAACCACATATATGTACATATATTCATGTGTGTGTATATATATAACCACATATATATACACACATATGTACATGTGTGTATATATATAGCCACATATATACACATATATACATGTGTGTATATCTATACAGACATATATATATACACATATGTGTATATATATATATGTGTATATATATACACATATATATATATACACATATGTGTATATATATACACAC
>OY744535.1:13995297-14095297 GCA_963556195.1 Sepiola atlantica
TGTTCATAGAGTATTTTATTTTCTGGTATGTATAATCTTATAGTAATGACAAACATTTTGAAAGATGCTCATATTTAACACTTTTGACAAAATTCACATTTTTTTCAGACATTTTTTATTCAAAAAAGGTTTTACTTTTAAAAGAAAATCAATTTTGGCTGAAAATTTTTCAAATCTGTAAAATGACTTGTTTTTATTTTAGTTCATACAACTAAAATGTTGGTTTTTGTTGTATAAACTAAGATCAAGTAAAAAAAATATTTGTAGAAAGTTTTTTAAAATGTCTAGTTTGGGTTTAGTTCAGATATTAACAAGTCAAAAAAGTGAACCCATATAATTTTTAAAGGAACTTTTTTTGTTTTTTTTAATTACACAGATTTTGCAGACTTCACTAAAAATGCAATAAATCCTTGGACTAAAAAAAACGGTATAGTATATCAGTTTTCTCGTAACATAAATTAGAAAGTTGACCTTGGGTTTTCTCTCGACAGCCTCGTAACTCTCACTTCTCTTATTTTGTTCCGTAGTCCTCATATTCCATGAACAACGTTTCTGACAAAGGGTTTGAAGGAATTGCTGTTTTGGGGGTCGGAATCATTCCACCTAACACTTACCGTTGGCTAATTTTTGATCTTGAAGTATTTTTTTTTTTTTGCTTCATGCCTTGTCTGGAGCGATTTCCATTAAAAGAAAAACATTTTCTCAGAAATTGAAGATTTTTAATACAAAGTTTAATTTGCATACACGATGTTTAAGTTTCAATACACTTACATGTAAAAAGTGCATCTTTCTAAACACAAATAAGTTAAGTTTTAAAACATATTTCAGAAATAGTGTTAATTTTAAGAAGCATCGGTTGGTCTCTCTTGTTAAGAGAATTTGGAATTGAAAAAAAAGACAGGAACAGCGGATAAAATAAGCTTTTTAAAAAAAAAAGTTTAGAAAAGCGGCCATTAATATTATTTTACATCATCAAATTTCAAATAAAATTATGACTGAAAAATTAAAATCAGCAAGGAGAATAACTCATATTTTTTATTGAAGAATATAAAGAGTTGTTTCCCTTAAAACTAAAATTAGTACTTGTACAGAGAAGCGTCCGTATTAAATTATCAATACCATAAAAAAAAAACAGTATTATATACTTACGCAGCAGATTTAAATAAGTATCCTCACCTAGAAGTAGGAAAAATTATCAAGAACTTTAATTAAAAGCAAAATCCATTTTTCGACATGTTCAAATGTCGCCATCTTCAGCTGGGAAACAAAATCAGGGGAGGTAAAAACTTTTGTCATAATTTACAAGATGCCGACCCTTGAACATGATTGATTGATTGTTCCTGAAAAATAGATTTTGCTTTTAATTAAAGTTCTACTTGATAATTGTTCCTACTTTTCGGCGTACTACTGCTAACCTAATAGAAATCTATTCTTTACAGCAGAGTATTCCTTTATGCTAAGTGGAAACTGTTAAAGATAATTTGGACCATTAGATGCACTTTTTTTTTAATCAGGAAAAAAATATACAATGTTCAGTCAGTTTTTCTCAATAAAAAGGTTCATCTTATCTGTAAAATATATTTTCTGTGAATTAAAAAGAATTTATAATCAAAGATTCATTTTAGAGAACATTTAACTTGCATTATATAACGAGTTATTAAATATTCCTACAATTTTTTTTTTTATTTAGTATCTCTAGGCGAATAAAATTATTGTTACGATAAATTCCAATTTTTAATTCCAGCTTTTGTTCATCTGTGAAAAGTAGAGACTGCTTCAGCTTAACGCAGCCAAGTCGAGAAATAAATTAGGATAAAAACGGAGTCCTTCAACATTTTCATCTCGGCAAACTCCACCAACTTTTTCACTGAGAAGTAATCTAAAAAGAAAGATAAACATATATCAGTATTTTTTAACAGAAATAAATTCTTTTAAATAATAATGGCTTTAAATGTTGTGTGGCAAAAAAAACAAATATACAAAAAAAAAAAAAAAAAAGCATAGTTTCAAATGAAAACGAGTTTCAAATAAAATTAGCTTCAAACGAAACAAGCTTCTTGTGGATTTTTCTTGCACAAAAAATGTTGTAGAGCAAAAACTGTGCAAAAAAAACAATCATTTGAAGCAATGCTTTTTTTTATGTTGCGCAAAAAACTTCAAATGTGGTGCACCCAAAAAAGAAAAATGCGCAAAAAGAACAAAAGAAAACATGTTATGCAGAAATATCATTTTTAAAGATAATTTCTTTGTTAAACAAACTTATTTTAGTGGTGAGTATTAATCGAATACACTGAACCTTACACAATGAATATTTCAGATGATAATTTGGACTTAAATGTCCTTGCAGACTGTCTTTTGCATACAAGGATAGGCCGAGAGATGACATTGGGGCATTCGGAAAGGGTAACTGGGGATTGTCGTGTCTTTTGATCGGGATGCAATCCTTCTAAGAAAAAAAGGCAAAACGATCAAAAAGGCAAAACTTAAGAAGAAGCTCCATGTTGATCCTCCATGTTGATCCTCCATGTTGAGCCACATCTTTTGTCTACATGGTTTGATTGCACACAGCAAAGTTTCAAGCAGAATCATTGGTGCTTCTGCTTTTTAACGATGACATGTATAAAAAAAATAAAAATCGCTAAAGAAATGTATAAACATTGTTATGTACTTACGTGGTAGCTTAGAAGACTGTACACCAAAAATTACACAAATTCATCCAGTATTTATTAAATTAAAAATTTAAAAAACGATTTTATCTATATGTCGCCATCTTGTATCTTTCAATCGCCTTATTTTTATCCTGGGTCGACAAGGGAGATAACACATTTTTTGGATTTCTGCTAAATTGGTAATAAAAATAATTTTTTGTTATAAAATGTCTAACAATACGTAAAATCGTTTTCTTTTCCTTTTTCTTATAATTTAATAAATACTGGATGAATTTGCGTAATTTTTTCTGTACAATCTTTATTTCAGCTAACACGTAAGTACATAAAGTTTATACATTTCTTTAAATATTTTAATGTCGTTGTGAAACTGCAGAAGCACCAAATCATTTATTGATCTTCATTCATGAGACTGTTCAAGTCTGTAAACTAATACAATTTATTAGAAAACAATTTATGTCTGAAAAATTCTTTCATTAATTTTTTAAATCTATCTTTGTTTTTTTTTATAGAAATCGCTCCAGACAAGGCATGAAGCCACTTGATGGAAGGAGCTAAAAAAAAATTTTTTTTAAATGCTTCAAGGTCAAAAACTAGCCAACAATAAGTGTTAGTTGGTCAAAATCTATCCATCTATTCTTCCCCCTTTGTCAGAAACATCGCTCATGGAATGTGAGGACTAAAGGACAAAATAAGGGAAGCAAGAATTACGAGGCTGTCGAAAGTAAACCCATGGTCCACATTCTACTCTCCCAAATAGTTTAAACTGAATAAACATTCCGGTGTGTGTGAGGGGGAGGATTAGCCCTCATAGGGAATCTCTTTTAAAATCTTATTTGATTCTCTTATAGCTATTTACTCATGGATACTTTTAGGAATGGTATGAACCCCTACACACCCCAAAGCATGGATAAAATTGCAACTTGTGTTCAATTGATCATATACAATGGTATTGTATTTCAGTATGAAATAACACAAGAATGGTCAACATATTAGTGTTAGCAAACAAAACCCTAACCCCTAACCCTGAATACACAGTCCTATTACCCTCTGCATGTATGTATTTTTTGCAAACACAAATCTTGGTTTTCGGGCTAGGATCAAAATCTTGGTTTTCGGGCTAGGATCAAAATCTTGGTCTCCGGGCAAGGATCAAAGTGTAGCGTTGTCCTTATTTTATTTGGTTTCTTTTTTTTGTGGGAGGGAGGGGGAGGGGCTTTTACTCCTCATCACTTTTCATGGAATTGTAAATAATTTTTGTGTATAAAATTAATTTGAAATCATTGGGAATATTTTAAGTGAGGGTAGCACACAGAGTAAATGTGGTATTATGGTATTTTGGTGAGTTCTGAAGTGAAAGTGATGGGCAAATGGTGAAAGAATGAAAAGAAACAATGCTTGGACGAATGGGTCAAAATGAGCCTTCTTGTTAAGGGTAGGATAGACAAATGAAATGCAGTTTTCTTTGAATTATTTATTAACAAAACAAATCAAATCAAATGGAGCGTCTGTTTTAATGGAGTTGGATTTTCCACAGAGTAGAAACTGAACTTGTGTCCAGCCTTTCCCTCGTGAGAAGGCAAGGGGATGGCGGACAATTTCATGATTGAGAAAAGTAAAAATAAGATGATCTTACCTTTCCTTGGCTAAAATAACTGAAACTCCAATTAACTGTGACAAATCTTCTGCAGTTGCTGAACCTTTTTTCTTGACCTGAAACAATGTTATACATTTTTTATATATGTAAGTTTTTTGTTTTTTTGGTTATTCTTAATTAAATGTATACAAAATAAATAAATAAATAAAAAAGGTTGGTTTGGTTGTTTTGTTTTATGGCACATCAACTCTTTTCGGGTTATTTAATGCCAAATCCGGTGTTTTCGTGAAAGTTTTTATGCTTCAAATTCTTTATATATTCAAGTATTCATTCATGGTGTTTGGTTTGGTTGTTTTACGGCATATCGACCCTTTTCAGGTGAATTTGGTCTTTTTGGTGAAAGTCTTTATACTTCAATGTCTTTATATGTTCAAATATTTGTTCATGGTGTTTGGTTGAGTGAAAGGGTGGGACGAGATGGGGAGGGGGGAAGGGAGGGAAACTGTTTTTTGTTTTGGATTTTGCAGAACATGATTGAGTTTTGCAAAGAAAAAGAAAAAACAATAGAACATCAATGTTTGGTGCATTTGGAGCCAGGACGTCAATAATTTCAGACAGCCTGATCTGGTAGCGCCAGTAGGTTCTATTTGACCCATAGATGGGGGTTCTTACAGGTACTACCACTCTGAGCCAGAATGGACCTGGGAGCAATGGCAACTAAGGGGCAACTCCACATTCTCCACAGCTCCCAAATGGAGGCCTCACCACTGGATGTCTTTTAGGGTCATACCCATTGTTTGCATATGCGTAGGAGGTTCTGTCAGATCTTTTATATACAGAAGCATGAACGGCCGTTACGTCATTTAAACGTGGCTGTGAGCGGCCACAACGTCATTTAGACGTGACTGAGCGCTCGCAATGTCATTTAGACATGACTGTTAGCGGCCACAACGTCATTTACACACTTTGCCCGTAAGTATGAGCACGTGCAATGTCGTTTAGACGTGAGTGTTTGTATAAACGACGTTGTAGATACTAACATCTAAATATCTTCACATATAAATATGAACATCTGAACAAAATAATATCTTTATATGCAAGTGTTCAAATGAGATTCGTCTGAGATTTTAACTATTTTAACCATTTTTTTTTATTTTAGGAAGGAAATTTCTAAAGAACGTCTCACCATGTCCACGGTCTTTTCAATTGTTTCTTCTTCATTGTGAGACCGACTCTGCAAAACCATGACGCCACTGTCAAACACCCGGAATCTAAGAATGGCAGGAAAGAGATTTGACAAAAAATGGATTAAAAAAAAAAAAAACAAGAAAGAAAGAAACAAACAAACAAACATGAGGAATTGGTATTTGCAGAACTTCCACTTTGAACTTTGAATTCCTCAATTTGTTTGGCTTTTCAAAACAACTTTTCAACAACTTTATAAACTTGTTTTCAGCAACACTTTGAACTTTGACCTCTCTATTCAGTCTCGACATTTGTTTTATTTTTACGGCATATCAACCCCCCCCCTTTTTAGATTATTTTATACCACAACAATACTTATCATGAATAATTTTATTTTATTTATCTCCTCTCCAGGAGGTTAGACACATGGTCAGGTGTGGGTTTTGATGAAAATGTTTCTGTGGAACGAACTGGATTTGAACCCGGCACACTCAGGTCCTCAGTCCGCGTCGTTAACCACTTAGCCACTGTACCATAGAACACAAGTTGTTTTTTATTATTAGCTGGGAGAATATTGTGGGTTCATACCTTACCCAACGGTGTTAGTGCATAATTAAACCCAATAGATCTGATTGGAATCAATTATGACTTTCTTAATGTGTGACAGCGTCAATGAAAGTGAATAAACTGAATCCATTACATGTTTTTTATATGACAGTAGCTGTTTGAAAAGAAGGAGGAAAGAAGAAATTACATGAGTTTCTGACTTCTCTATCTGTAATTATATATATATATATATTTTAAAGAAAGAAAGATGAAGATAAAAAATTGCATAAAATTACATAAAATTAATACAAATTTTATTACATCGAAAGGATTAATGTAACTCCTTGCATCTGAACTTTCGATGTAATAAAATTTGTATTAATTTTATGTAATTTTATGCAATTTTTTATCTTCATCTTTCTTTCTTTAAAATTGATTGCTCTACTCAAGGTATTGAGCTTTACTGTATCGCGATAGATCACTTTACGATACTTCAATTATTGTTAATTCTATTATCATATATATAGGAAGGATGAAAGTAATCCGATGTAATGGAAAATTAAAAAAAACAAAAGATAGTTGTTTATGTATTCATTAACGTTTCGTCTTTATTGTAAGACTTCCTCAGGATGATAATTTGAAGAAAAATGTCATGCAAGTACATAGAAGTTTGGGGTTGACACGGTGGTGAGATGAAGGGATGTAGCAGCCGTAGCTACTATGAAATCCAGAGAGTCCATCGGCTGCTACATCCCTTCATCTCACCACCATGTAAACCCCAAACTTCTATGTACTTGCATGACATTTTTCTTCAAATTATCATCCTGAGGAAGTCTTACAATAAAGACGAAACGTTCATGAATACATAAACAACTATCTTTTGGTTTTTCCTTTCCCATATATATATATATATATATATATATATTTTTGTTTTACTTAAGTTCACCCCAAACAAGGCACAAGGCCACTGAGACCTAGGGGGAGGAGGGCTGCTGTGAATTATGGGAATCCTATATGGGCAGTTTTGCAGCGAGATGCTTATTCTCGTTACATTTAAATGTCTGCATGTTAGTACGATCAGGGAAACAGTGAAGGGGTGGGATCTTGCTGACTGACGAGTCGATCGTAGGTATTTACGTAGAGGGGGCACCAGTGCAGCACAATCTATGAAAGTACTTGTAAACCAAGCAGAGAGATGCAACATTGCGGCGATGGGACAGAGGCTGGAGCATGCTAGACAGTTAGGGGCCCATTAGATTAGAGACTCTTTTTTGGACGCTGTCCAAGAGGGAGAGGCAAGCGTTTGGTTTACCATCCCAGATGTGACAACAATACTCGATGCATGGGCGAATATTAGAAAGCTATTGTTCTTCTATAGTTTTGCTGCTCTGATTAAAGTGAATAAACTGAATTCAGGGCATGTGCTTTGTATTGCTGCATTACTTGTTCCTCTATTATTACTTTTTGTTACATAACTTTCAGAGCCTCCTCTACTATTTCACCCATAGCAAGTGGAGGGGGATGCAGTCATGTCTTTTCCAAGGCTATCAGAGAAAGTAACTTTATAGTCTGTTTCAAACTGGGTTTTACGGCATGTAAACCATCGTCGGGTCATTTTATGCCAAAACTGAAAAAGAATTTTGTATACGATTTATTTGTAGAGTAATTTGAATTTTGAAGAAATGTTTGTTGCCTGTTCCGATGGATACTGCACCCCATAGACTGGTATTGTCTTGGCCTTCGGGGCTTGATTTACGCCGATCTATGGGTCTGTCCTGTGCAGTTCTAGGAGGTCCACCCTCCCAGGCTTCGCCTCCCCTCTTTGGGGAGGAGTAAGTTTATTGCTTACTGTCTGAGGCGCCCCTACCGAGGAATGCCGACGGGGCTGCCCAGGCAATTTTTAAACCCCACTTTCCCGACCCGACCTTGGGTCACATCTTACTTGTGGGAGTAAAATAAAAACTGGCCTTGTGCCTAACTCCTGGAGAGGAGTAAATCAATACAGCACTTGGTCTTCCCAAATTGGTCACCCATTTAGTTCTGACCAGGCTCAACATGCTTAACTTTAATGATCTGATGAGAACTAACGTTGTGATGAAATTTAGCTTTAATGGAATTACATCTTTATAGTGCTATCATCATCATCCGATTTATTTTTAACAGACCTTTGATTAGTCCCTTATAAAAGGGTGGGGTCTGTCAGTCTTGATCGAAGTCTTCCTCTCAAGGCTCGGCGGTCGCGAGGATCAAAGTTCGCAATCCCCAGGGCTGCACGGTCGCATTTACACAGCTCATCCCAAGATAGCTTTGGTCTTCCAGCCTGTCGACTTGATGCAATCAACATGTCTCTGACCTGAGAGATGCAGCTGGAACATCGCTCGACATGACCAGGCCATCTCATCCTGCCCAGCTTAACGACATCAGATATTTCTTTTATACCAAGCTTAGAGAGAAGAGTCTCGAGGAAAGTGTCGTCTTTTGACTTGACATGACAGATGCATCGAATCGTGGCTCTTTTGTTGTGATGCAGTCTTTTGAGAGTGCTCGCCGATGCAGCCCATGTCATAACAATAAGGAATAAGACGTCATTTAGTAGGAATAGAATAGAGTGTCGATAGAACAGGTTTGGTTAGAGTTCTCAGGGTGTTGGCGAGGGTGACCAATGGACACCTGGAGAAGGCACAATGGTTGAAAATGATCAAGAGCCCCCCCCCCCCCCAAAAAAAAGAGGACGCCTGAAAGTAATGCAAATAACCACAAAAAAAAAAAAAAAAAAAAAAAAGTCTCGAATAGAAAAATATATACAAAATTGAAGAATGTGTTTGCATAATTGTTAGAATGGCATCGGCCAAAATAATACCTGATATTTAATTTGAGGGCCTCCATTATTTCACATGCATGTAGAAGATCCTCCGGAGACAGTAGCTGTTTGAAAAGGAGGAAGAAAAAAAAAGAAGAAATTGCATGAGTTTCTGACTTATCTATGATATATATATATTAGAAAAATATTAGAATATAAGTTGTCATGACAGGAGAACATGAATTAATGTCACTGTTAAAAGTCTAGACATACATACTCTTTATTACCAAGATTATATACTTAGAGACATATATATATATATATGTAAAAATAAAAATGGAATAAGGGATAAGCAAATCAACAACTAGCAAAAATAAACTCAAAAACACACATTTAATAGTTCTACCAAAATATTTCAATTGTTAAAATATAATCATCATCAGTTGGTAGCAGAACTTCAATTAAAAACAGAAAAGTGTTCAAATTTATACAAAGAACGCAATTTGGAAAAAAATAGTCACGTGTAATAAAGAGTAGAAAGGGAGAAAGAAAGAAAGCAATGTTAAAAAAGAAAAAGAAATCAAGAAAAAATCAGCAGTTAGCATATAAACGCCGATCGGAAATGCCGTAAGTTAATAAAGTGGGAAGGAAGATTAGTAGTAATTTAAAATGAATGACAGCAAAGAATTAAACCAATAAGGATGAGGAGGAGGAGGACGACGGACTCAAAGTTGTAGAAGTTTTCCGTTATCATATTGGTTTAGGTTCATTTCGATTAGAATCGATCTGGCAGAAGATGTAGAAATATTATAGAATCCTATATATATGTGTACATACATAGTGCTCGATGCTTCTCAGACAGAGCTTTATAGTACACAAATAAATCATGTTTTAATACGTCATTACGAATGGTTTCACGCTGTTATATGTTTGCAGTTTCGGTTATTGAAAACAAAAAACTGAAACAAAATAATTCTACTTGTTTTAAATGCAGTTTTTTTTTTTTATTTTTTTTTTTATTTAACATAGTTCACCCCAAACACAGCAGGCCGCAACTGTAGACGTAAGGGGCTACTGAGAAAGAAGTCATAGGTTTTGGGGGTCATCCTAAGTTGGGAGCTGCACAGCGAGATGTCTGTTTACATTAGTTTTAAATTTCTGCATGTCAGTACAGTCGGGGAAACAGGGAGCAGGGAGGGAGTTCCAGAGCCCAGCAGCACAAGGAAAGAAGCTATTCGAGTAGAAGGCTTTTCGGCATATGCAGACCTCCACAGTGAATGGATACGATTTGGCTGATTGTCGGGTTGGTCTAGTGTATTTACGTCGAGGGGGCACTAGTGCAGCAAGTTCATCACAGCATAATCTGTCGAAATACTTGTAAAACAGGCACAAGGATGCAACATTGCGGTGATGTGACAGGGGTTGGAGTTTGGTGGATAGTGAGGGATCTATTAAGTTGCCGACCTTTTTTTGGACCCTGTCTAAGAGGGAGAGACTAGTGGATGATGCACCAGCCCAGATGTGGCAACAATACTCTATGCATGGGCGGATGGTGGCTTTGTAGAGATATAGGATAATGTCAGGTGTGAGATTTTTTTCTAGCACGGTAGAGGGAGCCCACCTTCTTTGCAGCAGTGGTACTCATAACTTGAGAAAACAAACAAAAAATCAATTGACCTTTAAGGTCAAGGTTGAGTGGGGCCAAGCAACGACAAAAATGCAATGTTCGCATACAAAAAATTGAAAAGATTTATTTTTTCTGTCAAGATCCTGACAAAAAGATGTTATATATTTCTCTCAATACTGTAGAAATTTTGTATTAAATAAAAGATACTCTTATATTAAAATTGTTTACTTTCATCGATTTATTGAAATTCAAAATGTGTAAATCGACAACCCGGAATATTAATTGCCCCAAAACAGGAAGTCTTATGGAGCCAGGTGGTGATTGCCGAAAAATAGTCACTTGTGTCAAGAAATAATGAAATTAAAAAAAAAAACAGGAAAAGTTTTGTACTAATTTTCATTTTAAATAATTTATTTTACAATCAAATTTAAGTGGTTTGATTTTTTTGGTACTTCTGCAGTTTACGGACTGTACCAAAATAATTATGTTATTATTTAGAAAACCATTCTTAACATGGGGAAGAGGGTGTTAACTATTCTGTACTTTCACTTAATTTAATTAATAAATTTGGGAAACTGAAACTCTCGCTAGAACTTATATTACAGATGAAGTTCCAGAGAATTGGTTCCAGAGCCTTTGTTCCAGAGAATTGGTTCCAGAGTCTTTGTTCCAGAGAATTGGTTCCAGAGAATTGGTTCCAGAGCCTTTGTTCCAGAGAATTGGTTCCAGAGAATTAGTTCCAGAGAATTGGTTCCAGAGTCTTTGTTCCAGAGAATTGGTTCCAGAGCCTTTGTTCCAGAGAATTGGTTCCAAAGAATTGGTTCCAGAGAATTGGTTCCAGAGAATTAGTTCCAGAGAATTGGTTCCAGAGCCTTTGTTCCAGAGAATTGGTTCCAGAGAATTAGTTCCAGAGAATTGGTTCCAGAGCCTTTGTTCCAGAGAATTGGTTCCAGAGTCTTTGTTCCAGAGAATTGGTTCCAGAGAATTAGTTCCAGAGAATTGGTTCCAGAGTCTTTGTTCCAGAGCCTTTGTTCCAGAGCCTTTGTTCCAGAGAATTAGTTCCAGAGAATTGGTTCCAGAGTCTTTGTTCCAGAGTCTTTGTTCCAGAGCCTTTGTTCCAGAGCCTTTGTTCCAGAGAATTGGTTCCAGAGTCTTTGTTCCAGAGAATTGGTTCCAGAGAATTGGTTCCAGAGCCTTTGTTCCAGAGAATTGGTTCCAGAGAATTGGTTCCAGAGAATTGGTTCCAGAGCCTTTGTTCCAGAGAATTGGTTCCAGAGAATTGGTTCCAGAGCCTTTGTTCGAGAGAATTGGTTCCAGAGAATTGGTTCCAGAGAATTGGTTCCAGAGCCTTTGTTCCAGAGAATTGGTTCCAGAGCCTTTGTTCCAGAGAATTGGTTCCAGAGCCTTTGTTCCAGAGAATTGGTTCCAGAGAATTAGTTCCAGAGAATTGGTTCCAGAGCCTTTGTTCCAGAGAATTAGTTCCAGAGAATTGGTTCCAGAGCCTTTGTTCCAGAGAATTGGTTCCAGAGCCTTGGTTCCAGAGAATTAGTTCCAGAGAATTGGTTCCAGAGCCTTTGTTCCAGAGAATTGGTTCCAGAGAATTGGTTCCAGAGAATTAGTTCCAGAGAATAGGTTCCAGAGCCTTTGTTTCAGAGAATTGGTTCCAGAGCTTTGCCAGAATGTCTCTCCAGGGGTTGCTGGACACTTTTCAGCTGTTCAGATTTTTTTACTATTATTAGACCATGAAATGGCAGATAACTGAAATCTTCTTAAAAAAGAAGATGGAAGCTTACTGAACGAGTCACTGTTATGATACGCAGAATGGAAAAATACTTGTAATTAAAGTTCTAGTGGATAATTTTTTCTACTTTTTTGTACAGTGAGTAAGAATATAACGCTGAATAAGTATATAATATTGTTTTTATATAAAAATAATTGTTTAATATGGCCGCTGAACAGCATAAGCACCACAAATGTTTTAAAAACGACAACTTATTTTGTGTATTATTTGGATTGTTCAGACTACTGTTCTCATCTTCGGTGTTATTCTCACAACGTTTCAGCCGATGTAACCTCCGACCTTCTTCAGGTGTATCTTTATTTATAAATTTTATATTATATGAATATTTATTTTATTTATTAATACGAAAATGGAAACAACTCAAGGCTCTTTCCGTTTCATAAAGACATCACACATTTTGAATTCTAACGATTATGGTTTGTTGCAAAAAAGAACAAAAGCATTCTTTCCACCATTCATCAATAAGAGCCATTGTCAAGATACACCTGAAGAAGGTCGGAGGTTACATCGGCTGAAACGTTGTGAAAATAACACCCAAGATGAGAACAGTAGTCCGAACAATCCAAATTATAAGAATTATCAATCCTCATCTCAAAACTTCAGAAACATTATAACTTATTTTTTATTCTACTAAAAGTTTATAAATGAACAATAAAAATGGATGAAATGAACAATAAAAATGGATGAAATGAACAATAAAAATGGATGAAAAGAACAATAAAAATGGATGAAATGTACAATAAAAATGGATGAAATGTACAATAAAAATGGATGAAATGTACAATAAAAATGGATGAAATGAACAATAAAAAATGGATGAAATGAACAATAAAATAGATAAAATGAACAATAAAATAGATAAAATGAACAATAAAAATGGATGAAATGAACAATAAAAATGGATGAAATGAACAATAAAAATGGATAAAATGAACAATAAAAATGGATGAAATGTACAATAAAAATGGATGAAATGAACAATAAAATGGATAAAATGAACAATAAAAATGGATAAAATGAACAATAAAAATGGATGAAATGAACAATAAAAATGGATGAAATGAACAATAAAAATGGATGAAATGAATAAAATGTACAATAAAAATGGATGAAATGAATGAAAATGGATAAAATGTACAATAAAAATGGATGAAATGAACAATAAAAATGGATGAAATGATTTTACCTCCATTCCTCGAGCCCTGTTGACTCTACAGTAAGCATCTGTGAGTGTCATCATACCCCCACAGTCCTGCGGGAAAAGAAAAACAGGACAATTACTTCTCACACTCTTAGAAAAATAGGACAGAATATAAATATACCTAAGATAAACAAGAGTAAATTTTTACTTTTAAAAACCGCATTAACCAGAAGTGAAGTTTGTATTCCCAAACCGCTTAATAACACATATAAAGATAACCCTTTGTTTAAGTCTATTTTTAAATATATTGAAAAGTTTCCAATGGAAGGGAAATAACTCTTACCGGTCCTTGTGAGACATACATCCGGGCACTGATACTTATTTCAGTATCTCATTTTAACAAGGGTTAGACGACTATTTTCCACATGCATTAGTTCGAACAATTTCTGCCAAAACGTCTGTTTTTTACGATAACTCAATTTTTTTTCTTTTATTTTGAAAATCGTTCAAGACAAGGCATGAAGCTTAATGTGCTCAGCTTTTATATATATGATAATTTTTATTTACACAGACATGTAAAAAATCTGCGACACTGGCATGTCGATGTTATCAATCAACAGCTGAGATCTCATCAGGCAGAGTTACAATCCAATTTTTACCTCAGATTATATTTGGGAAGGATGAAATGAAGAAGAAAAGAAAAAAAAAAACATTTAATTTAAAATCTAACCATGTGACTTTCCAAATTTTAAATTTCCTTTTCTTCCCAAATATGATCTGAGATAAAGATCGGAGTCTAACTCTTCCTGATGAGATCTCAGTTTATAACATCGACATGCCAGTGTCGCAGATTTTGTACATGTCTGCATAAATAATCATTATATATTTATATCAGGCAAATTACAGCTTTTTTGTTTGATGTGACTAGCAAGATTTTTATTTTTATGCAGCTTTTGTTTATGAAGCTATACGGGACGATAAAATAGGGTAAAATCTAACTTTACTTTATATATAAGATATATTAATTTATTAAAAATTTTAATTGAGAAAATTAAAACCAAAAAAAAAGACTATACTTTACATTGAGAGGCGTTTCCAGGACATCATTCAATTCATGTGCAAGCTGATTATAATAACGATCTCCTGTCCCGTGGGTTTCTCTCGTGACAGGGTTTGGTATTCCCATGCTTAAGAGATAAGACTTGAAACGAACAGTCTGCAAATATAGATAAATAATTGCATCTATTGCTTCCTTCCATTTTTTGGGGTTTTTTCATAATCTTAATGAAGTCATTTTAGATAAATAATTACATCTATTGAGTCCTTCCATTTTTTGTTCTTTTTAGAATCTTAATGAAGTCATTTTAGATAAATCATTACATCTATTGAGTCCTTCCATTTTTTTGGATTTTTTGTCAGAATCTTAATGAAGTCATTTTAGATAAATAATTACATCTATTGAGTCCTTCAATTTTTTTGGATTTTTTTTCAGAATCTTAATGAAGTCATTTTAGATAAATAATTACATCTATTGAGTCCTTCCATTTTTTGGGTTTTTTTTTCAGAATCTTAATGAAGTCATTTTAGATAAATAATTATATCTATTGAGTTCTTCCATTTTTTTTTTTTTTCAGAATCTTAATGAAGTCATTTTAGATAAATAATAACATCTATTGAGTTCTTCCATTTTCTTTTTTTCTTTTCATAATCTTAATGAAGTCATTTTAGATAAATAATTACCTCTATTGAGTCCTTCCATTTTTTTTTTTTGGGGGGGGGGGGTTCTTTTCATAATCTTAATGAAGTCATTTTAGATAAATAATTACATCTATTGAGTCCTTCCATTTTTATTTTTTTTCAGAATCTTAATGAAGTCATTTTAGATAAATAATTACATCTATTGAGTCCTTCCATTTTAATTTTTTTTCAGAATCTTAATGAAGTCATTTTAGATAAATAATTACATCTATTGAGTCCTTCCATTTTAATTTTTTTTCAGAATCTTAATGAAGTCATTTTAGATAAATAATTACATCTATTGAGTCCTTACATTTTAATTTTTTTTCAGAATCTTAATGAAGTCATTTTAGATAAATAATTACATCTATTGAGTCCTTCCATTTTAATTTTTTTTCAGAATCTTAATGAAGTCATTTTAGATAAATAATTACATCTATTGAGTCCTTCCATTTTTATTTTTTTTTTCAGAATCTTAATGAAGTCATTTTGATAACTGTGGACCTGAGAGTTCATAGTTGTTGTTCAAATCCCCAGCTGTCCACCGACACACTTACGCTATGCATTCTTATGTACTTAGTGCATGTCATAGCTACTTGTTTTTGAAAACAGAACCTATGCAACAAGTATTTTTAGTTCACTTAATAAGCTTAAATAGCAAAGCATATATATATATATATATATATATATATATATATATATATATATGGGAAATTAAAAAGGAAAAACCAGAAGATGTTTTTTTATGTATTCATCAACGTTTGGTCTTTATTTGTAAGACTTCCTCAGGATGATAATTTTAAGAAAAAAATATCATGCAAGTACATAAAAATATTGGGTAGACATGATGAGTTAATGAGAAGAAAGTAGTAGCCACTACTGAGAGTGGAGGACCTAGGTCCGGGCTGAGAGAAGTCATATATACGACTGGCCACAACCGCCACTCTTGCACTGATGAGGGTAAAAAACCCGAAACGATATCGTCTGTAGGTGAAAAACACTTTAATATTCAAATAAATATTTATAGCTAAAAGCCCCTTTAAAAGATGTAATAGTCTTATGAGTAGAGCCTTGTTTGAAATTGAAAAGATTGTTGTCATTTCTGCGATAAGCGCGTTCCACGCAAGCGTCGAACACTGTATACGACAATGTCACTTCCCCCGCCTCCCGGGTAAGTGCATCTTAATTTCAACTACTGTCTGTGTCGATTTCTCACGGCAGCATGGTCCTGAGCATTTGTCTCCTGATTCTAGACTGAATCTACGAACTACCTGCAACTGCCATTCCTACACTGGGCTGCATCGGCGAGCATTCTGCAGCGTAACGAAAGAGCCATGATTAGATGAATCTGTTGTCAGGCCGGAAGGCGACACTCTCTTCGAGACTCTTCTCTCTAGGCTTGGTATACGAAAATAACTGATGTCCTTAAGCTGGGCAGGATGAGATGGCTTGACCATGTCAAGCGAAGCTCCAGATGGATCTCCCGGGTAAGAAACATGTCCATCGCATCAAGTCGGCAAGCTAGAAGATCAAAGCTTTCTTGGGATGACCTGTGTAAACGTGACTGCAGCCCTGGGGATTACAAACTTAGATCCTCGCGATCGCAGAGCCTGGAGTGCTTCAATGAAGACTGACAGATAGGCTCCCACCCATCAAAAATAAATTGGATGAAGAAGATATAAATCTTTTTTAATTAAAAGTAGAAATGGGATAATTGATTAAGAGATATCAAATGTGCATAAGAAATAAATACTCAAATAAAACGCAAAGAAAAAAAAAACAGAAGACAAAATATTTTTGATTAAACATTCAAACAAAAAAAATTAACAAATGAGGGTAAAAAAGACGAAACGATATCGTCTGTAGGTGAAAAACACTTTAATATTCAAATAAATATTTATATTATAGATATATATATATATATATATATATATATATATATATATATTTTTTGATTTTATTCCATTAGTTGCGACAAAACAAGTTTTGTTTCATTGGTGCAAATAGCGACCAACTCATCGGGCTGATGCTTTGAATTCCATCGCCAGCCCGATGAGTTGGTCGCTATTTGCACCAATGAAACAAAACTTGTTTTGTCGCAACTAATGGAATAAAATCAAAAAATATATATTTTGCTCTGAATTTTCATTGAGCACTCTCATAAACCCGGTTTCAACTTCCTTCGGATTCATACCCCCTGGATATTTGTAACAATGGCCACTACTGGGTGGACGTCCGTACTTGTTTTTTTTCTTCTTCAACATTCATTTTTATTCTCCAACAAGTACGGACGTCCACCCAGTAGTGGCCATTATTACATTTTATTTTTCCTCCCAATATGTCTACCCTACATGTATCTGTACTTGCATGACATTTTTTCTCTATATTATCATCCTGATGAAGTCTTATAAATAAAGACGAAACGTTGATGTACACATAAAAAACATCCATTTTTTGGTTTTCCTTTTTCATTTTCCCATATATATATATATATTATATATGTAAATCTTTTAATTAAAAGTAGAAATTGGATAATTGATTAAGGGATATTAAATTTGCATAAGAAATGAATACTCAAAGAAAAAAAAAAACAGAAGACAAAATATTTCACCAACCATTTTCTTGATTAAACATTGAAACAAAAAAAAAAATCAACAAATCATTTCTACGTTGGTAAAAAACAACTTCAGCAAAAAACATACTTCATCCTCAGTTATGTCCCCTTGTTTCTCTTTGATTTTATTGGCAATCGTCTTGGAAAGGTGAACCATGTCTTTTGCCTGGAAATTAAAGAAAATTGTGAAAGATAATTTATTTTCTTTTTCACATCGGAATGAAAAGTCATTTTGAAAAGACTTTCTCATGTCTGAAGAAAGTATCTAATAGACGGAAGCATCATGTAAATTGAATAAAATCTATTTCACATTCTAAGATTTTCTCATCATCTCGATACCATATACGCACATGTTGCTAGCCTCTCTACTCCATCGTTATGCTCATGGTACATGCTCGACTGAGCTCCAATCTCTGATCCCCTCTCTAAAACATTCACAACAAGAACTCATCTAGCTACAACAACAGCAAAGGATTTTTCGTTTCTCTTTACCAAAAAAAACAAATGGAGCTTCCATGAACAAAGTTTCTTTCCAAGAACATCCCATCCATCAAACAGAATACAACGAGCCTGTTTCTTGACCAACTACAAAATGGTAGTCTTCAAGTCTAATGCAAACAAATACTTGTTGAGTCATCCTCTTGGATAATCAATTATTCTTAAGTAATATGTATGCTGCTCTGGTGGCCCCACAACGTAAATTCACTAGACCAACCCGACAAATCCCATCCGTTCACTGTGGACTCCAAAAGCTTCTTTCCTCGTGCTGCTGGACTCTGGAACTCCCTCCCCGCTCCCTGTTTTTCTGACGGTACTGACATGCAGAAATTTAAAACTAATGTAAACAGACATCTCACTCCCAATTTAGGTTGACCCCCCCCCCCCCCCCAAAAAAAATTTTTTTTTTTAAACTTTCACCCTTTTTCTCAGTAGCTCCTTACGTCTACAGTGGCAGTCTGCCTTGTTTGGGGTGAACTATGTTAAAAAAAAAAAAATTTTTTTAAATCTTATGTTCATTGTTTCGAATCCTCTCATGGTGGCGTTCACGTTCCAACTGAAAATCTGTTTAACCCTTATCCTCGAGTGGCTTTGATAAATGGTGGCCAATTAGTACAAATAAAAAACCTATATACATTGTCAATTCAGTTTAGAAATATAATAGTACCACTTAACATCTAGTTACTGAGTTTTATTTTCAAAAAATACATTAGTATGGCTTTCAAGAAAATATATATCTCTTATATTTAGAGCAGTTGTCCATGTGTGTCCAGCTAAAAATCAGAAAATACACAAGACACACCCGCAAATCTGAGTACATTTTCAGCATTGCCTTGTACTTTTTTCATATTCATTCTTTTAGGGGTCGACCGGAACAAAATTAGGGGTCGATATTTTTATCATTAACCTTTGGTATGAAACTAACTAAAATACATTTTCTTGGCCTTTAGGCTAGGATGAAAGTGTGGTATCTGTTCTGGTCTGGGGAAGGGGGAAACCCTTCTTAATTGGGGAGGGTGGAGAGAAGGGGATAGAGAGATGGGGAGAGAGGTTTTTAAAAGAAAGATGTTACACTTTTTAACTATTCTATTTTGTTGTTAATGCTTTCTTCTTCTCGGCACCCTTTCTCTCACAGATGTGATGTTGCTAGTCTCAGTCTTTTCTATAAATACTATTATAGCATGTGTTCTTCAGAATTATGTGATCTATTCGCGCTTCTTTTGTTCCAGCTCGTTTTACTCGTTGGTCTAGTGGTCTCCATCAATTCGCTGTTTCGATACCTCATTGTAATACAGCTTCCTATTCCAGCAGTTTCTTTCCAAGAACTGCAGGCTTGTGGAACTCTTTTCCTGCTGACTGTTTTCTATCCTACTTATAAAACTAAGGCCAATAGGCATCTCCTGTCTTTGCGATAATCATCTTTCGTTCTTGTTAGCTCCTTACATCAAGTGGCTCCATGTCTTGTCTGGAGCGATTCCCATTAAGAAAACTAAAAACTAAAAAAAAACACGTGCACACCCAAGATAACAATGGAATAATTACCTTCTCCATTAAATTACTGAGGTCTTCAAATGCCTGCGAAATGTTTTTCTCAGTATCTTCTTGTTTCTTTTGGATGGCTCGTTCAATACCAATGATTCCCGCTCGGTGACGTGGTGCCGACTTCTGCTGTAAAAGAACAAACGGAAATAAAATTAACGTTTCGTTGATTACAGATTTAAAAAACCCGAACAAAGATTTCTACATTCATAAGATAAAGTTGTGCTTCTGCTGTTTCACGATGACAAAAAAAATTAGCTACAGAAATGTATAAACTTTGTTATGTACTTACGTGGTAGCTGAAAAGAAGACTGTACACCAAAAAGTACGCAAATTCATCCAGTATTTATTAAATTAAAAATAAAAAACGATTTTTATCTACATGTCACCATCTTATATCTTTCAATCGTCTGATTTTATCCCGTGTCACCACAGGAAAAGGGAGATGATTCATTTTTTTTGTGATTTTTTTGGTTTTCTGCTAAATTGGTAATAAAAAAAATTTTTAGTTATCTCCCTTGTTACAAAATGTCTAACAATACGTAAAATCGATTTTTTTTCTAATAATTTAATAAATACTGAATCAATTTGCGTAATTTTTTATGTACAATCTTATTTTTAGCTAACACGTAAGTACATAACAAAGTTCATACATTTCTTCAAATATTTTAACGTCATGGTGAAACAGCAGAAGCACCGATGAAGTAAATTCATATGAATAAGCACCATACGATTTTTTTGATTGGCTTCATTCTCGTGTTAACATTGGTTTCCCGCGATATTTTACATAAGGGATCACATGAAGATTGCCAACGTCGATAAGTGAATATGTGCTATAAAACCAACTGGATTCGAACTTGGGTGTTCGTCGGGAAGATGTCCTTCATCTGGATGTACTTGCTGTAAATTACTGTAAGAAACAAATTAATCAAATCCCAGACTAATTAATGGAGTTATTTGTTGCTTTTTTTTATTGCTTCTCTTATTTCAGACACAAAGAGAAGGAAGAAAAAAACATCACTATGACTGCTATTGTCACCACTACTGAGAGACAACTACAACATGTCAACTAGAGACGAACATTTGTTTATATCCACAACATAATGAGGATCGAAAAATCACCCATGTAATATTACAAGTCGCTTATTCGTATCGTAATGTTACAGATATGTAAACAACACAAAGATGTAAAAAGATATGCACAAATTGTTACGGTATAAAAGTGGAGCTAAACAGTTTTACTGAAATGTTAGAATATGACCGTGAAAACAATTGCCGCTTATGACCGTGAAAACAATTGCCGCTTATGACCGTGAAAACAACTGCCGCTTATGACCATGAAAACAACTGCTGCTTATGACCATGAAAACAATTGTTAATTATGACCAGGAAAACAATTGCTGCTTATGACCATGAAAAGAATTTTTTTAAACTTACAATTTGTTGTGGTGGTGGAACTGTATCTGTTTTTTCCCATTTCTTGCTTTCCAATTGTTCTTTAAAATACCTAAAAAACTATACAAGAAAATGAAGAAAAATGTGCAGTGAGAATAAAATATTTGAAGACAAATTTCAGAATACCGAATTTTGAAGATAGATTTCAAAAGCCGGAGACACAAAAACAACTCCTAAAAACAGACAATTCTGTCTTTTCACTGAAAAACATCGCGAGGATAAAAATAAACATAGTTTTGTAATTTTATTTAATAAAGTTTTCTTCGGCTTTGATAATCAGTGTATTTCTGTTTTCTATGTGACGTACAGATTATTATTTGTTTTTATTTTTATTTCTATTCATCGATTGTTTATTGAAATCAATTTCTTGATTTATATCTAAAGAACTTGACGCTTTAAAAACTATCTTTCATGTTTCAAAATTAATGTATCAGTGACATTTTTTAATAGATCCATTATTCTTCTAAGAATGTGTTGTTTGAATTACAAAAAAGGTTATATTAAGAAAGCCGATCAGATGACTTGTGCAGCTACAGAATTGGCCTCAGTCCTTGGAAAAAGGCAACACACATGCAAAGTCTGATTTTAAGTGTTTAAAATACTAATGGTTAAATGACTTTAAAGAACTAATTGATTACATAGAGCCATTCTGTGTAACACAATGCAAACATTTGAAAATCTCTATTGAATTAAGTTTGGGGTTCGGAAGGGAGAAACATCACATGGTATATATGATTGAAAGAACTTTCTAGAGATGAGGGGGGTTCTGAAAATAGGTGATTGTTCAACAACAATCTTACATGACGAAATGGACTCCACTGTCAAACAAGTTATTTTTCAAAGTTTGATTTTAATAATCTAAAAATAGTTTTTTTATAAAAAAAAAAAATTTAAAAAAATTTTTCAAAGTTTGATTTTGATAATCTAAAAATAGTTTTTTTATAAAAAAAAAAATCAATAAAAATTTTTTTTCAAAGTTTGATAATCTAAAAATAGTTTTTTTATAAAAAAAAAAATCAATAAAATTTTTTTTTCAAAGTTTGATAATCTAAAAATAGTTTTTTTATATAAAAAAAAATCAATAAAAATTTTTTTTCAAAGTTTGATAATCTAAAAATAGTTTTTTATAAAAAGAAAATCAATAAAAAAAATTTTTCAAAGTTTGATAATCTAAAAATAGTTTTTTTATAAAAAAAAAATAAAAAATTTTTTTCAAAGTTTGATAATTTAAAAATAGTTTTTTTTATAAAAAAAAAATCAATAAAAAAATTTTTTCAAAGTTTGAGTTTGATAATCTAAAAATAGTTTTTTTTATAAAAAAAAAAAAAATCAATAAAAATTTTTTTTCAAAGTTTGATAATTTAAAAATATTTTTTTTTATAAAAAAAAAAAAATCAATAAAAATTTTTTTCAAAGTTTGATAATCTAAAAATTAATAAAATCAATAAAAAAATTTTTTTGGAAGAGTTTTTCAATCATCCAAAGTTTTCCCCAACTAAATAACCAAACTGGTTTGGAATTTTAATCAAACGTTTTCCACACTGCTTCAATAAAATGAAATCAAAATTTGCGAACCTCTTTTTCTCCAGATTCTCGGAATGATAACCGCACATAAGTAAAAGAACTACTTGCAGCTGGTCCAGGGGATTTACTCGCTGAGGCCGGATGAAGGTGGACGATAATTTTGGCACTGAAATTACGAGAAAAAAAACAAAATAACAATTTACTTATTTGAAGTTCGAATAAATTAAATTCCTCGAGCTGCTGGACTCTGGAACTCTCTCCCTGCTCCCTGTTTTCCTGACGGTACTGACATGCAGAAATTTAAAATTAATGTAAACAGATATCTCGCTGCGCAGCTCCCAATTTAGATTTGGATCAAATCATGAATAAAAAATATTTCGTCAATTTCAGAAACAATATAATGTAAATAAGTATTATATAAACTTCGGAAAAACAACGATAATTCTAGCGTGCTTTCCTTCAGATCGAATGCGTAATAAAAAATAGATTTTAACTTGAAATGGTTCCTCATGGATCTTGTTCGGAATTGTCCATAACCCGCTTTTCCCAACTTTTTTACTGACCAAACTTTCTTCTTCTTTTGGTGTACAATTACCTATCAGGTTGCAAGAGAATTCCGTATTTTTTCAAAATTGTTTAAGTTTTAGGAGGGGGATCAGTTTCTTATTTAAATTTAATGTAAACTGATCCCCCAATTTTTGACCATGTTGCATTTTGTTTGTCACCAATTTTTTTTCTCAGTTTTCTGTGCACTTATGCCGCTAGAGAATTCCGGGGTTTTTTTGTGGACATTTTTGGAAAGATTTGTGATGGTCACAAAGTGGGGATCTGTTTACCTTAAATCTATATAGGAAACTGATCCCCAACTAAAATCTAAAATATTTGAAAAAAAAAAAAAGACTAAGGAAAAAAAAAACGGAATCATCTATCGACATGATAGGTAATTGTAAACAGAAAAAAAGAATTTAAAAATTTGTGGTAGTCAACAAATGGGGGATCAGTTTACGTCAAATCTATATAGGAAACCGATTCCCCATCCTAGGTTTTAGAATCGGGGAGAGAGAGAGAGAGAGACGGACGAAGATGGTAGTATTATTTTTTTTACTATTATTTTTTTTAATTATTTTTTAAAATTATTTTTTCTATTATTTTTTTATTATTTGTTTTTTTATTATTGAGGCTTTTCCGAAGTTGCACTTAATTGATTTTATAATTCAGGACAATTAAAATCTTACACCATAATGCAAGATTCTCTTACTGGTGTAAGACAAATAAAACAGGGGGCATATATGAACTGGGGTTTGCCACAAAAGCAACAACAAAGGTCCAGCCACGAGATCCGGCTTTAAAAGTTTAGAAAAGAGAAAGATCCATGGAACACAGTAATCACTAAACAAAATTTAGAAAAATAAAACAAAAAAAAAGAAAAGAAATCGATAAAGCTGCAGAAATTTAAAATTAATGTGAACAAGCATCTCGCTGCACAGCTCCCAATTTAGGATGACCCCCTAAACTTTCATCCTAATTCTCAGTAGAACAGCAGCAAACTTGCCTTGTTTGAGGTAAACTAAGTTAAAAAAAGAAAATTTTTTTTTTTTTTTTTTTTAATTCAAGAAAAACTAAGTTAATTTTCTTTAAAAACTCTCTTTTCCCCTACAATTTTATAACTCAGGTCCAACAATTTGCGTCAAGAAAAAGAAAGAGAAGGAGAAAATAGATCTTAACATCTAAAATCTTGGAGTCGGAATAAAATGGATTTTAAAAAAGGAGAAAAAAAAACGGAAACGAAAAAGATCCAACTATTAAAGAAATTTTTCCACGGAATAATGTCAAAGACTAAAGAGGCAGCAATGGAGTTAGGAATATGCTGTATAACTCATATCGAAATGAAATAAAACCATTCCAATTATAAAGTCGCGATTGCTAAATGGAAAGGTTTTTTCTCTTTGAAAAACAATGGAAGAAAAAAATGTTTATCGGCCTTCATGTCTATTAATTAATATTTTGAAGATGCTCCTGATAGATATCCCACATGACACTGGATATATTCAACTATGACAGACAGTGTTAAATACAAAACAAAAAGAAGAAAAAAAAATAGTCCTGTCTAATAAAATTTTTTAAAAACAGATCTCCAAACAACGTACCTTTTGGTGAAGCCAGACGGCTGCTCTTCGATATAAACACACGAAGATAACGGTAAACAAAGAACACAGTTCTGGAAAGGAACAATAAAAATAAAAACAGGATGAGTTAAGATTAATGCAGAAATAAATTTTGAAATTAAAACCTGCTTTAAAATGTTGAATCCAAACATATTTCCCTCCAACCTTCACAAAAATCTGTATTCTACACAGAGAATAGGATTCCATGAAAAAGAGATAATGTTATCTAATATATAAAATACAACCAGTTTGCGTCTTGAATCTTTGCGATAAAGAGTTTTCTTCCTACAAAACTAATGTTTGATTTTGATTCACCAGTCTTTTTTGCGGAACATTGGTCCATGTTGTTAAGAAGAAAAATATTGGTCCATGTTGTTAACAAAAAAAATAAATCATTTTTATTTGATTCCTTTCAAAAGAAAATTTATCCATCTCGGAACATTGGTACATGTTGTTAAGAACAAAAATATTGATTTTGATTAAATTTCTTTCAAAAAGACAATTTATCCACCTCAGAATATTTTTAATCGATGCCATCTAAAATAATGACCTAGACAGCAGCAGCAGCCAGTACAAATATTAAATGCTAAGCATTACAAGAGACATAGCCAATCGAAATCGCTCAGTTACGAGAACCTTAGATTTTCAGGTCCCAAGAATGCTTTATATTTTAAACATTATTTTAGTTTAAAAAATAAAAAAAGATTTGTTTTATCTCTTTCTATACAAATCAAAAGGCTAAATTAAGGGGCGCTTAATTTTAATGTACACAGACATTTTAGGATTTGTTAGTTTTAGCCCTTTTGATTTTTCTGCTATTTTCCAGGTTTTCTTTAAAATACAAGGGTCATTATGTATTTTCCGCATGTTATTGACTGACTTTCCTTTGATATATACATAAATTTAAGACAAAAATTACGTTAAAATAAAAAAAATAAAAAATCGAAAATTTTTGTGTACGTAGACCTTTCAGAATTTGCAAGTTTTATGCAAATTTTCAAATTTTGGGTTTTATGCTATTTGCTAGGTTTCCTTCTAAATACAAGGATCATAATGTATTTTTGACTGATTTTCTTTGATATATACGTATAATTAAGACAGAAATGATATTTTATAAAATCAAAAATTTTCATATTTCAGGTTTTATGAGTGTCAAACATTTTAATTTTTCTGCTATTTTCCAGATTTCCTTTGTGATACAAAAATCAAGATGTATTTTATATATTTTTGACTGATTTCCTTTGATATATACATAAAATTAAGACAAAAATGACACTTTTAAAAGATCGAAAGTTTTCCTGTACGCGGAACTTTCAGGTTTTGTGAGTTTTACGCCTTTTGATTTTTCTACTATTTGTCAAGCTTCCTTCGAAATACAAGCGTCATGGTGTATTTTTGACGGAATTTCTTTGATATGACAAAAAATATTTTGGAACATAAAAACGGTATCGTTCTTTAAACTAGAAGCAAAAGAAAAGTAAAAACACTCCTGGGCAACGCCAGGTAGGGGCAGCTAGTATCTATTATAACAAAGCATTTTTTGTCTGTCTGTGTCTGTTGATCACTTATAGACTCCAAAACTACTCGACTGAATCAGACCAAATTTTATGAGTAATTATCATTGCAAAGCTATTGAGATCATTCAGAGGTTTGATTACCTTGGAAAGAGATACCATTGGAGCACAGGATGGAGCAGGTGCTAGTGTGATTGCCACAGTTACGAGTGGATGGAGTAAGTTCAGAGAATTTTTGCCATTACTAACCAGAAGAGTATCATCGCTGTCAACCAAGGGAAGGGTTAGGGTTGGGGTTAGGGTTTAGGGTTTAGGGTTTAGGGTTAGGGTTAGGGTTAGGGTTAGGGTTAGGGTTAGGGTTTAGGGTTTAGGGTTAGGGTTTAGGAAGTGGCTATCAGGCATGTGTACACAGTGTGATGATCAAAATAGAATCTCTTCATCACATTCTGGAAAACACGACTCAGAGTATAGATTCAACCGCTAACAGTCAGGTCCCGTGCTTAAAATGAAATCCTCCTCTATCTCTCTCCACATTTCACTTTCTCCCTATTACATTTTTGGTTCTCTGGTTATGTTACCACTTCCCAAAGAAGGGAGATGGTCCGGAAGTGGATGATCATTACCGCTTAGTGGCCCGGAAGTGAGTGATCATTTCACGTTAAATTTATATATGTGAAAATCTAAAAATATTTTTTTTTTTTCAAGCTTTTTATATGTAATTACTTAAAAAAAAAAAAATTTTTTAAAGTAGAATCTCTTAATTTTTTTGGGAGTGGGGGTGAATGAACAAAGGGGGCAGAGCTACAGTTTTACCAAAACAAAAATTCCTGTTTGTGCTTACATTATTTCGATAGGCTCTCCATAGCAACCTGTGTGTCGTCAATATCAGCATTCCGCACTCAAAAGACGTCTGAAAGTATTAACAGAAGAAAAAAGAAATAAAATAAAACATTAATAGCCATATCATCATCATCATCATCATCATTCAGTTTAACATCAAGTTTATATGATAACCTGCATAATAACCCTACTATTACTAAAAATAGTAATAATAGCAATAAATTTTAGGGTTAGAGAATTAAGGTTAGGGGGTCCGAGTTTAAGTGTTAGCGAATTATGGTTAGGGACTTAGGGTTAGGATAAAAAAAATTGGGGGGGGGGGGGCTATAAGTAGAATTACATCATCATCATCGATTTAACGTCCATTTTACTAACTAAAGAAGGAATTTGGAAGTCTACCACTCAGACTCCAAACACTTGAAAAAAAAAAAAAAAAAACTTTATAAAACAACAATCTAAGACAAAATAATCCGACTCTGACTCACTTCTCTTCCTTCCTTTTTATCAGCAGATTTTGAATCTGTTTAACAAATGAAAATGAAGAATTCGTTGGTTCACTATTTTTGTTATTAAGGTGAATTTGCTTATGTAATAACCAGTCGTTTTGTTACTCCGAGGTCGTGAGTTCAATCCTCACTAGTAACCTATGAATTGGAAATTTCTTTACTTTTCCAACTATAAGCCGCCACAATACTAAAATATTTCTGATTTTTTTTCTTCGGGTGTATCTCTGTCGAACTCGGGAATCAAACAGAACCCTTTAATCCAGCCATGCATTCTTCTTATCGCCCGCACCGAGGATTGAACCTTCGACCTTCACTTAGAATTTAACTTAGTACTATATCCACTGCGCCACGTGCGGACAGTTCTAGTATGAATTTTGGGAGCCTTAAACCTATTCTTTGTTTTTTATATGTAGTCTTACTACTTATTACTACATATCACTGTGTGTGTATGTATATATATATATATATATATATATATATATATATATATCCCGAAACGGTTTTTCGTGGTGGGCGGCTGATGATCCCTTAAAATGGTGTTAGAAACAAACTAGTATAATAACTGTAGAAAATAAATTGACTTACATGAATGATTTTCCACTGAGAGACTTGGGACTATAAGTTTTTTTGTTTTTTTTTGTTTTGTTTTTTTAAATATAGTTTTAATGGTTGAGAAGCTTCCAAGACATATATATATATATATATATATATATATATATATATATATATATATATATTTATTATAACCGTATCTATTATTTATAATTATAGGTTCCCATATTGTATTGAATTCTATACTAGGTCTGCTTAGTAAGTCATTATTGCCCAACATATGTTTTGCTTCTTTGAGTCGTCTTACTCTCCACCATTCTTCTCTATCTATTTTTTACTTCATCCCATAAGAGTAGATGGTTTACAGCATCCAAAACGTTGTGATGATAATCCTCAAAATGTAGTCCGAATGACCAAAATTATACAAAACATTAATAGTTATATCATCATAATCAGATTCTGTTTAATATCTATTTTACATTTGATGGCCTGCATTATAATACTGCTACTATTATAATACTACTGCTACTATTATAATACTACTACTATTACTAAAACAGTAATAATAGCAATAAAAAATTATAGAGTAGACTTGCATCATCATCATCATCATCGATTTATCGTCCATTTTACTAACTTACCCCTGGTCAGTTCTTTATTTATCCCTATTTCTCTCAAGTCCATCTGTATCACTTCCTCCCGTTTTCCTTGGTGTTCCCCTGTGAACCGACCCTGCTACCTCAACTGTTCTACATCTACTAACCCCAATCCAAGAACTATCATTCATTCCTTCAACACTTCTGCTCTGTAGAAATAGATCCGCCACATCCCGCGGCAAGGCATTTGGCTCACGTAACTCAATCTCTATTTTTAAATGACTGCGATTGAGTCACATGAGCCAAATGCCTGGCGGCGGCCGGTGGAAACATGCTGCCGCAAACTGAGGAATATCTGTTTGATTTACGTACGTGTCACCAAAAATCACGTAAATTGTAAATTAATCAAGTAGTGTTTATTTTATAAAAGAAAAATAAATTTTAACGATTAACGAATAACGTGGAAATACGGCCTCCATTAAGGCTTATTATGAATTTCGGTTATCTCCCTTGAATATGTCATAATGGATGCCGTATTTCCACGTTATTTGTTAAAATTTAATTTTCTTTTATAAACTAAAAACTACTTGATTAATTTACATGATTTTTGGTATAGGAGATATTCAGCCCATGACAGGTACGTACATCAAACAGATATTCCTCAGTTTTTTTGTTTTTGTTGTTTTGTTTTTTTGTTCCAAATGTCTCCCTTAATCTGGATAAGCATAATAAAAAATAATGGTAAAATTTTACTATCTTACCCAGTGCAGTTTACCCCCTAAAGAAGTGTAAATTCTACTTTTTTTGTGCACATACATTTAAACAGCCTAAGGAATTTAAAAAGAAATTAAATATTTTAGAGAGGGGGATCACTTTCCTTTATAAATTTAACGTAAAATGAGCACCCATTTCCTGGCCACTTAGCGTAAAACGAGACATGTAGCCGATTTTTGTGTGTGGGGGGGATAATAAAAACACGTAAAAATTTAGCCAATTTCGTTTTTTTTGGGGGGGGGTATTTATTTCATAAAAACGTAGATATTTTGGCGATTTAGATTTTGTGGGAGGATTTTTTTTTTTTACTTAATAAAAATACGTAGAAATTTAACCAATTTATTATTTGGAGGGTTACTTATTTAATAAACACTAACCGCTAACCCTACACAAAAAAATAAATTGGCTAAATCTTTACGTGTTTTTATTTTTACCCCCCCCCCCCTCCCAAATTAAAAACTCAAGTCGGTTACATGTCTCGTTTTACGCTAAGTGGCCAGGAAATGGGTGCTCATTTTACGTTAAAGTTATAAAGGAAAGTGATCCCCCACTCTAAAATCTTAAATATTTTTTTAAAATTTTTAATTCCTTCTTTGCAGATATTTTTTAGGCTGTTTAAATGTATTTGCACACAAATAAAGTAGAATTTGAACTTTTTTAGGGGATAAACTGCGCCGGGTAAGATAGTAACAAAAATACCAAAATAATTATGTGTAAGTCACGTAGAAACGAGAAACACGGACACACCAGACGTGGTCACAAACTTTTATTAATATAGAGATAATGGAGAGAAATTGATCATCGTCATCGATTTTTACTTCGTGGCTGTGTACAAAATTTAAAAAATGAGTTTATAGCCTTTAAACTGTCATTTATGGTTAGAATGAAGGTTTAGAGGCAAAGGCCAAGTATTATGGTTCATATGTGCTCCTCGAAATATTAAAAACAACAAAAAACTGTATTTTGGAACGTATATCCAGTAAGTATCTTTGAACTACAAAATAAATAAGAGACACAATGAAAGAAAAAAAAATCTTTCTTTTAGTCGATTAAATACTTGTTAAAAATAAAAAAGGCAAAACGAACGCACCTTTTCTTGTCCATCGTACAGAGCTACACCGGATTTTTGCACAACCAAATTCTCGTCGAGGGCCAACTGCCCATCACACCATTCGAACCTGTCCATACTCAAAGAAATATCCTTTTCAAAATATTTGACAACAATCTTTATCGATTAGTACTGACTGGCACAAGGGAGATCACTCTCACGGACTAATAATAACAAGGGAGAGAAATCATTATTTTTAATTTAATACATTTATCTACTTCCCACAGAGTAGAATGTGACACAAGGTCAGAAAGTGAGAATGCGCACTCTAGACGAAGAGTACTTGGGGCTTTAAAAAAATTGCCGTCGGCATTCTCTGGTAGGGGCGCCTCAGACGATTAGCAATAAACTAACCCCTTCTCAAAGGGTGAGAAGGCAAAGCCTGTGAGGGTCCCATAGACCGGCGTAAATCAAGCTCCGAAGGCCAAGACAATACCAGTCTATTTTGGCTAAGATCAAAGTGTAGTATCTGTTCCGATGGATACTGCACGCCTGTCCTGTGCAGTTCTAGGAGGTCCACCCTCCCAGGCTTTGCCTCCCCACTTTGGGGAGGAGTAAGTTTATTGCTTACTGTCTGAGGCGCCCCTACCGGGGAATGCCGACGGGGCTGCCCAGGCAATTTTTAAATGACCAGAGTGCTCACCTCTCGAGCGCTGGCTTTTCAAACCCCACTTTCTCGACCCGATCTTGGGTCACATCTTACCTGTGGGAGTAAGATAAAACTGGCCTTGTGCCTAACTCCTGGGGAGGAGTAAATAAAACCAGTCTATGGAGTGCAGTATCCATCGGAACAGATACTACCCTTTGATCTTGGCCAAAAGGCCAGGTAATCTCACCAAATCTTTATGTTAATAAAATAAAATTTATGAGATAACTTCCCCTGTAAATGTGTGTGAGTTTTTCTCGCGATCACAAAAATTAAAAAAAATTTTTTTATTAATACTATTATTTAAATATTTATTGAAATAAAATAAAAAAAGGCAATAGCGTAAAACAAACGAAATTTTAAAAATTCCATAAAAAAAAAAGTAAGCGAACGCAAACAGGGGTGAAAAAAAAGCAAATATACAACAAATAACTAGATTTTCAGTTTTTAAACTTTTTGCGAGTGTTTTTATTTTTTTGGCACTTGTGCACTTTAGAAAACAGCCGAATTTATTTGTTTTCAATTTTGAAGAGTTACATTCAAAACAGCGGCGATAATCCACATTCAGGACAGGAGCAGCCAGATAATCAACCGGAAGTAACGAAACGACCAATAGATTAAAACATTTTAATAAATTTATTTATTTAATAAAATATAGTTTCTGAAAGAAAAACATTGTAATAAAGTTTATGTTCAATAAAGTTACAGTTTGGCCAAAACATTGTCATAAAATATAGTGGGTTTTTTTTATAATTAAAAATGTGATTTTTTTTTTAATTAAAAAAAGATAGTTTCTGAAATTTTTAGAATTTAAAATGTTATAAAACGATTTATTTTTGTCTTGAATGTGGATTATCGCCGCTGTATTGAATGTAACTCTTCAAAATTGAAAACAAATAAATTCATCAAATAAAACGAAATAATAAGTTATTTTGAAATAGTGTCAAGTGGCATTTTTAAGTTAATTAAGTAAATCAAAACAAATTATTTTTAAAAATCTGGAATTTTTCTTTGCATGTCTTTACAACAGTTTACTATTTCTTTACGCAGTCATATGCATTATCATTAAACTCTGCAAGTTGTACTGACCGAAGATAGACAAGGCAGTGCGGCCCCGTATAGTCCTCCTCTCCACATTCGCTATGGCTCGATTTTGTAGTCTTATCTGACTATAGTAGCGTTTGATGACCTTATTCCTTTTCTCAGTCGGTTCAGCGTCCTCTACTGGACCCAGAGTACACATAGTAAGTATAAATTGGTTGTTTCAAGACTCATCAATGCGGCAAGGCACAGCTGTGTCACCAAGCCGGAATTGAACCCCAGACATTAGTCACAACCTGAGCTTATTTGCCGGTGATATATATATATATATATATATATATATATATATATATATATATATATATATATATATATATGGGAAGAGAAGGATGAAGGTAATCCGACGTGATGGGAAAATGAAAAAGGAAAACCAAAAAATGGATGTTTTTTATGTGTACATCAACGTTTCGTCTTTATTTATAAGACTTCATCAGGATGATAAAATAGAGAAAAAATGTCATGCAAGTACAGATACATGTAGGGTAGACATATTGGGAGGAAAAATAAAATGAAATAACGGCCACTATTGGGTGGACGTCCGTACTTGTTGGAGAAATAGAAATGAATGTTGAAGAAAATGAGTGGGGAAAAAATGGAAGGATGGGGTGAGCAAGGACTACTGTGGCTGGTGGTAAGAGAAAGAGGCGGGGGATGAGCAGGGGTAAAGTGGATGGCAGAGAGGGAGTGGAGGAAAAGGGGGGAGGGAGGTGTTTGACCAGATGGCTGCGGTCAAGATTGAAGGGGAAAAGTAAGTTGGAATGTTTGTGTATGGGGGGTGTATGCAGGGAAAGGAGGATGGGTAGAGAGGGAGGGGGGGCTGTGATTTTGGTGGATGGGTGAAAGTTATGGTCTTAGATATATATATTATAATATGACTTGGATGGATTGTATAGATTTAACAAAAAGTATGTTTTTGGGTTGATATATTTGATGTTATGTATTTTTGTATATATTTTTATATATTTTCAAAGTTTAATTTTATTACCTGTAGTGGTATTACTGTGGTAATGGTCCTCTGAAGAGAAGAATTATCTTTGAAAACTCATGAGCTAAGGACTTTAAGATACTTTGCTTGAACTTTGAATTCTAATAAAATTTGATTGACACCTTATTTTATTACTTCATTTTATATTATAATATTAATGCTCTATCCAGTATATTGAGCTTCAGTTTTATCCGGATGTTTCACTAATTATAAGACGCTTATATCTTTTGTTGGATTGCTTCATATATATATATATATATATATATGTAAAGGAGTAAGGCTACCAACATTTGTAGAATGTTTTTTTCAACATTTATTTATTATTTTGTTGTTTTACCATTTTATGATTTTATATAACGCGTTTCAAGCGGTGGGTCCGCTTTCATCAGATATGAAAATCCATTTTATAAGACTTCATCAGGATGATAAAATAGAGAAAAAATGGATTTTCATATCTGATGAAAGCGGACCCACCGCTTGAAACGCGTTATATAAAATCATAAAATGGTAAAACAACAAAATAATAAATAAATGTTGAAAAAAACATTCTACAAATGTTGGTAGCCTTACTCCTTTACATATATACTTTTCTCTCGTTGGAACTGCACTAATACTGCACTACCCTCTTTTCTATATATATATATATATATATATATATATATATATATATATATATATATATATATATAAAACATATAAAGGATCAAGTCATTACATTTTGCGTTCCTAGAGTTCCAACAACAAGTCCAATTGTTTCCTAAACATTTTGGAAATACTTTATTTTATTTATACTTTAAAAAAAAATTTTTTTAAAGATTATCCAAAAGTCTCTTCATCAGCACCTGCATCAACACGCTATACAGAAAAGGCCCCCAAAAACACTTAGAAAACAAAAAGCAAAACATCAGGAGAACAAAGAGCTGATAAGGCCAAAGGGCAAACAAGCAGAGTGACAGACAAAGCCTTCCAATCCTCCTCCACGAAAATTGATGTAAGAAGTTATTAGAGATTGGGTTTAAAATATATTATAGTAGAGTACATTCAAATTTTTTTAAAATAGAAAATTGATATAAGAAGTTGGGGTAAGGTACACGATAAGTCAAGAAAATGAAATGCCGTGGTCGTTAATACGAACGAAACCGGTCAAATCTCTTGTTTTTGTTTTTCTCCTGCGTTCTAACCTGTTTTCCGTTTGTCTCTTCTTTCAAACATGTATATATATATATATATATATATGTATATATATAACTTCTTTGTAATATAGCAGGAAAAATCCCAGCAGAGTGCGCGATTAATTGAGAATTAAAGTTAAAAATTAAAAATTAAGAGCATAATATTTATTTATTTTGGTACAGAAAAATTAGTACAACATTCGTACCGTCGGTTTCAAGCATGGAAAGTCTTAGCCATCCGACTCTCTTCAGCTGCTGTTGTCATCAGATGACAACAGAAGCTGAAGAGAGCCGGATGGCTAAGTCCTTTTGTGCTTGAAACCGATGGTACGAATGTTGTACTAATTTTTCTGTACCAAAATAAATATATATATATATGTTCTATAAATAAGTTGTTTGGAAATAGTGCCGAGCGGCATTTTTTAAGATTCCCTCAAAGTTAATACTAACTTCTTTCTTAAAACCCACTCTACTTGTTCAAGTTTTAGTGGATATTTCAGTTTGGCAATAATTATATTTATTTATATTTAAACGTGAAATGTTGAGGGGTGAAAATCTGGTAATTCCTATTTTATCTAACTTAGCTAGTCACAATAATGATTAGCATGTTAGTTTGAAATATGACCTCGCTGGAGTTGATGTATCGCAACAAATTATTCATAAAAAAAACATTAATTCATTTTTTAAGATTTTTTTTTCTTTGTACAATATCTAATTGGCAAAATTAATGTGAGGAATTCAATTATTGTTAAACATTAAAGAAACGAGTAAAACGTCAGAATCCAACGCAATAAAGAAAAGAAAATAAGAATCCAGTCCTTTTGACACAGTTTGGAATCATGAATAATTCATCTCTGGTCTAGAACCACCTTATTGAACAAATCAAAATGTTTTACTCGTATTTTTAGAACTAAAATTCGGAAAATCTATTGAGCCGTTCTTGGCCTTTTGGCTACGATCAAAGTGTAGTATCTGTTCTGATGGATATTGCACCCCATAGACTGGTATTGTCTTGGCCTTCGGGGCTTGATTTACGCCGGTCTATGGGTCTGTCCTGTCCTGTCCTATGTTGATCATAATGATATGAAAACTCTCTTCTCTCACCTACTCCTACCGACATTTCAGCACTGAGTTATGTATCTCTTCATTGCTGATCAATCTAAAGTTGATCTCACCCTACAAATAACACGACAGCTCAAGAGAGGTTCAAGTGTGAACAATTAAGCTGTGCATAAAGAAGTCTTCATGCACAGCTTAATTTTTCACACTTGAACCTCTCTTGAGCTGTCAAGTTATTTTGAAGTTCAATTAAACCTGTTGTTCTTGGTCTTTTGGCTAAGATCAAAGTGTAGTATCTGTTCCAATGGATACTGCACCCCATAGATCGGTATTGTCTTGGCCTTCGGGGCTTGATTTCCGCCAGTCTATGGGTCTGATCTGTCCTGTGCAGTTCTAGGAGGTCCACCCTCCCAGGCTTCGTCTCCCCTCTTTGGGGAGGAGTAAGTTTATTGCTTACTGCCTGAGGCGCCCCTACCGGGGAATGTCGACGGAGCTGCCCAGGCCATTTTTAAACCCCACTTTCCCGACCCGACCTTGGGTCACATCTCACTTGTGGGAGTAAGATAAAAACTGGCCTTGTGCCTAACTCCTGGAGAGGAGTAAATCAATAATCATATGAGAGTTTACCTTGGTTGAAATTTGATTACATAATCAAACAGTAATATATATATACTAGCTGAACTGTTAACCAGCGTTGCTCGGGAAAGTAGATTAACCCAAGCAATTCCATGCCCAACCTTGAACGATCTGGCACGAACCCAGACCCCACAATGTTAAAAGAAGAGACGTTGTTAGTCTCTCTCTACTCGATCGTTATTTTCATGGTAGGAGCTTGAATGAGCTTTCACCTCTGGTCCCCCTACCAACCTGTAAAACTCGTCTAGCTACAACCACTGTAAATAATTTTCGGTGCTTCTGCATGTCAACCCTGACATGTTAGACCGCTCTTAAAAATAAAATAGCTAAAGAAATGTATAAACTTTGTTATGTACTTACGTGGTAGATGAAAAAAAGACTGTACACCAAAAATTATGCAAATTCATCCAGTATTTATTTAATTATAAATAAAAAACGATTTTATCACCCGGTAGATATTTCCACCATTTTCCAGTGGTCAAGGACGATAACTCATATTTTCACGATTTCGGGGTTTGGAGTCTCCATTGTTTACAAAAATGTCAAAATGTACGTAAAATCATTTTTTTTCTTTTTCTTATAATTTAATAAATACTGGATGAATTTGCATAATTTTTTCTGCACAATCTTATTTCAGCTAACACGCAAGTACATAATAAAGTTTATACATTCTTTAAATATTTCAATGTCAGGGTTGATATGCAGAAGCACCTAGTTTTTTTTTTCTTCCTCTAATCAATACTAAATAACCACATCATTCCCCCCCCCCCCCTCTAAGATTAGAATATTATAAAATTAGTTCATGGAATAGTAGATAAACAAGCCAACATGCTAGTAGAAATAAAAGAATAAACATTACATTAAAGCTGAACCAAGATATTTCGGTCGATTCGTTTGACCCTATTCATTTGGTAAAAATGAGCTTTATTAAACAGAACTTCACTTTTTATACAGTGAAGCGTGGAAGATAATACAAAGAAGGAAGCGGTAGTAAGAAAGTGAAGGGGGGCAAATAGAATTTGTATTATGTGAGGAGAGGAGAAGGTGGATATATAAGACAGGGGAAGAGGAGGAGGTAAGTAGTGGAGGTGAGCCGGATGTATGAGGGAGGGGTGGGTAGTGGGCTAAGCAAAAGAGGGGGAGGCGATTTGTAGGCTTAATCAGATCTACCTACAGTATATCTATGACGCCCCCTCCCTCTAATTAAAAAAATTTAAGTTTTTTCAATACATAAGAAAAACAAAAAGTAGCCCCTCCATTTGTTGGATGAAATGAGGCATAATGGTTCAACTCACCGATTTCTTTTATTTTCTCCCAATTCAAAGTTCTTTCTGTGCTTTCCTTCCTGCAGTTACCAGGTTTGGAAAGAGCTACTGGTTGACGTGCTGAATTAAAAAAATTTTTTTTTTTAACATAGTTCACCTCAAACAAGGCGGGCCGCCACTGTAGGCACTGGGGCTAATGAGAAAAAAGGGGTGACGGTTTTGGGGGGGGTCAACCTAATTTAGAAGCTGTGCAGCGAGATGTCTGTTTACATTACTTTTAAATTTCTGTATGTCATTAACGTCAGGAAAGCATGGAGCATGGAGAGAGTTTCAGAGTCCAGCAGCACGAGGAAAGAAGCTTTTGGAGTAGAAAGCTCTTCTGCATCTGGGGACCTCCACAGTGTATGGATGGAATTTGGCAGATTGTCGGATTGGTCTAGTGAATTTACGTCGAGGGGGCACCAGAGCAGCAAGCTCATCAAAACACAATCCATTGAAGTACTTGTAAAACATGCACAAGGAAGCAATATTGTGGCGATGGGACAGGGGCTGGAGCTTGTTGGATAGTGAAGGACCTATCAAGTTGGTGACTCTATTTTGGACCTTGTTTAAGAGGGAGAGACTAGCGGATGATGCACCAGCCTGATGTGGCAACAATACTCCATGCATGGGCGGATGGTGGCTTTGTCTGATCTTTTACTTGTGAAGAAAATTGAGATTAAGACATTACTGACATAGTTACCAGAAATCAATTACTTTCGAAGGTCAAGCCTACTGGGTCATCTCAGGTTATTGTTAGTTCTGTGTTGGAAAGAATGGTCAGTATTCATAGGATATGGAATTGGTAATAAGTAATCAATTTTGTTTCAGGTAAAAAAAAAATTGTAAAAAGGTATTAAACGTTTTTCTGTTTGTTTTTAGTTTGGGTTAGGGTTTAGGGTTAGGGTTAGGGTTAGGTATTTTCTATTTCGTTTAATAAAAGGTTTTACAAGTTATTAAGAGATTTTCTTGTAAAAAGGTATTTTCTATTTCGTTTAATAAAAGTCTTTACAAGTTATTAAGAGATTTTCTTGTAAAAAGGTATATTTTATTTCGTTTAATAAAAGTCTTTACAAGTTATTAAGAGATTTTCTTGTAAAAAGGTATTTTCTATTTCGTTTAATAAAAGTCTTTACAAGTTATTAAGAGATTTTCTTGTAAAAAGGTATATTTTATTTCGTTTAATAAAAGTCTTTACAAGTTATTAAGAGATTTTCTTGTAAAAAGGTATATTTTATTTCGTTTAATAAAAGTCTTTACAAGTTATTAAGAGATTTTCTTGTAAAAAGGTATATTTTATTTCGTTTAATAAAAGTCTTTACAAGTTATTAAGAGATTTTCTTGTAAAAAGGTATATTTTATTTCGTTTAATAAAAGTCTTTACAAGTTATTAAGAGATTTTCTTGTAAAAAGGTATTTTCTATTTCGTTTAATAAAAGTCTTTACAAGTTATTAAGAGATTTTCTTGTAAAAAGGTATATTTTATTTCGTTTAATAAAAGTCTTTACAAGTTATTAAGAGATTTTCTTGTAAAAAGGTATTTTCTATTTCGTTTAATAAAAGTCTTTACAAGTTATTAAGAGATTTTCTTGTAAAAAGGTATATTTTATTTCGTTTAATAAAAGTCTTTACAAGTTATTAAGAGATTTTCTTGTAAAAAGGTATTTTCTATTTCGTTTAATAAAAGTCTTTACAAGTTATTAAGAGATTTTCTTGTAAAAAGGTATATTTTATTTCGTTTAATAAAAGTCTTTACAAGTTATTAAGAGATTTTCTTGTAAAAAGGTATTTTCTATTTCGTTTAATAAAAAAAATAAAATACTTGATTTAAGAAAGAATTCATAGTTAAAAGTTCATAATCGATTTACTTTTTTGTTATAGGTTAAACAAAATCGGTCGTTTAAAAAGAAAGTTGTCGATGAAAATTAGTTATCAGTTTCATCTTTTTTTTTATTTAAAGAAAAAACAATCTTAATCCTTGATTTTTAAAAAAATAACTTACTTACGATGAGCCTAGGTGTCAGGCTAAGACGCTATTTTGAATGGGATTTGAGTTGTTTGGTAATCCATTCCAATATTTTGAAGAGCGATCCAATGTATTATGAATTGCAATACGGCACTGCTGAAATGAAACCATTCCGATATTCCGTTATTCCTTGATTAAATTCAGGAAGCGAGGTAAAATGTAAGTGAAAATCAGAGAGTGTTTGTTATTTATTTTTAAAATCTAGCGTATTATGTAGGAAATAGTATGAGTTAAAGAAATAAAATAATAAACGGTGGCTTATTAATAATTATACCTATGTAGGTAATAACCCGATGTTTGTGATTTTCGGGGCAGAACTTAATTGCAGGAGAGTGAAATTCTTTGCGACCTTCTTTATCAGAGTACGTATTTGAGATAAGCTGTTTAGTCGGATTAAATGTAATAATGTGTAAAACGGGCACGAAATGTAAGCATGTTTTTGTGAAACACGCTTTAGTAATTGCTGTAACAAAGTGAGTGTTAAAGATTTGCATAGGAAGTGTTCAGTTATTTTCATATAATGGCTGCAGTTGCACGGGAAAAATCGACATTATTTTATTATATATGAGACTAGCTGACCCGTGTCCCAGCATTGCCCAAGAAAGTAGATAAACTAAAGAAATTCCTTGAACAATCAGGCACGAACACAGACCCAAAAATGTTAAATTTTCTGTCATTTTTGATCGATTTAAAGTATAGGAACTGCTATATAGATATATGTATAATTATTATTTTATGTATACACGTGTGGCCCAATAAAGAACTGTCTGATGGAATTTTAATTAATTAAAGATTTTTAATTAATTAATTGAATTTAATTAGATTATGGAATAAATCTAATTGAAACGATTTGAGTGTTAGCATGCATAATATTGTTGCATACCTTAGATTTCTCCCTCGCCTGTAGAGGGTGGTCGTGTCGTCTAGTGGATGAATTCTTTCTTCTTTTATATTTGCCGCGAACCATGCCGTCCGTGTCTGCAACAAAAGCCTCATGACGCACTCCGAAGACAAACTCTTCTTTAAATTTAATTCATTTTATTACAAGCGTTGTTATTTCAACTGGGAGTCATTCACTACGTCGAGAGAGAGGGAGATAGCAAATCACTACTTTATCATAGTTAGTTAACAATTATTTTCTTAACCATTCATAGAGAGGGAAAGGATTTCTCTCGCTTGTATTCCCTTAAGGGAAATATTTCCCTTATCTGTTGTAAATTACATTTTAACAATCACGTCTCATCGGTTTGCTTCCAAAAACCCAGACTGATGAAAACTCGCTTCTCACAAGAACGAATCACGTCACAGAGCCTCTCGCAGGTGCAGACTGACCCTTGATCTGGGGTCTCGTCACACGGTAACCATGTCACGTCTGTTAGCTCTGACTGTGAGAACAAGCCCTATTCTGCACTCGACTCCACCCGCGTTAATTCGCGCAAGTTAAACCAATGATTTCCAACAGATACGTCCATTCACATGGGGCCATTATCCAACATTCCTCCCCTCCCGATACAAAAAAAAACAATCCTAAGATTTTGATTTTTACACACCCCTCTGCAGGGTCTGGTCAGAACCAGGGGTCAGCACAGCTGGACATCTCAGTTCCACCCTCTTGACCCGGCTGCTATAAATCGACCTTATGACTTTTCCTGGGATGTAAGGAAATTCTCCTTACGATCGATACTGGCTCTATGGTCATCCCTGTCACAATCGATTATAGGACACGCTGGGTGTTCACCTGTCGCAAGGTTGCTTGACCACTTGACCCCACGGCATCCGCACACAATACCTAGTCACACAGTTCACCACACCCATCCAGTAAATTCTAACAGAAAACAGGGCAAAACAGAAAACCCCCATTTTAAAATTCTGATTATCCAACAATATTATTTCGTGACCGATTTAATTTAAAATGTCATCTTTCGCACCGGGGTGACACTGAAAGCTAGAGCTTTATTTCGATTGTGAAAAGGTCACGTTAGGATATTGTTTTACCGAGTAAACAATGATAGAAAGAACTCAAATTGAATTGTTTATCTTTCTTATATTGAAGTCAGAATTGAAAGAAAAGCATAATTGATTTCGACAGGCTCGATGACGATTTGATTTTCATGATAATTTTTACTTAATTTTGAAAGGTTTAGTCAGAACAATTTTATGTGGAAGAATTGGAAAGGTCGTGAGAGTACACTTTCCATATCTGTCAACTGATATTAAAATGTGCTAATTCTTAATTAAGACCCAGACACATATTGGGGGCCTATAATTAAGCTCAACCTTTTTGGTAAAATAAAGTTTTTTCATTGCTACACCCAATCATAAAAAAGCATATTATATATATATATATATATATATATACACATATATATATACACACATATATATATATACACATATATATATATACACACATATATATATATACACATATATATATATATACACACATATATATATATATACATATACCAATCATAAAAAAGCAGAAAAGTGCAATGCAAATTGCGATTGGGGAGCGAATCACAAACCTTGTCACAAGTAAAAGTTTCCAATAAAAAAACTAACTCTTGGAGGATTCGCCAGAGAACCGTCGGTCAAACAGACAGAGAGAAGGACCATGTTGGCGACCAATCAAAGACAGAAGTTCAAAAGACGAAAAAGAATTCTTCTCAAAATTCAACTACGGGACAAAAACTCAAAATCTTTAAAGTCCCCAAACCAAGACTTAGCACCAGTCAGATTCCTCAATGTGTCTTTTCTCCCCAACAAGAACAACATCATTTTTTTCTTTTTATTATTGTTACACACCTGTGTTCCAATATATATTTGTTATTGTTCACGGCGAGTTTTTCTTGTTTTGGGGTTGCCAACAGAACCGTGGCGAATGCTCGACATTGTCGAAAGTGGCTGAAAGTCGTTTAGAAGCAGCGGAGATATGGTTTCTACGAATAATTTTACGAATCTCATAGACAGAAAGGAAGAAAAACGAAGAAGTCATGCGTAAGGCTGACTACAACAGATCGCTTCTCAATACTATCCATGTCAGACAGTTGAAGTTCTTCGGCCATATAATGCGGGCTTACGGCTTGGAGAAAAGCTTGATGTTCGAAAAAAAATCGATGGCAAAAAGAGTAGAGGAAGACATGTTTTCCTTTACTTTTTTTGCCATAAATTCTTTCATATTTTCTGAAGATAAAAATCAGGAATAGAAAAAATATCTGTGATTTATAATAAAACTATTTCAAGTTCAGATAAAATGCATTAACTTATGTCTGAGTATTTATTTACTCCTCTCCAGGAGTTAGGCACAAGGCCAGTTTTATCTTACTCCCACAAGTAAGATGTGACCCAAGGTCGGGTCGGGAAAGTGGGGTTTGAAAAGCCAGCGCCCGAGAGGTGACCACTCTGGCAATTAAAAATTGCCTGGGTAGCCCCGTCGGCATTCCCTGGTAGGGGTGCCTCAGGCAGTAAGCAATAAACTTACTCCTCCCAAAGGAGGGGAGGCAAAGCCTGGGAGGGTGGACCTCCTAGAACTACACAGGACAGACCCATAGACCGGCGTAAATAAAGCCCCGAAGGCCAAGACAATACCAGTCTATGGGGTGCAGTATCCATCAGAACAGATACTATCATAATAGTTGAATATGTATTTTATTCATTTACAAATGTCCAGAAGAACTTAGTTGAAGACGTCAGGCCAAACCTTATCAGTAATAATAGTTTCTGTTTCTAAAATTAAGGGAAGGGGGGATAATTCAATGAAAAAAAGTTACTGTTGTAGTTATAAGTTATCTCCTTTTAATAGAACTCTTCACTGACATCACTCCAGAAATAGAAATGATGGTTCATTCTTTTTCTCACTACGGACTTTATGCAGTTAAAAGCATGAAGTGAACACCGTGTTGGTTCCCTTAATCTTGACTTAAGTCCTAATATATTACAGTAGCTACATTTTTGCCTACGGATGATGCCGTTAAAGTGACGTATTGCTAATAAAATCATAAACATTTAGAAATTTAAAAAGCAGAATTACACATTGAGATACAATTTATGATGAAATATTACAATATATTAAGAAGAATAGGAAGAGGACCTTGGGTTTACTTTCGGCAACCTTGTAACTCCCACTTCTCTTATTTTGTCATTTAACTCCTGGCAAAGGGTGAAAATTGCTGTTTTCTGTGTCGGAATCTATCGATTTAACAAAGGAGAGTAGAAAGTTCAACCTAAGTTCACTTTCGTCAACCTCGTAACTCTCTCTTCCCTTATTTTGTCATTTACTCCTCACATTCCATGAGCGATGTTTCTGACAAAGGGGGAATAATTGCTGTTTTCTGTTTTCTGTATCGGAATCTAGCCATCTAACAAAGGAGAGCAGAAAGTTCAACTGAACATGCCGTGAAGGACCTATCAAGTTGGTGACTCTTTTTTGGACCTTGTTTAAGAGGGAGAGACTAACGGATGATGCACCAGCACGATATGGCAACAATACTCGTAACTCCCGCTTCCCTTATTTTACCCTTTAGTCTTCATGTTCCATGAGCGATGTTTCTGACAAAAGGGTAAGAATTGCTGTTTTTTGCATCGGAATCTATCCATCTAACACTTATCGTTGGCTAGTTTTTAACCTTGAAGTAGAATTTTCTTCTAGCTCCTAGCATCAAGTGGCTTCATACCTCAAATCATATTTTCTTCCCAAATATGATCTGAGGTAAGAATTGGATTCAAATTCTGCCTGATGAGATCTCAGTTTTTAACAGCTGTAGATCGATAACATCGACATGACAGTGTCGCAGATTTTGTACATGTCTTTATGGATAAAAAGAATATTTACTTTACCTGGATTACTATATATATATATATATATATATAGTAATCCAGGTAGTATAAAAATCCACAGGGTAGAAATCGAAAGGGAATCAAATCGGGCTTATAAAAGAGTGCTCAATAAAAATATAGAGCTGTATTGTGAATGGTTTTTTATTCAAACATGTGCAAGGTTTGCTACACTGGCATGTCGATGTTATCGATCTACAGTTATCAAGAGCTGAGGTCTCATCAGGCAGAAGGTTTTTTTTGTGATCCAACCCGGTCGGTGAAATCCAGGAAGAATGGAGCTTAGCGAAAAGAAGGAGGAATAATAATCATGTGACCAATTTAAAAAAAAAAATTTGCCGTTGGAAAAGTTTAATTTTACAATAATTCATATTTTTATTTTTTATTCAACACTAAGCCGGAGCAGGGGGTGGTGAGGCAAGAGAAAAAGAAGGGAAAGGAGAAGAGAAAGGAAGGGAGGTAGAGGGGATGTTAGGGACGGGTGTCTATAGCCATTTAAAAGTGGTTGATGGTGGGAGGGGGGTTATGGCCTAGCCCAACGTCATGACACAAGACAGATATTTTGCAAATGGGGATTTGTTGCGTGTCAAAGGAATAAATGTATTACGACCTATTTAATATGGACGGCTAATTTCAACGATAAACCTTAAAGTAATATTTAGTTTAAATTATTATTGGTGATAAATAAATGTATTTTAGTTCTAGATAATATTTAATAAAATATAGTGGTAATTATTTTTAGTAAAAGTCGTATATAGATTTAAAACAGTAACATTAATAAATTATTATTATATCTTGACCTATTAACATATATTACCAAAATCATCTTTACAATTATATATAGCTTACATTGCTCAAAATTACTGGCTCCTACCATGCCTAGCACCCCACCCCCACCCCACCCCTGGACCATAATTTCTTTTTAACAGCTTTAACTAAAACACATTATCACTAATATTATCTTTAATCTTCTGACAAGTATTAACCTCACCATTCTTAATACAATTACAACTAATAATTTAATTTATTAATACTACTGCCATGAATTCATATATGACTTTTACTAAAAATAAAAATAATTACCATTATATTAATTCATTACTAAATATTAATTAGAATTAAAATACATTTATTTATCACCCAAAATAATTGAAACTAAATGTTAATAGGTCAAGACATAATAATAATTTATTAATATTACTGTTTTAAATCTATATACGACTTTTACTAAAAATAATTACCACTATATTTTATTAACTCATTATTAAATATTATCTGGAACTAAAATACATTTGTTTATCACCAATAATAATTTAAACTAAATATTACTTTAAGTTTTATCGTTGAAATTAGCCGTCCATATTAAATAGGTTGAAATACATTTATTCCTTTGACACGCGACAAAACCCCATTTGCAAAATATTCGTCTTGTGTCATGACGTCGGGCTAGGCCATAACCCCCCTCCCATCATCAACCACTTTTAAATGGCTATAGACACCCGTCCCTAACATCCCCTCTACCTCCCTTCCTTTCTCTTCTCCTTTCCCTTCTTTTTCTTTTGCCTCACCACCCCCTGCTCCGGCTTAGCGTTGAATGAAAAATAAAAATATGAATTATTGTAAAATTAAACTTTTCCAACGGAAAATTAAAAAAAAAAAATTGGTCACATGACTATCATTCCTCCTTCTTTTCGCTAAGCTCCATTCTTCCTGGATTTCACCGACCGGGTTGGATCACAAAAAAAATCTTCTGCCTGATGAGACCGTAGCTCTTGATAGCTGTAGATCGATAACATCGACATGCCAGTGTAGCAGACTTTGTACATGTTTTAATAAAAAACCATTCATATATATATATATATATATATATATATATATATATATATATAAGTATATTTTGCGTACAACAAAATCGTAGGATAAATTTAAGAGGAAACATTTTTTAATCAATAAAACGGGCGGGTGGAAAAAAAAGAGAAAATTGCTAAAATTTTCCTTAAGGCCTTATCGTCTGACCCTCTAAGAGGAAACGTCAGAATGATAAATTAAAAACTAAGAAAATCGAATGAGATATGAGGGAAAAAATTGTTTCAGTTGGAGAAATCTGTGTATAGAAAACCAACATTTACAGGCCTTTATCTAAATTGGTTTTCCTTCGCCCCAAGAGCAAGAAAAATAAATCTTATTGGTACTCTCACTCATCGAGCACTTATGATTTGTTCACCAACACGACTCAATGCGGAACTTGGTGAAATTACTAATATTTTTCTTGCTAATGGATATCCCATCAATATCATAAAAAGCACCATTGCACGTAAAGTTGCTATATTTAATGGTGGTAAATTTATTGGCCCGTCACGTTGCCTTATTTATTTGAAACGCACATGGTTAGGTTCTTGACATTGTCAAAAGGATTTCTTCTTCTACTCAACGTTGTTTTCCAGCAACCATGCTGAGAGTAGTTTACACGACTCAAACCTTTTTCTCTTCTTTTCGTAAAGATGTTTTGGCAGCCATTCAAAAGAATTCTGTAGTTTATAAATTCATGTGTCAGTGTGGAGCTGACTACGTTGGCAAGACATCCCAAAGATTAGAATTTAGAATATCCCAACACATACCACGTGATATTCGCCTACACAAGGTTTCGAGATCATCCGGAAACTTTCAGGCACAGGAATCAGCCATCGGTAATCACCTCGTTAGTACAAATAGTTATTCTGACAACTATTCCGATGGGTGGTTTTCTTGCCAGGTCGAACTACCATCTCAATATTATTGAGGCGTTAGTTATTAACAATTCTCGACCTAGCCTGTGTAGACAAAAGATTTTGAAGCATCAGTTGGAGATCTTTAATGATTCAAAGCCACCATAACGTTGAGAGATTTACCTTTTTTTTTTCCCTCTCTCAATCGTTTCCTCCAACTGAAACAATTTTTCCCCTCATATCTCATTCGATTTTTTAGTTTTTAATTTATCATTCTGACGTTTCCTCTTAGAGGGTCAGACGACAAGGCCTTAAGGAAAATATTTGCAATTTTCTTCTTTTTTTTTCACCCGCCTGTTTCATTGATTAAAAAATGTTACCTCTGAAATATATATATATATATCACGGCAGCATCTTCTCTTGCAGGCAAGTATTGTTGAATATAAGAAACAACTTATGTCTAGATATCCTTTCATAGATCCTTTCAATAGTCCGAATCAGGATCTTAGTTTCGGAGGGGAATTGGCTGATGAATTTGCCATAGTTTTGATTTCAGACCCATCCGGGTCCATTTTCAGGGGAATAAGGTTAATCAGGCACAGACCATGTGTTAGTATTATAGATGGTTTTGGCAGAAATTATGTAATAAGTACGAAACTATAGTTAGAATTATAGACATTTTAGTATATTATTACTGATATTAAAGTTAATTCTGTTAATTAAGGTTTTTTTTTTGTTTTTATATATAGGGCTTCTAATATATGGAGTTTTTGTTTGTTAGTACTATATTCTAAGATTTTGGTATTTTCTACTAAGAGTTTTCTGAATTCCGATCGGGGGCAGGAATGATGGCGCTAGTATCAGACAAATGTTACATTACACTTATTACATAATTCCCGTCGAAACCATCTATAATACTAACACATGGTCTGTACCTGATTATCCTCATTCCCCTGAAGATGGACCCGGATGGGTCTGAAAGTACTTGGTACACAAATCAAAACTATGGCAAATTCATCAACCAATTCTCCTCTGAAACTAAGATCCTGATTCGGACTATTGAAAGGATCTACCAAAGGATATCCAGACATAAGTTGTCTCTTATATTCAACAATATATATATATATATATATATATATATATATATATATATATATATATATATATAGTCTTAAGGGTAATATATTCTTATTAGTATTATTATATTATTATTATTATTATTATTAGTGAAATTTAAGCTGAATTATTTCTACACTTGATTATTGGGGAAATGGTCGTTTGATCAGTATCATTGGAGAGCCATGAATATTATAACTGTCCTGTTTTTAAATCTCCGAAAGTTATATGGTAAACAGCTGACGATCCCCGTTTTAATATTTCACGCTTAAGTTAAGGTTCCTTGTTTTTGTTTTACTGTTAGATACTTGAATCCTCCTTTTTTATTTATGAATTTTTCGAACTAATGCTAAGTCTGCGATATCTTGGATTTAGTTAGTTTCTCTGTGAATTTAAACTGCATTTTCTTTTTTTTCTTTTGTTTAAAATGACTAAAAGCTACTTTAGACTATATATATATATATATATATATATATATATATATATATATATATATATATATTATTGTTGTATCGTTTGGTCATTAAATTATTAATGGAGTCAAATTATTATCAAATTATGATTAATTTTGTTATGGTAATGTTTTAATCTTTATTTATAAAATTATTGGATGTAAAGAACTTTAAATCTTTTCACACATAAGAATTTGCTAAGAATTTTAAAGTCAGAAATAACTTTGTTTTGACCGTCTCCTCGGTCTACGATCAAATTGTAGTATCTGTTCTATCTTCGGCCATTAAAGGAGAGATCTTTCTAAACTGAGGTAATTTTTATTTTAGTCCCAATCTAGAGTGCCTCGTTTTGGAAAAATAGATTTTCAACACATTAAAAAACCGACCTTGTGTCTAACTCTGCCCTCGTGGGGAGGCAAGTAAACAGGGACAGTATTTCAACTGTCCCTGTTTACTTGCCTTCTTTTCAAGTTTCGTACGGTCACGAAATAATCGGCAGCACTTTTACCCCCAGCCCAGGCCGCCCAACCCCGCCCAGGCCGTCCACCGCCGCCCAGCCCCCGGCGCCAGCATTTTGGCTCACGTGACTCAAGCGTAGTCACTTATGAACAGAATAGTCTTCGTTATTAACACTTAGTATACATCCCCCCCCAATACATTTTTTTTGTTTATTAATTATTTACCTTACGAATTAGAATGAAGATTGATGGATTTTTGCCAACCGCCACCCACCTCAGTTGGCAAAAATCCATCAATCTTCATTCTATTTCGTAAGGTAAATAAGTAATTAAAAAAAAAAATGTATTGGGGGGGGGGGATACATACTAAGTGACTACGATTGAGTCATGTGAGCCAAAATGCTGGCGCCGGGGGCTGGGCGGCCTGGGCTGGGGGGTAAAAGTGCCACCCCGAAATAATTCATTCTATTTTTTTTCAACTATTAAAAAAAAAAAGATTAAAATGAAGTACGAAGAAATCGACATGCATTATTGTGGATTTAATTCGTAATTATTTTTTTTTTAAATAAGATTTTTAGAAAGTTCGTTTTAGTAAGTTAAGCTTTTGTCATTTTTAGTTCAATAAATGATTAAGTAAATGCTAAAATAATAGTGTGTAAGTTACGTAGAGACGAGAAAAACATAGACAAACACAGGATAGGGACATAAGAATTGAAAGAGAGACAAGAAAAGACACCTGCTGCCTAGCACTCCCGTATTTATTTAGAATAAATAAAACCGCTTTTTTTAGTTTAGTTTTTTGGAAAAACAAAAGAACGTCAGAGTGACTGTTTAAAAACAAAAGTGATGATTGTATGAGGTCAATTTTGAAGTTCAAAGTCATATTTAAATGTTATAATTTGACCAATTGAGAAGTAATATGATACTATTAGTGTTTAAAAACCGATTAAATGGAAGTTTTAAAAGCGCACTATATTTTTGACCCACATTCAAACGCGCATAAATACAAGTTAGTAGGCTATTTATATAGCATACGTCGAGTAGGAAGGAATCAGTCTGCATTCTTTACCCACGAAAGAAAGAAAAGAAAAGAAAAGAAAAGGTGATGGCCGATACTGAACTTTCACTTAGATTTAATTATGATTCTAGCTGTGAAGAAGGGAACGTTGACACGGAAACAACAAAAGAAAGTGTTAAGAAGCGGTCTTTTAATGACAGTAGCAGTAGCGGGAGTTATTGTTCAATATACTCGACGCTGACAACCGAAGCAAAACCTGACACAGCTTTCGCGGGATTTACTGATTCCTCTTGGAGTAACGATCCCCCGCAGAGGGGGGACGTAGAAGACGAAGGAGCTCATTGCGATTCGCAGAAAATGAAGAGTTCGGAAATTTCCGGAGACTTATCTCAGAGTTCCCTCCCTTCTCCCGAAGAAAAAGAAGAAGAAAAAGAAGGAACCAGACCGATTACCAAAGAAAATGGGGGTAACTCATCGGGCAGCCCCAGGAGAATGTCCATTACGTCAAACGCCGAGACAGCTACGACGCCGGTTTCCACGTGCGCTGAACACAAACTTCCGGTTACGCTGTACTGCGACGAATGTCACGTGTGCCTGTGCGTCGCTTGTTGTGAAAGACATCGTTACGGGAACGAACAGAAGAAGAAAATCACGACTTGCCCGTCGCCCGTCTTTCTTGATGTGGTCGCGACAGAAAAACGCACGCACGGACTCGCCTTGCTCGAAAGCCTGGCCTCTTTCAAAGAACAGGCGATTAAAGAATCCGCGTTTATCGACACGCTCGTGTCCGAGTTGTCGGAAAAATCCGAAAGAAAATGCGAAAGTCTTTGGAACGAGCTGGAAGTTTTATTCACGGCTCTACGCCACAGACTGGCGCTGTTGATCTCTCAGCTACAGACTGAAACCCACAGCCAAACGTCCAAGCTTGAACGCAAGTCTCTCACGTGGAATTCGTATATGCAGAAAGTTGATTCCGCCCAGTCTAAGCTTCAGGATGCACTACAAGATGCTAACAATGTCGATCTGATCGCTGCGTTTAAGGACATCAAATCGAAGACGGACAGTTTGGATATTAACAAATTTGTAAACATGATGGAAACGAGTCCGATATCCGTGGATGTCGAGTACAGTCCGGAGTATTCAAAATTACACCGGAGCGCTTCGGAATTTGTTCTTGGAAAACCGTGTTTAATGTTCGCAAGTGCAACAGGTGATACCGATATTCAGCAACAAACCTTATCGGGTCAGGGGTTAATTGAGTGCACAACCGATAAAGGGACACAATGTGATGTTCGCGTTAGCGATCGCATACAAAAATCTTTGTCAAATCCGTTTTTGATCGACGAAGGGTGCTTAGAAGATTTAAGCATTACTGACGACATTAATTTGAGTGACGGCAGTAAAAGTTTCCCGAGTTCTGCTCGGAGGTTAAGTTTACGGAAAATCGCTTTGAAGTCCGACTATAAACACTCCTTTACGACAAGTTCCTCTACCAGTGGCAACAACAGTCTTCAGAGTAGTCTAACTACGTGTTCTGATATATCCGGCGCGCAGAATGACTCCGACAATGGTGGCCGTGCTGCCACAAATTTATTTTCGCCACCACAAATCTCCGCTGCCAGATTTGACCCGATAATCGAGAAAGATTGCAGCAACAGTTTCGCGGAGAATGCGGCCGAATCGCTGGAATCGGAGTTTTTTCCTCGACAGATGCCAATTCTAAAAGCCTTGTGCCAGTGGTCGTTGATCCTAGAAAAGAACACGTATGTCCGCGGCCTGACGGTCACTGAAGATGACCACATTTTTGTCTGCGATCGAAGCAGTAAAAAACTCACGCAGTTCAACCCCGACGGTAAACTCATGTCCAGATGTGATGTCTCTGGGATACCGTGGGACGTGTGCGCTTCGTCCAATTCCGTCCTATTCGTGACTCTCCCGCAAAAATCGAAACTATTGCTGCTCCAAAGATGCACAGGAAAGTGCTTGCTCGCTGTCAGTTTGGCTGTTTCTACCGGTGCCAAAAAATACGTCTCTCTTACTAAAGTCAGTAACGGGGTTCTCGCCTGTGACCACGACGCGAATGTTGATATTTTAGACTCGAATGGCAATGTTATAAGTACAATTATTTCAAGCATGGATAAAACGGACACTAACGTATCGCACAGAATCTGCTCTGGAAAATTCGATGACATTTTTTGGATGCTAAATATCTCATTAAAGACAATATCGTGCCATCGGGTGGATGGCGAATTACTCATATATCACAGGATCGCGTTTGAAGAGAACACGTCTGACATCTGTGCGGATCGTTACAACTGCATTTACGGCTGTGATAAAAATCGAATCTACAGTTTGACATTAGAAGGCGGGGAAAATATTCTCTGGACTTTTAAGCAAGAACTTAAAAATCATCCAAGAATGTGTGTTAATTCGGCACGAGATAAGTTGTTCGTAAGTTACCAGATCGACAACAAAAATTGCCTTAGGGTGTTCACAATCAGCCCTAAATTTCTAATGGTTAATAATTAAATCGGTCGACTTTCACAATGGAAGCCGCATCGATTTTTTTTTTTTTTTTTTTTTTTTTTTTTTTTTTTTAATTTCACATTACTATTGATTTGGTGTTTTGGTGCTTATGCATATCAACCCTGACATTAAAATATTTAAAGAATGTATAAACTTTATTATGTACTTACGTGTTAGCTGAAAATAAGACTGTGCAGAAAAAAATTACGCAAATTTTAGAAGCGTAATATTAAGTTTTTTATTATTATTATTATTATTATTTGGGGTATATTTTACTTTACTCCGCAGAGTCGTGAACGGGGTAAAAAAAAAAAACGAACGAGAAAGTGTTTAAAAACATAAATATGCAACAAGTAAAGGCGACCTACGTCGAGAATAGATATTTTCCTACGTAGCTATGACATTTGTTTGTATTTTTACGTAGTATAAATCGGTTTTTATTAGATGTAAAAAAAAAAAAATTCTTTTTTTTTTTTTTTTTTGACACAAAAAGAAAATGGCGGTCGGGCGTTATTCTTTTACATACCCCCACACCACGATCGCCATCTTGGATTTGTGCGATGTTGGTGTGACGAATAATTTAATTTCTAATAAATAGCAATTGGAACGGGTTAAAAATACAAACAAATGCCACAGGTAAGTTTGAAAATAACTTTTATCGCCTACAGTTACTTTTATTTGTTGTATATTTGTTTTTTGAGCGTTTTTAGTCTGCTGAGTAAAGTAAGATACCCATTATTTGTAATGCATTGGAATCCAGAGAATTTCAGTACAGTCAGTCCCGAGTATTGACGAAGAAGCCAGAGTCAATTCCGGAAATGGCCGAAGCAGTTTACGATTTGAAAGCCACATTATTTTTTGGTGAGGGGGGGGGGGGTCGACTTTATTTTTTGAGAGGGGCTAAAATATTTTCGGTGCTTCTACAGATAAGGGTACATATGAAAAACGCAGTTACACCGGTCAAAATCGCAGTTCCAATAAAATTAACCGGAAAACTCTTTGATATACTTACGGATCAAGCAAAAATATGTATGTACACCAAAACTTAGCAAAAACTATCGAGTAGAATTTTTTCGGGTTTCGCCATTGATTCGAGCGAAGAAAAAAACACGAAATTCAAGAGGGGGATAACTCAGTCTGTCTTATTAACAAGTAATGAATCGATGGCAGTCATCAAAATACAATGAAACTGATTTTTGTTTTTAATTAAAATTCTACTCGATCATTTTTCCTACTTTTTGGTGAGGATACTTATTTAAATCTGCTGCATAAGTATATAATAGTTTTTTTGTGGTATTGATAATTTAATACTCACGCGTCTTCGTAGAATCACCATATTTGTAAATCTAATCCTAGTCCTTTGCATGCTTAGTGTCGTCTGCTTTTTTTTTTTTTTTTCGACTTTCAAATCGTAAAATGCTTCGGCTATTTCCGGGACTTATTCAGAGTTCTCCGTCAATATTTGTGACTGACTCTTCTCTGTGAATACTGAAATCGTCCGGATATCCATTTATTGCAAGTACTTTAAAAAAATATATATTATTATTATTATTATTAGAAAAGTATTGTTTGCGAATATATTTTCAATAAATAATTGGTTAATTCCTATTTTAGTCACGTGAATCGGAGTAAAACGGCGCTTCGACATTACTCAAAAACCGCTAATTCTTACTGAAACCCTGTTTTAGTAAAAAAAAAAAAATTTTTTTAAAAATGGGCATTTCTAACGACAGCTGACAGAACGAAAAAGGGGTGAAAAACAAAACAAAAATAGGCAACAAATAAATGTTACCAAAGGCAAGATAAGTTAGTTACTCTTCTACCTATATGGAACAGTTTATTTGTGTTTTAACTTATTTTAAAGCGGTTTTTTTTTGTTGTTGTTGTTTTAGTTCGATTTAAAACTAGTGTCGAGACGTCATGTTAAAATTGAAAACATAAAATGGGCGCATTTGATCACGTGACGTCTCACCCCTTTTTCGTTTTGTTGTTGTCGTTATAAATGGCCGAGAAAATAAATTAAAAATAAAAAGTTATAGCAGCAAGTTTCATCGTACACGTGAAACGCTGAAATGAAAAATCCCCAAGAAATATAGTCATCTTTATAATCAAATTGAAAATGATGAACTAGTCCATAAAGATAGCTACTGTTTTTTTTTTCGGTGACTTTTCATTTCAGCGTTTCACTTGTACAAAAAAATGCGCTAGGACTTAATGTTTTTGTTTTAAAAAAAAATTTGGGTATATGTTACGACGCTCAGCAGAGGCGCGAACGGGGTCCAAAAAAAGAACGAGAAAGAGTTTAAAAACATAAATGGGAATCTTTTAGAATAGCCCTACAGCTCGCGAGTCGGGTTGAAAAAAAGTTGTAGAACGTAGTCAAAAAAATGAATATGCAACAAATAAATGCAACGTACGTCGAGACCGGAGATTTTCCTAGTTTTCTAGTTAGGGTTAGGGTTAGGGTTTAGGTTAGGGTTAGGGTTTAGGTTAGGGTTAGGGCTGGGTTTAGGTTAGGGTTAGGCATTTTTTTAAGAAACAGGAAAAATAAACATTACGGTGTGACGAATGAAAATAATATGTAAATAAAAGCACACTGACATGTAAATAAAAAGAAAATTATTTTATTCCTTTTGCTTAGAATGTAGTTTTGTTTTGTTCTTCTGCTTGGCTGAAAAATGCAAACATTGCGCTTTGACTATGAGTCCCAGTAAAAAAACAATTGAAACGAGACGACAACGAGAGCGGCCATTAATTACTTTTTTTTTTCACTTCCTGTAAGCTAAAACTATTAACTTATAGAAAATAGCACTTTTAACGGATTATAATCATTAATAACTGTCACAGTTAACTTGGAAATTCAGTTTTATCGGCTACGGTAACTTTTATTTGTTGTATATTTGTTTTTTCAGCGTTTTCGTTGTTGGGCTATTATTAAAAATACCCACATAAATTTGCAACAAGTAAAGTTGACTTATGTCTAGAATAGACATTTTTCTACTTACCTATGTAATTTGTTTGTATTTTTACGTAGTATAAATGGCTTTTTATTAGATGTTAAAAAAAAATTTCTTGTTTTTTAAAACATCTAGTTTCTCAAAGAAAATGCCGGCCAGTCCCTCTATATTATTACGTAGAGCGGCCATTTTGAATTCTTCGAAAACCGTCTGGCGAACATAAATTTCTAATAAATAGCACTGCAAACGGGTTTAAAATACAAACAAATAGCACATGCAAGTTTGAAACTAACTTTTACAGCTTACAGTTACTTTTATTTGTTGTATATTTGTTTTTTAGCGTTTTTACTCTGCTGAGTCTCGTAAAAGATGCCCCAAAAGATTTTATGGTGTCAATCAAAAAACAAGTTATTTATAGAATAATAACGAACCCCATATCACGCTAAATAATTTACGTGATTAAAATAGGAATTACCCCGATAATTTACAATTATTGATATTTTTGCCATTTCTTTTGTAAAAATATTAATAAGAGAAACTTCTCACGACGATAACTCGATTCGTGAGTTGAGTTTTATTCGAAATTGAAAATCTTAAAACAAAAAAATTACTTGTTTGTTTTTCAGGTCGCAAGAGAATTTCGTGTTTTTTTGTTTTGTTTTGTTTTGTTTTTTCTTTTGACGTTCTTTTCAAATATTTTAGATTTTAGAAGGGGGATCAGTTTCCTATATAAATTTAATGTAAACTGACCGCCCCCCCCCCCACTTTTTGACCACAACTTTTTGGGAAAAATTTTTTTCCCAAAATTTCCAAACAACCCGGAATGATAGGTACACAGAAAAAAAGAGAAAAAATGGGTGAATAAACATTCAAAATGGTCAAAAAGTGGGGGAATCAGTTTACGTTAAATTTATATAGGAAACTGATCCCCTCTCGTAAAATCTAAAATATTTGAAAAGAACGTAAAAAAAGACAACAAAAAAAAACACGGAATTTGAAAAAGAAATATCTAAACAACACGGAATTCTCTAGCGACCTAATAGGTAATTGTACACCAAAAAAAAAAAAATGGTCAGTAAAAAAGTTGGGAAAAACGCCCCATTTTTTTTTTTTTTTTTTAGTAAGAAAAAGAAAAGGGGTTTTTACTCGTCAACGATAATCCTCGACAATCGGTATGACACTGGCTTTGCTTCGATCGATCTGTTAGGTAGGTGGTTCTATTTAATCCTAGGATTTTACCTTAGTGAGAAGGTGATGGAATCTATTAACGTCCTGGGTTAGTTTTAATGCTAACCGGGGAATGCCGACAGGACTGCCCGGGCATTTCTTGTAAGGCAGAGTGTGCGCTGTTTTTTTTTTTTTTTTTTTTTTTTTTTTTAAACCTACTTGACCTTGTGGCTAACCAAAGAAAGAGTAAATATTTAAATAAACAATGTGCAGCGAACATAGCGCTGACCTAAAAGTTGAAGTAAGTGAAAATGGAGATTAGCAGTTATTTCGTTTTTCGAACATTCCATGATTTCTCAGAATTGTGGAAATTATCGCGGATACCCCCCCCCCCACACACACACACACGCATACTCCGAAAAAAAAATTCATTCGCATTTATAGAATCAAAATATGATTTTACACAAGTTTAAATATTACTTTTCTACACAATATAAAATTATCGTCGTATTTATTTCAGCAGATTATTGTTTTTGAAATGTTGGTACTTATATCGATCTTGACCCAGTTTTCGCGAGTTTCTTGTCGGAAGCGTTCGGCTATCCTACGCAAACGCCCGAGAGATGACGAGCCGATTTGTACCAGACGACAATTTTGATACGGTGCTACGTCCTATGATTTTAAGTTATATTTTCAATAAATTTTCTAAAAGAAACAAAAAAAAAAACAAGCAAAACAGAGCGAAATTACTGTTATCAAATAAATATTTTTAACCCTAAACTAAACCCTAACCCTAACAACAACAAAAACAAGCAAAACATTATAATCATAGGACGCAGCACCGTATCAAAATTGTCGTCTGGTACAAATCGGCTCGTCATCTCTCGGGCGTTTGCGTAGGATAGCCGAACGCTTCCGACAAGAAACTCGCGAAAACTGGGTCAAGATCGATATAAGTACCAACATTTCAAAAACAATAATATTTTCACAATAGTACTTTCATTTGTTGAATATTTGTTTTTTGAGCGTTTTTACTCTGCTGAGCGTCGTAAAAGATTCCCTAATATAGTTTAGTACAATTAACAGACCTAATAGTATAGTTTTGTGCTTCAGACAGACAGATACCAAATCTCCATTAGTAATAGATTATTAGGTAAATGATGAGATCATATCACTGACCACTGAACAGAATGTGATAGAAAATTGTGTATGGTTGATAAAAATGGTATTATATCCATACTTATATCCATTTTTTATTATTATTTGATTTTTTGGCTACTTCCCTGCCAACTTATCTATCCATGAAATTCATCTAAGATTTCAATCTTTGAAAAGCATGGCTTCAGGAAAGAAAAAAAATAAACATAATTTTATTGAATACCCCTATGCATTGAACAAGATAAAATAGATTTGTCATTTTTACATATTCTTTTATTTCTCTTTTTTCATTATTGCTCTATCCCGTATACCGAGCTTAAATCATTTCACGATAAGTTCAAACTTCTAAAAATCCTACTTTTTGTTTCATAAAAATTCTTTTAATAATAATTTTCATATTTTTCAAATATTTGAACTTTGTTTTTTTCGAAAGCCAACTTATTTATCTGTATTTCTCCTTTGATGATAAGATTTCGATCTTTGAAAAGCCTTGGCTTAAGGAAAGAATAATAAACACTAGTTTATTACTGAATACACCTTGCATTGAACAATTGAAATTTGAAATAAATTTGGACAATCGTCGCATTTTTATCACTCTTTTTTCCTCTCTCTCTCTCTCTCTCATATATATATATATATATATATATATATATATATATATATATATATGCCAAAATGCTTTTATACATATTCCTACATATTACAAGAAATTTATTAATTAATTAATGATACACAAATAAAATAATCAAATCAATAGGAATAAATTAAAACACCCATTTTGAATATTTAAACTAATAAATATGATACCCCTCCTCTCTCTTTGCCAAAACTTTTATCTTTCAATCATATTCTGCGTTAAAAAATTAGTTTTAAAAATTCTCCACGTCTCTACTTTCTTATTGTATTTGTTTTTCTTCCCTTCCTTTTCTCCTTTCTCTCTTCTTTTTCCTCCCCCCCCCCAGTTTAGAATAAACGGCAGATTCAAACTTCCCACTCCCCGTCCCCTCATCTACCGCCAGCCAAGCTTTGCTGTGACATATTTTGACCCTGATAAACTTCCTAGCTAAAATAGCCATAAACTAACAAGTCGAGGCCATCAATCCCATTCATCTCGCGTCTTTTGAAGGAGACAGGCCACTGCTGATAACGCTATAGCCAAAATAATGTTTTTCATTCTCTGCTTGTTCACATCAACAACCACGGACACATTATGACAAACCAAAATTAATATTCTGTATGATTTTTCTACATTGCTTTCTTCATTCTGAGGAAGTCTTTCAATAAAGACGGAATGTTAATGAATACATAAATCACATAGTCTTTGGCTTTCCTTTTTTCATTATATATATAAAAAGAGGGTAGTGCAGTATTAGTGCAGTTCCAACGAGAGAAAAGTATATATGTAAAAGAGTAAGGCTACTAACATTTGTAAAAAGTTTTTTTTAACATTTATTTATTATTTTGTTATTTTATCATTTTATATAACGCGTTTTAAGCGGTGGTCCGCTTTCATCAGATATGTAAATCCATTCAAATGGATTTACATATCTGATGAAAGCGGACCACCGCTTAAAACGCGTTATATAAAATGATAAAATAACAAAATAATAAATAAATGTTGAAAAAAACATTTTACAAATGTTGGTAGCCTTACTCCTTATATATATATATATATATATATAACATCTCCACTAATTTCAATCGAATTTTCAAAGAAACTGTTTCGGTGATATGATTTCATCATTAAATGCTGAGATCGTGAATAATTTACCTAATATTATGTTTTATTTGGGCAACACTTCTCATCTTGGATGTTATTCTCACAACGTTTCGGCCGATGTAACCTCTAGCTTACTTTAAGTGCATCTTGTCGAACTCTAGATTTTTTTTTTTTTTTTTTTTGTCGAATTCTGGAATGTATACGGAATTCCAGACTGAACCTTTCATTTACTTCACAGGGGTAGATTGTTCTCGTTCCGTCAGTCATGACCGTGTACTGTAGAAGCAGTGGCACACCGAGGCAAAGTTCTGCCCAGGGCCCTATTCATAAAATCCTCCCCCTCTTTTATTCATAAAATTCGCCCCCCCCCCATCTTTTATTCATAAAATTCGCCCCCCCCCCTCTTTTGTGCATAACTTTCCTATCGCGAGGAGGAAGGTTAATAAAATCATGCATCGGACAATTTACTAAAAATTGAAGAAAAATAATCTCACCCAAAACTTGAGAATTCAGGAAAACTGTCAGAAAATGAAGAAAAGTATTTCTTATATTTATTTATCTTTTATTTATGAACATTTTTTTTATCACCACAAAACGTTTTTTTACATTTTTAAAAAAATTTTTTTATTTATTTATCTTTTATGAAAATTTTTTTTTATTATTATTTATCACCACAAAACTTTTAATTTTTTTATTTTTGTTTTTTTATTTTTTATTTATGAAAAATTTTTTTATCACCACAAAACCTTTTTTTTATTTACATCATTTATTTGGTTTGGTGATTTTTTTTTTTTTTTTTTTTTTTTTTTTTTTTTTCTAATTCAATTCGTGTTTTGAGCTCAAAAATATACAACGGTAAAACTTAAAATCTATATATTTCTTTAGATTTTTAAAGGAAATCTTTTTTTAAGATTAAGACGAAAGGATTAAAAAAATATATATATATATATATATATATCCTATTCACCATGTAAATATTTTGTAAAATGGACGCTGACTATCGGAACAAATTTGAAATGATGAATTTCCTTGTATTAAAAGTTTTAAGAAAAATAAATTTGTTATATTGTCAAAGTTTATTTTCAGAAAATATAATCTTGTTTCTCTTTTTGCTTTTTTGTTTTAAGAAACCAATGTTAAATATTTAAAGAAATTTCAAACAAATCATTTTCCTTGAAAAAATATTAAATATAATTTTGGTAAAATCTATAATCACGGCTCCCTCACACACGCATACCGTTTCCTTCACCCGTCTCCCCTAAAAAGAATCCACAAAAAAACCGACTTTGTCTATTTTCATCCGGTATAAAAAACATTTCTAAAATATATTAGCCCTTGAAAATTTTTTTTTTTTTTTTTAGCACACTTTTTTAAACTCAACGTCATTTTTAATATATCTGTGCCCATAAGTGAAGGAAACGTTATGTGTGTCTGACAGTGTCGTGATTGATTAAAATTATGTTTTAGTTTCATTTTTTTTTTTTTAATATTAAATAAGTTAGTTAGAGGAAGTTGACTGGTTTATGCGAAACGGTGATTACAAACTAGTCATATTTGAAAAATCCAATATGGAGTCGTGAAATTTTGGAGATTGAAAGGGAGATAAATGTGTAACTAATTATAACAAAGGGAGGTAACTTAACCACACTTTCAGATTTTTTATTAAAAAAAAAAATCAGATTACCGGGTTGACTATCAGTTGGTTTCACATGGCTAATCACTTTATTTTTGTATCGTATCAACTATATAATCACTTTATTTTTGTATCGTATCAACTATATAATCACTTTATTTTTGTATAGTATCAACTATATATAATATATATTGAATGAGTATGCAGGGCTTCTAAATATGTCCGATATTACTGTACTTTAAAGAATGAACAAGTTTGTGTGGCACATCTAAATAAAGAGTGTGAAATAGTAATTTGTATTTTCTTTGGTTATTTTAATTAAAAAAAAAATTTTTTTCATCTTTAAGTTGAGGAGTCAAATAAGGGGGAGAGAACACTAGTTTCAAGTTTCAACCACGATTTATCTGAAAATTGATTTTAACAATCTGAACTTGCAAGGTGCCACAACTAACCATGTGGAACGAATGTGGAATGAGGCGAAGAAAAGAAACAAGGTTGAATGTGGCACCCACATGCAAATGGTGGAATCGTACCGAAAGGACACTGCACTGGGAACTGTTTTCCAACAAATTGCCGAATTTTAGCCAGTGTAAAACTAACCCTATTTTTCAAAATCATTTTATTTTTCATTTTTTAGTAATTACAATAGTAAAATCCATTTTCAGATACATCGTGGTTAAAACTTGAAACTAGAGTTCTCTCCCCCCTTATTTGACTCTCCTCAACTTAAATATGAAAAAAATCTTGTTATTGTTTGAAATGGAGTTAAAATATATTGCATACATATTGGCACTAAATGAGGGGAAAAAGTTTGACACAAGATCAATTTTTAATATGGAGAAATTCCAGTTCCCTTCAGAAACATCGCTCCAGACAAGGCATGAAGCCACTTGGTGTAAGAGAGCTAAAAAATTACCACTTCAAGGTCAAAAACTAGCCAACTATAAGTATATAGATTCCGACCCAGAAAACAGCAATTCTTCTCCCTTTGTCAGAAACATCGAATGTGAGGACTAAAGGACAAAATAGTAAACCCAAGGTCCATGAATTGCGTTCGTCTAGGAGTATTTCTCTTCCTGACCAAAGGCCGGAACAGATACTATGTTTTAATCATAACCCAAAGGTCAGACAGTTCTATTTATAGAACTGCATTTTAGTGCATCGTTAATGGCTGAGCCACATTTTTAAGAGACCTATTTGCCAACTTTACCCTAAACCTAACCTATTTGCCAACTACTGAAACTTTACCCTAAACCTAACCTATTTGCCAACCAGTTAAACTTTACCTTAAACCTAACCTATTTGCCAACTACTGAAACTTTACCCTAAACCTAACCTATTTGCCGACCACTTAAACTTTACCCTAAACCTAACCTATTTGCCAACTACTGAAACTTTACCCTAAACCTAACCTATTTGCCAACTACTTAAACTTTACCCTAAACCTAACCTATTTGCAAACTACTTAAACTTTACCCTAAACCTAACCTATTTGCCAACTACTGAAACTTTACCCTAAACCTAACCTATTTGCCAACTACTTAAACTTTACCCTAAACCTAACCTATTTGCAAACTACTTAAACTTTACCCTAAACCTAACCTATTTGCCAACTACTGAAACTTTACCCTAAACCTAACCTATTTGCCAACTACTGAAACTTTACCCTAAACCTAACCTATTTGCCAACTACTGAAACTTTACCCTAAACCTAACCTATTTGCCGACTACTGAAACTTTACCCTAAACCTAACCTATTTGCCAACTACTGAAACTTTACCCTAAACCTAACCTATTTGCCGACCACTTAAACTTTACCCTAAACCTAACCTATTTGCCAACTACTGAAACTTTACCCTAAACCTAACCTATTTGCCAACTACTTAAACTTTACCCTAAACCTAACCTATTTGCAAACTACTTAAACTTTACCCTAAACCTAACCTATTTGCCGACTACTTAAACTTTACCCTAAACCTAACCTATTTGCCGACTACTTAAACTTTACCCTAAACCCAACCTATTTGCCAACTACTTAAACTTTACCCTAAACCCAACCTATTTGCCAACTACTGAAACTTTACCCTAAACCTAACCTATTTGCCAACTACTGAAACTTTACCTTAAACTTAACCTGTTTGCCAACTACTGAAACTTTACCCTAAACCTAACCTGTTTGCCAACTACTGAAATTTTACCCTAAACCTAACCTATTTGCCAACTACTGAAACTTTACCCTAAACCTAACCTATTTGCCAACTACTGAAACTTTACCCTAAACCTAACCTATTTGCCAACTACTGAAACTTTACCCTAAACCCAACCTATTTGCCGACTACTTAAACTTAATCATGAAAAAGTAAAAATCTCCGCTGAATATAAAAATGTGTTCTTTAGCTTTTAACAAAGTTTAAGTTTTAATAGTTTTTTTATTTTATGAGTATCAAGACTGCCATGATTTTCAAAACCAAGAAAAGACAACTGCAAAGGGATTGTTTTAGCAGCGGACTAGAAGCTTCTTAGGTTTTAATTTTGTCTGAAATATACAGTCGCCTTAATAGTAACAAACATTTAAAAGAAGAAGTTATTGCTCATTTGTGTTAACCTCGCTCGAAACTCCAAATCTTTGGAAAATCACGAAAATGTTAAATTTCAAAACTTATGTTCGTTCTAAAATATACGGATCACTTCACCCCTCCAATCCTTTCAGTAATTCAGCCACATCAACCTAAAAGTGGCAATAACAACCTTTTCTTATAAGTATACGAGAGGAATACGCGACCCAAGAGGGGTAAAATAAATTCCTTGAACACAGTTTTGCACAACTTTTATGTCCCCTTACGAAGATTAAAATCAAGATATAACAATCCTTATGTCTAGAATACTTATTCCAATTTGAATAAATATTCATTACATGTTTTTGATTCTAGAAAATGTCTAAAATTTAAAGCTTAAACTTCAGGGGTCTTAAGAAGAAATTGAAATTAGGGAATTTTAATTAATTGGAGTCTAATGACTATGGATCAAATTTAATGCAAATCTGAAATATTTGAATTTTCAAATAGGAGCTTGTATCCAGATTATGTCCCCTAAAAACCCCTAAAATACTCCAAAGAAACTGAAGTTTGTGTAATATTTATTAATCTATGTCGAATACCTATGGTTAAAATTTTTTAAAAATCGGAGGTATATGAATTTTCAGGAAAGGGCTTTCACCCTCTTTGCATAAAAATAAATTAAACTAAATACAGCCCATATTACACACCCTTACGTCTAGCAGCTGTGTTCTAAAATTCATAATGATCGGTTAATTATTTTAGGAGTGAATCCTATACATAAAAATCTATAAACATATACATACACAACTTCTGTCGCAGGGGCCTGAACGCAGTTCATAGATTTAGGTTAGAATAACGAGACAAACGCTCAGGACCACACGGCCATAAGAAATCGACACAGACAGTAACAGAAATTAATATACACTTACTCAGGAGGCGGGGAAGTGTTTTGTCGACAGTGTTCAACGCTTGAGCAAAACTGGCTTATGGCCGAAATGACAACAATCTTTTCAATTTCAAACAGGGCTCTACTTTTAAGACTATTACATCTTTAAAGAGGGGCTTTTAACCATAAATATCTTTGAAATATTAAAGTGTTTTTTCACCTACAGACGATGTCGTTTCGGGCTTTCTTACCTTCATCAGTGTAGGAGTGGCGGTTGCAGGCGGTCGCAGGGGCCCGTGCATCTAAAGAAGCTTTGAGTCATTTTAAACAAAGAAAGAAAATGCAGGGACACTAACTTAATCCAAAATATCGCAGACTTAGCATTTGCATAAGTCGACTCAGCGCTGAAAAATTGACAAATAGAAAAGGGGATTAAAGTATCTAACAGTGAAACAAAAACAGGGGACCTTAACTTAAGCGTGGAATATTAAAACGGCGATCATCAGCTGTTTACCAGCTAAATGTTTCGGAGATTTAAAAACAGGACAATTATAATATTCATGGCTCTCCAATGGTACTGATTAAACTACCATTTCCCCAATAATCAAGTGTCAAAATAATTCAGCTTAAAATTTCACTAATATATACATAAATAAATAATAATAGATTACCCTTAAAACTACAGTGTGATATGGTATGGTATATAAAATAATATTAATTATAACAACAATAATAATAATAATACTATCCAAACACAACACCCAACAACCACTCTGTGATATGGTAGCTAGCAATAAAATTATATAGGAATAAAAGTTGTATTACAAAAAAGGCTTAAGTACCTCAGGTACCAGATGGGCAAGTAGATAAGAGAAAGGAAACCTAGCCATACAGATCTAAATACCCAATATATAGTCTAAAGAAGCTTTGAGTCATTTTAAACAAATCTCTCTCTCTATATATATATATATATATATATGTATGTATGTATGTATGTATGTCTAAAGAAGCTTTGAGTCATTTTAAACAAAGAAAGAAAATGCAGTTTAAAATACCCATAGATACTAACTAAATCCAAAATATAGTAAACTTAGCACTTGCATAAGCTGACTTATCGCTAGATAATTCACAAATAAAATAGAGAATTCAAGTATCTAACAGTGAAACAACTATAACTATATATATATATATATATATATAAGTAAATAAATATTAATAATAATAATAATGATAATGATAAAACATTACCTGTAAGACTACAGTATGATATGGTAATTTGCATATCAAATACTACTACTACTACTACTAATAATAATAATGCTATCCAAACACTACACCCAAGAACCATTCTACGATATGGTAGTTAGCATATAAAATTATATAGAAATAAAAGATGAATAATAAAAAAAGGCTTAAGTACCCTTGATACCAGATAGGCAACTATATATATATATATATATATATATATATATATATATATATATATTAGTACTTCATGTATCCACATAAAATATTATAAGGAGATATAATTTTTTATGTATCAGTTTTCAGTATTTACTTCAACAGTGCTCGATACATAAGTGTAGCTTGATTGCCATATATATTTTCATTGCTTACTACCTATATATATATATATATATATATATTATGATCATTTTTATTTACACAGACATATACAAAATCTGCGCCACTGGCATGTCGATGTTATCGATCAACAGCTATTAGAGACTGAGATCTCATCAGGCAGAATACCTTGCAAAAAAAAAAAACCTTGCATTTACACAATCATTCTTAAACTTCTTACTCAACAAATAAAGCTAAATAAATTTGTTTCTCTGGTATCTGAATAAAATGTACGCTTGTACAGAACCCTACCCATGGCAGACAATATCGGCTCAGTAAAATCCAGCAACAATTAAAAGAACAGTTGAAAAGAAACAAAACAGAATGAAACCAACTTTCATGACAAAAACAAAAATATTTAATTGTTTATTTTCATTAACTTTCATTGCTTTTTGTAATTACTAAGTACTTGATTTTTAACTGTCTTTTTATTTTTGTACAAAGTGACCCCCCCCCGCCCAAAAAAAGTCACTCACGAAATTGTTAATAAAACTCACTTTTCTGCAATCCAACCAAATTTGCTACAAATAATCTTGTCTGACTTACAACCTTCAATCTTTTATCTCCAACAGACTTTGTTCTATCGTCGTTCAATGATATGGGGGACACTTTGGCGATCGTCTCATCAGTAGGTGTGATCCTGAATGTGCTCACTGGACCTAAACCCCCAGTGAAGTTATCTCAAAGATAGTGTCAAAACAATTGCCAGAATATTCGTGAACTGAAAAGTGTGATCGCAGCCCAAATCAGGGAAGTGACAACGGAGGAGTTCATCAGAGTTGACACGTCGTATCGAAATGTGCTTATCATTGAACAATGATAAAACAAAGACTGTTGGACATTCATGACTGAAACTTGGTGGACAAGTCAGGCATAGACTGAGGTTTATTTGTACCAAATATGGTTGGATTGCAGAAAGGATTTTGAATTTTATTAACGATCGCATGAGTAGCATTTTTGGAGATCACAATAATTATTTAAAATTTTTTAAGCATTTATCGTAAAGACATGAGATGCCTATTGGCCTTAGTCTTGAAAAAACCAAGGTTATAGGTAGGAGGAAAACAGTCAGCAGGAAGAGAGTTCCACAAGCCTGCAGATCTTGGAAATAAGCTACTGGAATAGGAAGTTGTATTACAATTAGGTATTAAAACAGCGAATTGATGGAGACCACTAGACCAACGAGTCAAACGAGCTGGAATAAATAAAGCAGTGAATAGATCACATAATTCTGAAGAACACATTCCATAATAGTATTTATAGAAAAGACTGAGACTAACAACATCACGTTTGTGAGAGAGAGGGTGCAGAGAAGAAGAACGGGTAGGGCTAATCTAATTACAGATATGTTTCTGCACCTTATCAAGAACCCTCAAATGGGACAGAGATTCACCAGCCAAAATATGACAACAGTACTCCATACGTGGTCTGATTGTGGATTTGTAGAGATTAGAGAGACAAGATCAGGAAAGTGGGATGTGAAAAGTCTGCGCCCTAAAGGAAGAGAACACTTACTAAACAAAAATTGACTGGACAGCCCCGTCGGCATTCCCCAGTCGGTACGTCTCAGGCGATTAGTAATAAACTATCCCCTTTCTCAAAGAAGGAGAAGGTAAAGCCAGGGAAGGTTGACTAGCAACATCACGTGTTGTGAGAGAGAGAGAGAGAGAGAGAGAGAGAGGGGGTGCAGAGAAGAAGAAAGGGTATTGATTTACTCCTCTCCAGGAGTTAGGCACAAGGCCAGTTTTTATCTTACTCCCACAAGTAAGATGTGACCCAAGGTCGGGTCGGGAAAGTGGGGTTTAAAAATTGCCTGGGCAGCCCCGTCGGCATTCCCCGGTAGGGGCGCCTCAGACAGTAAGCAATAAACTTCTTCCTCCCCAAAGAGGGGAGGCGAAGCCTGGGAGGGTGGATCTCATAGAACTGCACAGGACAGACCCATAGACCGGCGTAAATCAAGCCCCGAAGGACAAGACAATACCAGTCTATGGGGTGCAGTATCCATCGGAACAGATACTACACTTTGATCTTAGCCAAAAGGCCAAGAGGGTAGGATCAATCTACTTACAGATATATGATGTTTTGTCAACTCAAACTCATTGTTTCAAATGTTTATTTTATTTTGTTGATGTTTTAGTTATTGTTAATATTGAATTTCTTTGGAGTTTAACTTTCTTGGTTTCTAAGTTAACGCTGACCATTGATGGCTAAAAATACATTCAATAAATAAACATTGAACAATGCACCCAAAGTACAATTCGACGGTTCACCTTTGAGCTTTTCTTAATCTCAGATAACAAATGGTTTAATTGGATCCATTTTTGTGTATATATACACGCTACAATCGATAAACAATGAACATGTGTTACATTTAAATTCATAACTCTGTTCAATTTTTTTTTTCATGGAAATCGCTCCAGATAAGGCATGAAACCACTTGATGTAAGGAGTTAAAAAAAAAAATACTACTTCAAGGTCAAAAACTAGCCAACAATAAGTGTTAGACGGATAGATTGTAACCTAGAAAACAGCAATTGTTTCCCCTGCTGAAAGTAAACGCAAGGTCAACTTTCTACTCTCCTATTACTTAGACATCATACAATTTCTTGGCTTTTTTGGCTATGAGTAAGGTGTAGTATCTGTTCTGATACTACTCTTTCATCCTCGTTCACTGAAAGAGAAATGCTTCTAGACTGAGGTAAAATTAATTTTTGTCCCAATCCAGAGTGCCCCTTTATATATATATATATATATATATATATATATATATACATATATATACGTATAGTTTGGCAGCAAATTGTTATTAAGACAGGCTTCATTAAAATCCACGGAGTTCTGCTTTTTTGAGATATTCTTGTTTAGTCGTTCGACTCTTCGAGCGATTTTACGATCGTGTGGTAGTAGCTGGTGCAGTATAGCACCCATCGTTATGGTTTGGGTCAAATCTCGAGCGCTTCTGGACGTCTCGTCCATCTTCAGGAGGTTGATTTTAGCTAATATGGGTCTTTATCCGCTTCCATTTTCATAGCTTTTTTTTTCTCTTCTTCATTTTTTAATTTATTTATGTTTTATTGATTTACATATGTATAGATTTTTTTCCTTAAGTGTTAATTGTTAAATACGGAAAGGGCATTAATGCCGGTTATAAATGCGATTTTGTTTATCGTGGATTGCATTTTTCTAATATATATATATATATATATATATATATATATATTTTTGGAGGGGGGGGTCTGTATTTTCCCAACATGAAAAACCGACCTTGTGTCTAACTCTGCCCTCGTGGGGAGGCAACTAATCAGGTACTTAAACATCATAAATGATTGATTACATGTTTTTAACACAACTAAATCTATGCTAGCTGAAGTTTTTTTGTTTTTTTTTTGATTAATGCGTCACCAGCTATCAAGGCCAAAAGCCACTTGAGGATAAGGGTTAACGAAATGGATGAACTGTCAGTTGAATGATGACGAATATTATTATGAGAGGATTGAAAATGAACAAAGTCTAATAACTTATGGTGGACATGTGTCAGATGACCATGTCGCAGTCTGCAGTGAAGCAGTGTCAGGATGGGTTCATAATACTGAGACACCCTTTACAAAAACGTAAACAAAACGTAGAATATACAATTCCAATTTGACTTGATCTTGGAACAAAATTCGTGTTTCTTCTTCTTCATTTTTATCATCATCAGTTTAACGTCTGTTTTACATGCTGGCATGTGTTGGACGGCTTAAGAAATTGACTTCCAAACTAACCTATCTCTAGCCAGGTCTTTATTTTTATCACCCCCCCCCCATGTTTTCCATGGCCTTGCCCTGCACACTGACCCTGCTACCTTAACTGTTCTACATCTACTAACCCAAGAACTTTCATCCATTCTTTTGTTCTGCATGTATCTCCCAATAATGTTCAGATTTAATCTTCCTCTGAGGTCATCAGAACTAAGCCTGTCTTTAAGACTCACATTACACATCCATGATATCATTCTCATATCATTTTTCTCCATGCAACGCATGTCCTCAACTTTCATTGGCCAGGTTTCACTTCCATGCATCACACTGCATACACATGCCTGATGGACTCTTTCTCATTAAGAAAATGCAAACAAATCTTACACTTTACGTAAAGATGGTTGTTAATGGGGGTTAATATTTGTGTGTAGATTAGGGTTAGGGTTTTATATGGTGGGACTTGACGTGACTAGCCGATTGATTGGATCGAGCTTCTCTAACCGCCCCTCTAGCCCAATTAAGGGCCAAAGTGGAGTGTTGCAGTCCGCATATCCACTAGTTTCACAGGTTATTGATTGCTCAGCCACCAGGATCCCACCCTTGAGCATCACAGGTTGCCACCCACGGCAAACTAGCGGCCTGTTAGTAGGGGGAAAAAAGGAAAAGAAAGAAAGATTTGAATTGTTTTTATTTTTGCTTTGCAGAACAGGATTGATTTTGTCAAGGAGACAAGGAGAAACACAAAAATACTTCAATGTTTGATGCATTTTTTGGTTGGGAAGCCGATCTGGTAGCAGCAGAAAGTTTTAATGAAGAAAATAAAAAAATAAAAACTTTGCCCACATGTGAAAAGTTTATTGAAATGTTAAACGTTTATTGGAATGTGAAAGGTTTATTGGAATGTTAAAGGTTTATTGGAATGTGAAAAGTTTATTGAAATGTGAAAGGTTTATTGAAATGTGAAAGGTTTATTGAAATGTGAAAGGTTTATTGAAATGTGAAAAGTTTATTGAAATGTGAAAGGTTTATTGAAATGTGACAGGTTTATTGAAATGTGAAAGGTTTATTGAAATGTGAAAGGTTTATTGAAATGTGAAAGGTTTATTGGAATGTTAAAGGTTTATTGGAATGTTAAAGGTTTATTGAAATGTGAAACGTTTATTGGAATCTGAAAAGTTTATTTGAATGTGAAAGATTTATTGGAATGTGAAAGCTTTATTGAAATTACTTGCAAGTTATTTGGTTTTCTAATGACATTTTTGTTTCTTTTTATTTCATATTTTTTAAATATTTTTTATATTCATTTATTTTTTATATTTATTTATATTATATTTTATTAATATTTTTTTTCATAGTTTTATTTAATGACTTTTTGCTTCTGTTATTCATTTATTTTTTTAATTTATATTATATTTTATTAATATTTTTTTTCATAGTTTTATTTAATGACATTTTTGTTTCTGTTTTATTTCATATTTTATTTATATTCATTTATTTTTTTTTATTTTTTATATTCATTTATTTTTTATTTTTTTATATTTATTTATATCATATTTTAATATTTTTTTTCATAGTTTTTTTTAATGACATTTTTGTTTCTGATTTATTTCATTTTCGTATGACTTATTCATTTTTGTTTCTGTTTTTATGGACTAAAAGTTGCTCTTTCCACTTTCAGGTCCACTTTCCATTAAAATTCAAAGAAATGTTTGCTTTTTACATTAGGAATAACTTCTCTTCTTTTTTTTTTTCTTCTATTCATTTAATGTCACTTTTTCCTTGTTCAGGGATCAGACGTTTTCTGATATTATGCAAGCTCACTCTCCAGTTCTCATGATTCAGCAGGTCAGCAGTCTCCAAATTCCACTCTGTGCTGTCTTGTCTAATTACTTGCTTCTAAGTTTTCCTTGACCAGTCAACCGTCCTACAATTTAAGACATCCATGCTTAACGCTGTACATGACCATACCAGCAAAACTTCTATGCTGGGCAAATATAGTGCTTTAAACAAATCCTCTGATCTGGCTAAATTATTCAGGTTTTTAATTAAGTATTTTAATGACCGAACTGATGTGAAATTAGTCTGGAAAAAAAACATCATCATCATCATATTCAGTGTAACGTCCGTTTTACATGCTGGCATGTGTTGGACGGCTTTAAAGAAATAAACTTCCCAACTAACCTATCTCTGACCAGGTCTTTATTTATCCCTCTTTCTCTCAAGTTCATTCTTATTACTTTCTCCCATGTTTTCCTTGGCCTTCCCTTGTGAACTGATCCTGACACTTCAACTCTTCCGACATCTACTAACCCAAGAACTCTCATCCATTCTTTCAACGTCTCTATACCATTAAAGTCTCCTGTTCTGCACACATCTCCCTATATCGTCCAAATTTAATCTTCCTCTGAGGCCATTAGGTCTAAGCCTGTCTTTAAACATCGTATCATTCTCATGTTATTTTTCTTCATGCAACGCATGTCTTCAACCCTCACAAACCATGTTTAACTTTCATACATCATCACACTGCGTACACATGCCTGATAGACTCTTCCCTTGGTCGACAGTGGTAACGCTCTGCTGGTTAGTAATGGCAGAAGTTCCCTGAATTTACTCCATTCACTCCTATCTCTTGCAATCAATCTAGCACCTGCTCCCCACTGTGCTCCAATTAAAACAGGTAAAGATGTATGACTTTTGTTTCATTCAGACTTGTATTATTTTGTTTTTTGCAAAAAGAAAACATTTCTTTTAATTAAACACATTCTCAGCTGTTACCCTCATATTTTTTCCGACTGATGTATTGATATCTTTGAGAATTTAATGCAAGTTCTCATAATTTGTTGATGTAAAAATCTCCAGCTTAGTTTTATTAAAAATATATATAAGAATTATATTATATATATAAACACTAAAATCCTAGAACACAATACTAATATACAAAAACTCCATATACTAGAAGCTTTCACATCAAAACCAAAAAAAAACGGTTATTAACAGGATTAATTTTAATACTAATACTAATATACTTAAATGTTTATAATACTAAATAAATATAGTTTCGCATTTAAATTTTCCTGCCAAAATTAACTATAAACTCCAGGTCTTTACCTGATTGACATTATTCCACTGAAGATGGACCCAGATGGGTCAGAAAGTACTTTGGACCTAAAAGAAAATTACGGCAGATTCATCAGCCAATTCTCATCCGAGATTAGGATTTTAATCCGGAAAATGGAAGGGATCCATACAAAAATATCCAGACACGAGTTGTGGGTTATTTTTAATAATACGTGCCTTAGAGAAAAAATGCTGCCTCGATACAAATATTTATAATATATATATATATATATATATATATATATATATGAGAATATTATACAAAAAATGGTTTTACAGGGGACAGGTGATATTTTTATAAAATTTTTTAAACAAATGATTTTGTAAAGACCATCAGAATTTTTTTAATTAAAAAAAAAAAAATTTGCTGAAAACCGAAAAGAAAGCAAGTGTCGTACGGCTGGTTATCATCGTCGTTTATGTAGTCCCTATTTACTTGCCTCCCCACGAGGGTAGAGTTAGAGTTACACACAAGGTCGAGTTTTAATGTGGAGAAAATGCATCTCCACCCCCCCCCCCCAAAGGGGCACTCTGGATTGGGATAAAATACAAATTTCCTCAGTCTATGAAGGATTTCTCCTTCACTGACCGAAAACAGAAAAAATTAAGTGTTATATCAGAACAGATACTACACTTTGCTCCGAGCCCAAAAAACAAGGAATACGCTGTATACATAGTCATTTGCATCATCATCATAGTATCCGATCGCAATCCGTGATTGCTGTCGTTTTGTGTCACAAATCGAGAAGCGTTATATGAAAATTTACTCACAAACTAAAACACAAACATTTTTTTAGTGGAGTTGTTTAAAAACTGTACTTTGAACAACAGTTGTTTAAAAACTGTACTTTGAACAACAGTTGTTTAAAAACTGTACTTTGAACAACAGTTGTTTAAAAACTGTACTTTGAACAACAGTTGTTTAAAAACTTTACTTGGACAAACAGTTGTTTAAAAACTTTACTTGGACAAACAGTTGTTTAAAAACTGCACTTGGACAAACAGTTGTTTAAAAACTGCACTTGGGCCAACAGTTGTTTAAAAACTGCACTTGGACCAACAGTTGTTTAAAAACTGCACTTGGACCAACAGTTGTTTAAAAACTGTACTTGGACCAACAGTTGTTTAAAAACTGTACTTTGAACAACAGTTGTTTAAAAACTGTACTTTGAACAACAGTTGTTTAAAAACTGTACTTTGAACAACAGTTGTTTAAAAACTTTACTTGGACAAACAGTTGTTTAAAAACTTTACTTGGACAAACAGTTGTTTAAAAACTGCACTTGGACAAACAGTTGTTTAAAAACTGCACTTGGGCCAACAGTTGTTTAAAAACTGCACTTGGACCAACAGTTGTTTAAAAACTGCACTTGGACCAACAGTTGTTTAAAAACTGTACTTGGACCAACAGTTGTTTAAAAACTGTACTTGGACCAAAAAGCTGTTTAAAAACTGTACTTGGACCAACAGTTGTTTAAAAACTGTACTTGGACCAACAGTTGTTTAAAAACTGTACTTGGACCAAAAAGCTGTTTACAAACTGTACTTGGACCAACAGTTGTTTAAAAACTGTACTTGGACCAACAGTTGTTTAAAAACTGTACTTGGACCAAAAAGCTGTTTAAAAACTGTACTTGGACCAACAGTTGTTTAAAAACTGTACTTGGACCAACAGTTGTTTAAAAACTGTACTTGGACCAACAGTTGTTTAAAAACTGTACTTGGACCAAAAAGCTGTTTACAAACTGTACTTGGACCAACAGTTGTTTAAAAACTGTACTTGGAACAAAAAGCTGTTTACAAACTGTACTTGGAACAAAAAGCTGTTTACAAACTGTACTTGGACCAACAGTTGTTTAAAAACTGTACTTGGAACAACAGTTGTTTAAAAACTGTACTTGGACCAACAGTTGTTTAAAAACTGTACTTGGACCAACAGTTGTTTAAAAACTGTACTTGGACCAAAAAGCTGTTTACAAACTGTACTTGGACCAACAGTTGTTTAAAAACTGTACTTGGAACAACAGTTGTTTAAAAACTGTACTTGGAACAACAGTTGTTTAAAAACTGTACTTGGACCAAAAAGCTGTTTAAAAACTGCACTTGGACCAACAGTTGTTTTAAAAACTGTACTTGGACCAACAGTTGTTTAAAAACTGCACTTGGACCAAAAAGCTGTTTAAAAACTGTACTTGAACCAAAAAGCTGTTTAAAAAACTGTACTTGGACCAAAAAGCTGTTTAAAACTGTATTTGGATCAAAAGCTGTTCAAAATAAACAACAAAAAATTATTAAATTTTTTAGTAAGGTTAGCAAGTTGCAATAACCTGCTATTTTACCTTTTTTTAATGGTGAAAACAAGACAGTTTTGGATGATAGAGAACAATAATTTATTCGAGGAAGGCAGAACAGTTTGTTTTTGTTAGTTTTCTGTAAATGGAAACAAGAGTGAGTCTTTTGTTGTCAGCTAATAATAATGGTGTTATTTATAAATAGTTATTCTTGTTTCTTTTCCATTTTCTTTATTTTTTCTTATACATTAATATCCAATGCGTTGTCTTGGTAATTGTTTTAATTCCTTAGCTGTTGTGTCAAATGTCAGGGCTGACCAGTTTGATAGATTCCGACCCAGAAAACAGCAATTCTTCCCCCTTTGTCAGAAACATCGCTCATGAAATGTGAGTACTAAAGGACAAAATAAGGGAAGCAAGAGGAATGAAAGCGTGTTTGTTCCCGGCTATTTTTGTACCTGAGTGCCCACCCAGAAGAGCTGGTTTTCCCCACTTTTTTTACCTTGTATCACATCTTGCCGCTGTGAGTGAATCATTTATAGAGAGTCAGAAGTGGACCTTGGGTTTACTTTCGGCAGCCTCGTAACTCTCGCGCCCCTTATTTTGTCCTTTAGTCCTCACATTCCATGAGCGATGTTTCTGACAAAGGGGGAAGAATTGCTGTTTTCTGGGTCGGAATCTAACACTTATCATTGGCTAGTTTTTTTTACCTTGAAGTAGTATTTTTTTTAGCTCCCTTACATCAAGTGGCTTCATGTCTTGTCTGAAGCGATTTCCATAAAAAATATAACAAAAAAAAAAATCATTGACTTTAAATCGCCAGGCTTAGTGGACCTTCATGGTGAGGATGGGTGGAGCCAGCTCAACTTACCGCAGGTGAATGTTGTTTCACGTACAGGTAAGTACAGTCGACGATAACTAAGAATAACATAAAATGAAAACTTCTACCCATGGCTGACAGAATGAGAACAATCTAGCCTCGTTGATTAAAGAAAGGGTTCAGTTGGAAATTCTGTATAGATTCCCAAGTTCGAAAAGATGCACCTGAAAAGGTCAGAGGTTACATCGGCTAAAACGCTGTGAATATAATAACCAAGATAAAAATAGTAGTCTGAGTATTGATTTACTCCTCTCCAGGAGTTAGGCACAAGGCCAGTTTTATCTTACTCCCACAAGTAAGATGTGACCCAAGGTCGGGTCGGGAAAGTGGGGTTTGAAAAGCCAGCGCCCGAGAGGTGAGCACTCTGGCCATTAAAAATTGTCTGGGCAGCCCTGTCGGCATTCCCCGGTAGGGGCGTCTCAGGCAGTAAGCAATAAACTTACTCCTCCCCAAAGAGGGGAGGCAAAGCCTGGGAGGATGGACCTCCTAGAACTACACAGGACAGACCCATAGACCGGTGTAAATCAAGCCCCGAAGGCCAAGACAATACCAGTCTATGGGGTGCAGTATCCATCGGAACAGATACTACACTTTAGTCTGAGTAACCCAAATCATACAAACATCAAATCTATGCAAAGAATGTGTATGACGTAATTTGTGATAGAAAGCGATATAGTTAAATAGATAGACAGACAGAGATGAGACGTAGAGAACATAGAACGACAGAGGAGAAAGAAGACGAATGAGATGAGGCTGTTTGTTGTTTAACATTTTAAAAATTCCGAAACATAAAAAAGAATTCAATGTGCATTTCTCAAAGTTTTATTACATTAGTTTTGCGATGTTTACTGTTTTTTGCCAATAAAAACAAGACGTAAAAACATTCATCCTAGTTACTTACTCTTTAATTCAACTTTGCAGTCTTAGTTAGTTTTCTCCGGAATTTTGCCACTATTTTTCTTCTTTACAGTGTTCATGTATTTATCTTCCTCCCACGGTGGTAAGATGTGACACAAGGTCGGAAAGTGGGATTTGAAAAGCCAGCGCCCGAGAAGGTGAGCACTCTGGCCTACAAAAAATGGCTGGGCAGCCTCGTCAGCATTCCCCGGTAAGGGCGCCTCAGGCGATTAGCAATAAACTAACCTCTTCTCAAAGGGTGAGAAGGCAAAGCCTATGAGGGTGGACCTCCTAGAACTGCACAGGACAAACTCACAGACCGGCGGAATCAAGCCCCGAAGGCCAAGACAGTACAGGTCTATAGGGTGTAGTATCCATTGGAACAGATACTACACATTGATCTTAGCCAAAAGGCCAAGTAAGTGCTGTTTACTGTTTTTTGCCAATAAAAACAAGACGTAAATACATTCATCCTAGTTACTTACTCTTAAATTCAACTTTGCAGTCTTAGTTAGTTTTCTCCAGAATTTTGCCACTATTTTTCTTCGTACTAGTTATAAAGCGGTAGAAGATAACATAAAATTAACACTTGTCGCTGTCTGTACACCACTCGGTACTGATATCAATCCTGACCCAGTTTTCGTGAGGTTCGACTCGGAAGCGTTCGGCTGTCCTACGCAAACGCCCGAGAGTTGACGAGCCGATTTGTACCAGACGGCAATTTTGATACGGTGCTGCGTCCTATGATAATAATGTTTTGCTTGTTTTGTTTAGGGTTTAGGATTAGGGTTAAAAATATTTATTTGATAACAGTAATTTCGCTCTGTTTTGCTTGTTTTATTGTTTAAAAAATTTCTTGCAAATATAACTAAAAATTATAGGACGCAGCAACGTATCAAAATAAAAAAAAATATTTATTTGATAACAGTAACTTCGCTATGTTTTGCTTGTTTTGTTTTTTTTTGTTGTTTCTTTTAGAAAATTTCTTGAAAATATAACTTACAATCACAGGACGCAGCACCGTATCAAAATTGTCGTCTGATACCATTCGGCTCGTCAACACTCGGGCGTTTGCGTAGGACAGCCGAACGCTTCCGAGTTGAACTTCACGAAAACTGGGTCAGGATCGATATCAGTACCCACCACTCCTTTGTTTACTTTTTAATCAGACGCCATCTTGGCAATTAAAAGCAGCAGCAGCTGATAAACTCTTTCACGGTTATGACATGGAAAATTACTGGCTCCTGCTGCTTTGTTATTGTTTTTTTTTTTTCGACTAGAAGGTTCTGGAACATTTCGCATGTGTTCCCTATTTTTCAGATTGAAAAAATGGGTATATGTTACGACGCTCAACAGAGGCGCGAACGGGGTCCAAAAAACTAACGAGAACGGGGTTATAAAAATAAATATGCAACAAGTGAGTTTAACCTACGCCGAGAAGAGATATTTGTCTACTTACCTATGATATTTGTTTGTATTTTTACGTACTATAAATGGGTTTTTTATTAGATGTAAAAAAAAAATTCTTGTTCATTTTTTACTCGTACTTTTTTCTAGACAAAATGGCGTCTTGTGCTTACTCTCTTACGAGCAAGCGCCATTTTGTATTTGCAAGTTCGTGTGACAAAACTATTGATTTCTAATAAATAGCAGTTGGAACGGTTTAAAAATACAAACAAATATCACAGGTCAGTTTTAAATTAACTTTTATCGACGACAGTTACTTTTATTTGTTGTATATTTGTTTTTTTAGCGTTTTTACTCTGCTGAGCCTCGTAAAAGATACCCTAGGGTATATGTTACGACGCTCAGCAGAGGCGCGAACGGGGTCCAAAAAAAGAACGAGAAAGGGTTTAAAAACATAAATTTGCAACAAGTGAAGTTGACCTACGACGAGAATAGATATTTTTCTACTTACCTATGTAATTTGTTTTTATTTTTACGTATTATAAATGGGTTTTCATTAGATGTAAAAAAAAAAAATGTCTTGTTTTTTTTCCCAACGTTTTCACAAAAATCAATATGGCCGCTCCAGGTACATTTGTTAGTAACCCTCCCCCCAAAATCGGCCATTTTGTTTTCTCAAGTTGCGGTGAGAAAACTATTGATTTCTAATAAATAGCACTTCAAACGGGTTTAAAATACAAACAAATAGTACATGCAAGTTTGAAACTAACTTTTACAGCTTACAGTTACTTTTATTTGTTGTAATTTGTTTTTTTTGCGTTTTTACTCTGCTGAGTCTCGTAAAAGATTCCCGAGATGAGCATGTGAGAAGTGTGTATATATATGTTTGCCTTTTTTATCAGTGCGTGAGTGTGAGTGTGTATGTGTGACATTAAAGTAAGGGAGCTGATATCAGTTTTCATTCTTCTCTGCCTTCAGATAAGTTGTCTCCTCTCTTTTGACTGGTTTGTGTGACTGCTTTTGGCTGACTGGTTTTCGTGGATGTTTGAATTTCTGGTGCTTGTACAGATGAGGGCACATATGAAAATCGCAGTTCCAAATAAATTAACCTGAAAACTCTTTGATATACTTATGTATCAGGCAAAAATAGGTATCTACACCAAAGATTAGCAAAAATTATCGAGTAGAATTCTAATTAAAAATAAAAATCAGTTTTATCGTATTTTATGAATCCGCCATTGTTTTGAGCGAAAAATACGTAATTCAGGGGACCATACCTCAGTATGTCATATAAAGACATAATAAATCAATTGCGGTGGGCAAAATACGATAAAACTAATTTTTATTTTTAATTAAAATTCTACTCGATAATTTTTCTTAATTTTTGGTAAGGATACTTATTTTTGCATGATACGTAAGTGTAAACAATAGTTTTTATTTGGAAATGCGTTTTTCATGTGCCATGATCTATATAAGAACCGAATTGACTTCACTGTTACTCCCAACAACGTATTTTCAATTAGACTTTTAATATTCTAAATATTTTAATTAAAAAAAAAAAACATTAAAACGAGTAAGTCATATCAAGTTTGGTCATTTTATAGAATCACTCCCGTTTCTTTTAGTGATAGTTGTGGGGGTGCCACCCGGACTTAGGGCAAGAGATAGTGTTAAGAGGAGTACGATGGCCGTGACTCAGGTCATGTGACCCCTCTCCCTAAAATAACAAAAACACACGATTTGAGACGGGAGTGATTCTATAAAACTACTGCAAATTTCATTGTAATCATGAAACGCTGAGATAAAAACTAACTCACGGTGCTTTTACACTTTAGCGGATACTTTAAATAAAACAAACTGAGGGATATCTTTTTGATGTACGTACCTGTCACGAGTTGAATAAATCATATACCAAAAAGCACGTAAATTAATCAAGTAGTTTTTTTTTTTTATATAAAAGAAAATTAGGGTATATGTTACGACGCTCAGCAGAGGCGCGAACGGGGTCCAAAAAAAGAACGAGAAAGAGTTTAAAAACATAAATTTGCAACAAGTAAAGTTGACTTATGTCTAGAATAGACATTTTTCTACTTACCTATGTAATTTGTTTGTATTTTTACGTAGTATAAATGGCTTTTTATTAGATGTTAAAAAAAAATTTCTTGTTTTTTAAACATCTAGTTTCTCAAAGAAAATGCCGGCCAGTCCCTCTATATTATTACGTAGAGCGGCCATTTTGAATTCTTCGAAAACCGTGTGTTGAACATAAATTTCTAATAAATAGCACTTCAAACAGGTTTAAAATACAAACAAATAGCACATGCAAGTTTGAAACTAACTTTTACAGCTTACAGTTACTTTTATTTGTTGTATATTTGTTTTTTTAGCGTTTTTACTCTGCTGAGTCTCGTAAAAGATGCCCGAAAATTAAATTTTAGCCATGTACGAAGAGGACAGCCATTTCAGCCCGTCCCCACCTAGGTGACAGAGCACTAGATTTGTCAGGATGCAGGTCACTGTGGTGTTTGGTAATAAACAACAGTCAATTGTGGTGGTTGTAAACATATCTTTATTTAACAAGGGTTATAACAACACATGTGTATCAACGGTCGTAATCTCTCTATCTATGTCCCTAGCTATGTCGCTGCTGCTGCTGCTTCCTGCTCTCGTACCGATCACGTTGGTACGTGATCTTCGACACTACATCTTCCCTCTTTTTTTTATAAATTTATGTCACTATAAAGTCTTCTTGCCACACTGGGGTGGATCTTACTCTAGGTGTTCTGATTGAACCACTAGGGGCATTTAGGGCCGGTGTTAGGGGTTCTTGAGCAGTTTCCTTAGGGTCTGGACTGGAGATGGGAAGTGCATCGATTGGGTTGAGGTGTGTGTCTTCGATATCTGTTGTAGAAGTAGGGGGCCAGTGGGTTGTATCAGGGGGAGAGTAAACTGCTTTAGGGACGTCGGTGTAGTCAGGACTATACTGCATGTCGCCGGGTACCTTTTTTACATGGGCAGCGTTTCTCATTCTCACTTGGCCTTGGGGTTGTTGTATTAGAACAGCATTTCCCTTCTTTTCCACAACTTGATAGGGCTGAGACTCGAACCGAGCGTCCAGCTTGTTTGTTCTGTGTAAATTTTTACACAATACTGTGTCCCCTCTCTGGATCTGTTGGTCTCTGGCTCCTCTTCTCTGGTCAGCAGCTATGTTGCGTTTTAGTTTGTGTAGAGCATCCTTATCATGTACGTCACTAAAATCAGTGGACGCTCCTACAATACTTGGCAGCTTACCTCGGAGTTCGCGGTTCATTAGTAACTTCGCTGGGGATACTCCGGTTACTGTGTGAGGGGTGGTTCGGTATTGGAACAGAAAATTCCTTAGTTCAGTCCTCCAGTCTTTCCCTTCGACTTTGGCGATCTTAATTGCCTTTAGGATTGTTCTGTTGAACCGTTCCACTTCGCCGTTGGACTGTGGCCAATACGGGATCCCTCTCACCTGGGTGATGCCGTGAGTATTCATATACTCATTGAATTCTCTTGATGAGAATGGCTGTCCGTTGTCACTCCTCAGATAGTTGGGATATCCATGATGATTGAACATCATTTCTAGTGCACCCGTTACATTTTTGGCATTTGCTATTTTCATATGCGCAACTTCTGGCCATCTTGAGTAGTAGTCGACAACAGCCAGCAGGTAGTTCCCTTCGGAGACACTCAGTAGGTCAACAGCTACATAGGTCCAGGGTTGGTCAGGCAGCGGTGTACTCTCTAGTTCTTCTGGAGGGGCATTTTTGCCAACCACTTGACATGGGTAACACGCTTTTACTCACTTTTCTGCCATTCTATCCATCTCTGGCCACCAAACTTTGGACCGTAGGCGATTTTTGGTTTGCACAATCCCTTGGTGTCCTTCATGAGCCAGTACAACTACCCGCCCCTGAAGTGCCTCAGGGATTATGATCCTGCGTCCTCGGATGACCATCTGTCCTGCTATCCAGAGTTCATCTTTGATTGCATGAAATGCAGTACCTTTGAAATGGGTCCAGTCATTTTCGGATATAGCTTGCCGAAGTTTGGAGATCGTAGCATCATCCTTTGAAGCTTTTTCCACTTCACAGGGAGTCAGTGCCTGAGGTACAGTATCTTTAATGATACTGTAGATGTAGTCCATTGTTTCCTTTTCCTCAGTTTTGTCTGGGTTTTCAACGGGCTGTCGACTCAGCAGGTCCGCCTTATTGGTTCGGCCAGGAATGTGGATGACTTTGTAGGTGAACTGTTGTAGAAACAACAGCCATCTCTCCACTCTTGCTGAAGGGGGCTTCGAGGAAGGTGATAGTACCTTTACCAGCGCTTTGTGATCAGTCAGGATCTGAAAGTCACATCCAATGAGGTACAGACTGAACTTTTTGCATGCCCAGAATACTCCCAGTGCTTCTCTTTCAAATTGAGAATATCGGGACTCTGTTGGTGTGAGCTTCCTACTGGCATAGTATACTGGTTTCCAGTATCCGTTTAGCTGCTGTTGTTCAATGATTGCACCCACGCCAACGGGAGAAGCATCAGTTGTGATTCTAGTTGGCAACTCAACACTGTAGTATGCCATGACTGGCGCTTCAATTAACCCTTTCTTTAGTTTGTTAAAGGAATATTGTTCCTCTTCTTCCCATTTCCAATCAGAATCTAGTCTTGTAAGATCCCAAAGTGGTGCAGTTACACTAGCAAAATGGGGCACAAACTTAGCACAGAATTGGGCCAGTCCCAAGAAACTCCTCATCTGTGATGCATCTTTTGGTGGAGGAGCATCAACTACAGCCTTCACCTTTTCGTCCGAGACCTTCAAGCCGTCTTGTGTCAGAATGTGGCCCATGTATCTTATAGATGTCATTTTAATCTGGCACTTCTTTCCATTGACGGTCAGTCCTTGTTCGGCTAGGTGTTGGAAAACTTTGGCGAGTCTGGTGTCGTGCTCACTTTCTGTTTTCCCGACTACTATGATGTCATCTGACATGTTGTATGCTCCTGGGCAGCCAGCTATAACCTGACTTATGATTTGCTGAAATTTTTCTGAGGCCATGTTTACCCCAAACATAAGTCTTTTATACCGGTATAGCCCATCAGGTGCAGCAAATGTTGTAGTTTCTCTGGAGTCTGGATGCAACTCTATTTGATGGTAGGCCATATTCAAATCTACTTTTGAGAAATATTTGCCTCCAGCCATTTCTTGTATAGTTTCCTCAATCGTGGGCACTGGATGACGTTCTCGAACGATAGCTTCGTTTGTTCTACGCATGTCGATACATATCCTCACATCGCTTTTTCCATTGTCCTCGGGCCTTTTTTCCACTGTCACTAAAGGATTCACCCATTGAGAAGGTTCCCTGACCCTCTCAATTACATCCAGATCAACCAGTTCTTGCAATTTGTTTAGGACACATTGCCGCCGCTTGAATGGTATCCGACGTACTGGCTAAGTGACAGGTATAATTTCTGGATTTATTTTGAATTTTAATTGGTAGTTTTTCAGTTTTCCCAATCCACTGAAAACCTTTGGAAATTCTTTTAGTATTCTTGTCCATATATCCAGTTCCGAGCAGTTCAAGATGTTGGCGTTAACGCCCACACTTCAAAGTCCTAGTCTTTTACTAGTTCTACCACTTAAAAGTGACGCTTGGGCCTGTGGTATGACAAAAAATGGAACTGTTATGTAGCGATTTGTGCTAGGAACTTCAACCTTCAATATGCACTGGGGAAGTGGTTTTTCACTAGCATAGGGGTATAGTTTAGTAGAATCTGGCTGAAGCTTAATTTTGGGTCCTTCTTTTTCTATTTTCTTGAAGTCCTCTACAGATAATGTATTATGCTGTGCTCCTGAGTCTATCACTAAAGGGATGGTGGTGTTTCTGACTTTGAGGTTTATTACATTTTCACTCATTGATATTTTGAATAAATTAAACCCATTAGCGCCACCAGTTTTGTTATCTTCCCTTTCCCCTACACTCTGTTGAATTCCTTTGTTATGATAATGCTTTCGTCCACCACGACTGTATTTTGGGGCTCTGTCATGTTCGTTTCTATTCTGCGTTTTTGTTTGTTTGTTTTTGTAGAAACAACAGACTTCAAAATGTCCCTTTTTCCCACAGATTCCACACTTGTGATGCTTGCTTCTAACACAATCTCTTGCAAAATGTCCATTCCCTCCACACTTATAACATGCAGATGACACATTGTGGCTTGGTTTAGGTTTTTGTCTGTCGCTTAATCTATTTATATCAGACGTACAAGTAGATCCTAAAATTAGGGCCTCTTTGTGGTGGTACGTCCCAATAATTTGGATGAGACGATCCAACGTCAAGTTGCTTTCACCATATAATTTGGCTTTTAGTTCCGCGTCCTTTATGTGAAGAAGGATCTTGTCTCTGACGAATTCGTTCGGTTCTGGAGTGAAACCGCACACCTTCGCCAAACTCTTTAAGCGAGTGATATAATTATTCACGGTTTCTCCCGTGTTTGGTTCAGACTCCCAAAATCTTGAACGCGCTTTAGGGATATTTTCCTTTAGAGCGAAAGTTTTGTCAAACAGTTCTATAGCTGTTCGGAATACATCGACTCTTTCTTTATTAGCCTCGTGTCCGGCTTTTTGTTCGTCCGTGAAATTCGTCCAAATTTCACGCAGACCCTCGCCTCCTGTTAACAAAAGGATAGCTCTTTTTTGCTCAGAATTTATGACATCTGAAGCTAGTATGAAAATTTCCAGATCGGTTTTCCAATTTACCCATCTTTTATGTAAAGACTCTGGACAATAAGATGTGAATAACAAAAGGATTGTTATTTAAAGACAATAAATGTGATAACAAACGAATTACTTATCTCTCGTTTTTTTTCTGTACTTTTCCTTTGGAAGAAAAAAAGTATATTTTTCTTTCTCTCTTGTAGCACGTGTGACCTCTTTTTTCGTGTTTTTTTTTCCGTAGAAAAGTTCGTTGTTTGCACTTTTTTTTTTTTAGATGTCTTTCTTTGCTTTTTTTTTTGTGTAGAATTTCATCTCATCGTCGTCGCCAGTTTGTGGTGTTTGGTAATAAACAACAGTCAATTGTGGTGGTTGTAAACATATCTTTATTTAACAAGGGTTATAACAACACGTGTGTATCAACGGTCGTAATCTCTCTATCTATGTCCCTAGCTATGTCGCTGCTGCTGCTGCTTCCTGCTCTCGTACCGATCACGTTGGTACGTGATCTTCGACACTACAGTCACCCTTCGGAATTTTCGAAGGAGGTGTTGTTAAATAAAGCGTTGGGGCCTGCATCAAACCCTTTTTTCGATTTTTTCATTTTGACTGGCAAATCTACGCATCTGCCACAGTTTAGTAACGGGGGGTCTTTTACTAACTTTTTTTTTCTCTCATTGTATATATTTTCATTTATTGTTTTTGTATATAGGGGTTTATCATATCCCCCCCCCCCACACACACCGTTGCATATTTGTAAATATGGGTTTTAAGTAGGTTATTCATGGAGTGATTTCTTTTGGTGATTGGAGAAGGATGTACAGTATAAATGTGGTATTTTGGTGAATGATTGTCCTGCATGGAACTAGCTAGGTTAAAAAGTTAGAATCGGACCGATCGCTTTCCCCTTCCCCTTTCTTTGGCCTTGTGCCGCATTTTGTATTATTTTTAAAATTTTACAAATAAATATTAAGAGGACAGCCATTTTGAAAGTTTCCAACCGTAACTTCAAAAATCGCTCCATTTGATCACATGACGTCGAGAGATACATTTAACTTTTCCCATTTTTTAAAATGAAAAACACAATTAAAAAAAAAAACACAATTTCTGAAAGATAACACAGACGTAATATATATAAGACAAAATGAGATACATTTAACTTTTCCCCCCTTTTAAAACTTTCAATCCCCCTTTGGAAACTTTCAAAATGGCTGTCCTCTTCGTACATGGCTAAAATTTAATTTTATTTTACAAAAAAAACTACTTGATTAATTTACGTGATTTTTGGTATAGGATATATTCAACCCGTGACAGGTACGTACATCAAACAGATATTTCTCAGTTGGTTTTATTTAAAGTATCCGCTAAAATGTAAAAGCACCCTAACTCACTCTAAATAATTAAGGCGATTGAAATAGCATTTAACCAAAATTACCCGTAGGTGTTTATAAGTCGTTAAACAAACTTACCGCTTGCCTGAAATCTCATTGTGACATATGACATGACTATAAATAAGGACACTATTGTAAGTTATCCAGAAGGTGATAACACAGGGTTCATGGCCAAATTTGCGGCAACGATACAGAACAAAATTTGGAACAAACGGATTATTGCAAGATAGAAAAAAAGCAAAATTAAAACGGAAAAAGGACGTGATTCATTTGGATCTTCAAACATCATTTTTCTTAAGATCGCCCAAACACAGGATACACTTTAATAAGAAGTAGAAGATACAATTAAGTATGTCCAATTTTACGTGATACACACAAAAAAAATTAGTTAATTAAAAAACCATATACTTAACTGGAATAAATCTGATTTTTAGACCTTTCAGTAGACTGGCTGATCAAACAAAGGGGGATAACTCTCGCTAAGAAAGAAAGGGGAGATTACTCTATTTGCCTTGAAATTGAAGAAACGTCTACGATTTAAAAAATGAAAAATAAATAAGTGAATTACAGGTAAAATAGAATAAAATCGAGCAAAATGCTAAATTACAATAAATACAAGACGGTTGGAAGCCAACTTATGTAACAATAGCAAACAAAATGCTCAGAATTGCCCGGAATTAATGAGGCCTCCTGTGAACTTTTGCTCCCAACCCTGAACTATCACTATTTTTATTCTATTAATTTTGTTTCATACTTTTGAATTTTCAAGTAACATAAAATAAGAAGTCGTCTTTGCTGTTTATGGATATCTGGCGCCAACGCAGACCTCATAATATTATTGTAAAACCTCTAATACAAAATTAATACCATTGTGGAACCCTGTTCCAGCACTAATAATAGTAACAGTAGAAATTGCATCCCCCTAAATTCCAACCCTTCGTGGCATGGGTAGTGATAACGTGATAGCGCCAGAGCTACCTGATTAACAGGCCTCTGGTAAAATCCAGTAGGAGTCAGCATCAGGATCCGTCGTCGTCTGGTCGTCTCTTCCTCTGCCTGTGGCAAGCAAAGATGTGTCCGGCGCGGAACTGCAAATCAATGAAATGAAAATAGCAACGTTGCTTCTGCGCTATTCCTTTCCGACTTCATATGCAACTGCTAAGCCTTGCTGTTCTCGGTGTCGTAAACACCTGCAATCCTGCAGTTTAACGAACAGCTGCGACCAACGAGGAGGACTTCACGCAGACCAGACAACCATGAGGCACAATCTTCGTGAGCTCGATGCAGAAAACTGACTCGCCTAACAAAAGAAAAAAAAAGAAACAGCAATCATTGGATTCCTTGCACAATTTTCCTTGTGTTTGATCTTGGTATAAGGCTTTGTTTTCAATTTTATCATTGGACAGAGCAACAAAAGAATTTCACACTGCCGCCAAGCAAGACGGCCGTCCTTATCGGGTAAAACGTTGTCATCTTGCGTGTTTTGTCTGCAGTTAAAGGGAAGATTTAGTGACTTTCCTAAAACGATTGAAGTCGACACGAACCCACGAATGCTTGGATGTGAACAGATAGTCAAGTATTCCTTGTCGCTGGTTATGCAAATGAGTTGTTTTGCTAGCCATGTTCTCTCCATGACCCTAGTCAGCCTGTTTCCTCTGTTCTCTCCATGACCCTGGTCAGCCATGTTCTCTCCATGACCCTAGTCAGCCTGTTTCCTCTGTTCTCTCCATGACCCTGGTCAGCCATGTTCTCTCCATGACCCTGGTCAGCTATGTTCTCTCCATGACCTTGGTTAGCCTGTTTCCTCTGTTCTCTCCATGACCCTGGTCAGCCTGTTTCCTCTGTTCTCTCCATGACCCTGGTCAGCCTGTTCTCTCCATCACCCTGGTCAGCCATGTTCTCTCCATAACCCTGGTCAGCCATGTTCTCTCCATGACCCTGGTCAGCCTTTTTCCTCTGTTCTCTCCATGACCCTGGTCAGCCTGTTCTCTCCATCACCCTGGTCAGCAATGTTCTCTCCATGACCTTGGTTAGCCTGTTTCCTCTGTTCTCTCCATGACCCTGGTCAGCCTGTTTCCTCTGTTCTCTCCATGACCCTGGTCAGCCTGTTTCCTCTGTTCTCTCCATGACCCTGGTTAGCCTGTTCTCTCCATCACCCTGGTCAGCAATGTTCTCTCCATGACCCTAGTCAGCCTGTTTCCTCTGTTTTCTCCATGACCCTGGTCAGCCATGTTCTCTCCATGACCCTGGTCAGCCATGTTCTCTCCATGACCTTGGTTAGCCTGTTTCCTCTGTTCTCTCCATGACCCTGGTCAGCATGTTTCCTCTGTTCTCTCCATGACCCTGGTCAGCCTGTTTCCTCTGTTCTCTCCATGACCCTGGTCAGCCGGTTTCCTCTGTTCTCTCCATGACCTTGGTCAGCCTGTTCTCTCCATCACCCTGGTCAGCCATGTTCTCTCCATAACCCTGGTCAGCCATGTTCTCTCCATGACCCTGGTCAGCCTGTTTCCTCTGTTCTCTCCATCACCCTGGTCAGCCTGTTCTCTCCATCACCCTGGTCAGCCATGTTCTCTCTATGACCTTGGTTAGCCTGTTTCCTCTGTTCTCTCCATGACCCTGGTCAGCCTGTTTCCTCTGTTCTCTCCATGACCCTGGTCAGCCTGTTTCCTCTGTTCTCTCCATGACCCTGGTTAGCCTGTTCTCTCCATCACCCTGGTCAGCAATGTTCTCTCCATGACCCTGGTCAGCCTGTTCTCTCCATCACCCTGGTCAGCAATGTTCTCTCCATCACCCTGGTCAGCAATGTTCTCTCCATCACCCTGGTCAGCAATGTTCTCTCCATCACCCTGGTCAGCCTGTTCTCTCAATCACCCTGGTCAGCAATGTTCTCTCCATGACCCTGGTCAGCCTGTTTCCTCTGTTCTCTCCATGACCCTGGTCAGCCTGTTCTCTCCATCACCCTGGTCAGCAATGTTCTCTCCATGACCCTGGTCAGCCTGTTTCCTCTGTTCTCTCCATGACCCTGGTCAGCCTGTTCTCTCCATCACCCTGGTCAGCAATGTTCTCTCCATGACCCTGGTCAGCCTGTTCTCTCCATAACCCTGGTCAGCAATGTTCTCTCCATGACCCTGGTCAGCCTGTTTCCTCTGTTCTCTCCATCACCCTGGTCAGCCTGTTTCCTCTGTTCTCTCCATGACCCTGGTCAGTCTGTTCTCTCCATGACCCTGGTCAGCCATGTTCTCTCCATGACCCTGGTCAGCCTGTTCTCTCCATCACCCTGGTCAGCAATGTTCTCTCCATGACCCTGGTCAGCCTGTTCTCTCCATCACCCTGGTCAGCAATTTTCTCTCCATGACCTTGGTTAGCTTGTTTCCTCTGTTCTCTCCATGACCCTGGTCAGCCTGTTTCCTCTGTTCTCTCCATGACCCTGGTCAGCCTGTTTCCTCTGTTCCTTCCATGACCCTGGTTAGCCTGTTCTCTCCATCACCCTGGTCAGCAATGTTCTCTCCATGACCCTGGTCAGCCTGTTCTCTCCATCACCCTGGTCAGCAATGTTCGCTCCATGACCCTGGTCAGCCTGTTTCCTCTGTTCTCTCCATGACCCTGGTCAGCCTGTTCTCTCCATCACCCTGGTCAGCAATGTTCTCTCCATGACCCTGGTCAGCCTGTTTCCTCTGTTCTCTCCATGACCCTGGTCAGCCTGTTCTCTCCATCACCCTGGTCAGCAATGTTCTTTCCATGACCCTGATCAGCCTGTTCTCTCCATTACCCTGGTCAGCAATGTTCTCTCCATGACCCTGGTCAGCCTGTTTCCTCTGTTCTCTCCATGACCCTTGTCAGCCTGTTTCCTCTGTTCTCTCCATGACCCTGGTCAGCCTGTTCTCTCCATCACCCTGGTCAGCAATGTCCTCTCCATGACCCTGGTAAGCCTGTTCTCTCTATCACCCTGGTCAGCAATGTTCTCTCCATGACCCTGGTCAGCCTGTTTCCTCTGTTCTCTCCATGACCCTGGTCAGCCGGTTCTCTCCATCACCCTGGTCAGCAATGTTCTCTCCATGACCCTGGTCAGCCTGTTTCCTCTGTTCTCTCCATGACTCTGGTCAGCCTGTTCTCTCCATCACCCTGGTCAGCAATGTTCTCTCCATGACCCTGGTCAGCCTGTTCTCTCAATCACCCTGGTCAGCAATGTTCTCTCCATGACCCTGGTCAGCCTGTTTCCTCTGTTCTCTCCATCACCCTGGTAAGCCTGTTTCCTCTGTTCTCTCCATCACCCTGGTCAGCCTGTTCTCTCCATAACCCTGGTCAGCAATGTTCTCTCCATGACCCTGGTCAGCCTGTTCTCTCCATCACCCTGGTCAGCAATGTTCTCTCCATCACCCTGGTCAGCCTGTTTCCTCTGTTCTCTCCATCACCCTGGTCAGCCTGTTCTCTCCATCACCCTGGTCAGCAATGTTCTCTCCATGACCCTGGTCAGCCTGGTCTCTCCATCACCCTGGTCAGCAATGTTCTCTCCATGACCCTGGTCAGCCTGTTTCCTCTGTTCTCTCCATAACCCTGGTCAGCCTGTTCTGTCCATCACCCTAGTCAGCAATGTTCTCTCCATGACCCTGGTCAGCCTGTTCTCTCCATGACCCTGGTCAGCAATGTTCTCTCCATGACCCTGGTCAGCCTGTTCTCTGCATCACCCTGGTCAGCAATGTTCTCTCCATGACCTTGGTCAGCCTGTTTTCTCTGTTCTCTCCATGACCCTGGTCAGCCTGTTTCCTCTGTTCTCTCCATGACCCTGGCCAGCCTGTTTCCTTTGTTCTCTCCATGACCCTGGCCAGCCTGTTTCCTCTGTTCTCTCCATGACCCTGGTAAGCCTGTTTCCTCTGTTCTCTCCATGACCCTGGTTAACCTGTTTCCTCTGTTCTCTCCATGACCCTGGTCAGCCTGTTCTCTCCATCACCCTGGTCAGCAATGCTCTCTCCATGACCTTGGTCAGCCTGTTTCCTCTGTTCTCTCCATGACCCTGGTCAGCCTGTTTCCTCTGTTCTCTCCATGACCCTGGTCAGCCTGTTCTCTCCATCACCCTGGTCAGCAATGTCCTTTCCATGACCCTGGTAAGCCTGTTCTCTCCATCACCCTGGTCAGCAATGTTCCTTCCATGACCTTGGTCAGCCTGTTTCCTCTGTTCTCTCCATTACCCTGGTCAGCCTGTTCTCTCCATCACCCTGGTCAGCAATGTTCTCTCCATGACCCTGGTCAGCCTGTTTCCTCTGTTCTCTCCATGACCCTGGTCAGCCTGTTCTCTCCATCACCCTGGTCAGCAATGTTCTCTCTATGACACTGGTCAGCCTGTTCTCTCCATCACCCTGGTCAGCAATGTTCTCTCCATGACCCTGGTCAGCCTGTTTCCTCTGTTCTCTCCATCACCCTGGTCAGCCTGTTTCCTCTGTTCTCTCCATGACCCTGGTCAGCCTGTTCTCTCCATCACCCTGGTCAGCAATGTTCTCTCCATGACCCTGGTCAGCCTGTTCTCTCCATGACCCTGGTCAGCAATGTTCTCTCCATCACCCTGGTCAGCCTGTTTCCTCTGCTCTTTCCATCACCCTGGTCAGCCTGTTCTCTCCATCACCCTGGTCAGCAATGTTCTCTCCATGACCCTGGTCAGCCTGGTCTCTCCATCACCCTGGTCAGCAATGTTCTCTCCATGACCCTGGTCAGCCTGTTTCCTCTGTTCTCTCCATAACCCTGGTCAGCCTGTTCTGTCCATCACCCTAGTCAGCAATGTTCTCTCCATGACCCTGGTCAGCCTGTTCTCTCCATGACCCTGGTCAGCAATGTTCTCTCTATGACCCTGGTCAGCCTGTTCTCTGCATCACCCTGGTCAGCAATGTTCTCTCCATGACCTTGGTCAGCCTGTTTTCTCTGTTCTCTCCATCACCCTGGTCAGCCTGTTTCCTCTGTTCTCTCCATGACCCTGGTCAGCCTGTTTCCTTTGTTCTCTCCATGACCCTGGTCAGCCTGTTTCCTCTGTTCTCTCCATGACCCTGGTAAGCCTGTTTCCTCTGTTCTCTCCATGACCCTGGTCAGCCTGTTTCCTCTGTTCTCTCCATGACCCTGGTCAGCCTGTTTCCTCTGTTCTCTCCATGACCCTGGTTAACCTGTTTCCTCTGTTCTCTCCATGACCCTGGTCAGCCTGTTCTCTCCATCACCCTGGTCAGCAATGCTCTCTCCATGACCTTGGTCAGCCTGTTTCCTCTGTTCTCTCCATGACCCTGGTCAGCCTGTATCCTCTGTTCTCTCCATGACCCTGGTCAGCCTGTTCTCTCCATAACCCTGGTCAGCAATGTTCTCTCCATGACCCTGGTCAGCCTGTTTCTTCTGTTCTCTCCATGCCCCTGGTCAGCCTTTTTCCTCTGTTCTCTCCATGACCCTGGTCAGCCTGTTTCCTCTGTTCTCTCCATGCCCCTGGTCAGCCTGTTTCCTCTGTTCTCTCCATGACCTTGGTCAGCCTGTTTCCTCTGTTCTCTCCATGACCCTGGTCAGCCTGTTTCCTCTGTTATCTCCATGACCCTGGTCAGCCTGTTCTCTCCATCACCCTGGTCAGCCATGTTCTCTACATGACCTTGGTCAGCCTGTTTCCTCTGTTCTTACTATGATTGATGAGCCAGTCGAAATTTTATAAAAGGACAAAAGTGTCTTAAATGGGGCAGTCTGTCTGCAACTTTTGTTACTCAGAGACGTTGATTGGAAGATACCAGTCGAGGATCTGTTCTCGACAATCAGTCCGGCAGAAACGGTGCCATTTTGGTGGCCTTTTATTTGTCGAGCTGAGGTATTGGTCCTGGGTAATCCTAAGAGGTTCACCCTATCAGGCCTTGCCTCCCCTCTTTGGGAAGGAGTTAGTTTATTCCTTACTGCCTGAGACACCACGACCGGGGAATGCCGACGGGGCTGCCTGGGTAATTTTGGATAGGCCAGTTTTCCCTATTCTTTAGGGGCGCTGGCTTGATTCTCCACACCTTCCGACCTTGTGTCTCATCTTCCTGCAGTGGGAAGAAATTAAATACCCATAAGTGTCTTGAAAGTTTGGTTTTCGTGACGTCTCTCATATTCTCTTGTACAGATTGGTGACGATTGGTCAAGCGATGTGAACGTTAGGCTGTACACAAACAAATAAACAAACTCGATTAAGAGGAAACTAGGTGCTTTGTTACATTCGGACCCGAGCTAACTTTGACCACGTCGTTAGGGTCAGGGTGAGGGTCAAAGTGGGGGAGAGGGTCAAAGTGGGGGTTATGGTTAAAATTATGGTTTAGAGTTAGGGTTATGGTCAAAGTTAGCATGGGTCCTAATGTAACAAAGAACCGAAACTTATTTTAATATAGTTAATGTTGTTGTTACTGTTGTTGTTACTGCTGTTATTGTTGTTATTAATGTTGTTGTTACTGTTGTTGTTAATGTTGTTGTTGATATTGTTAATGTTGTTGTTACTGTTGTTGTTACTGCTGTTATTGTTATTGTTAATGTTGTTATTAATGTTGTTGTTACTGTTGTTAATGTTGTTGTGTTATGTTGTTGTTACTGTTGTTAATGTTGTTATTAATGTTGTTGTTACTGTTAATGTTGTTGTTACTGTTGTTGTTGATGTTATTGTTAATGTTGTTGATGTTGTTGTTACTGTTGTTACTGTTGTTGTTAATGCTGTTATTGTTGTTGTTAATGCTGTTATTGTTGTTGTTAATGTTATTGTTGTTGTTATTAATGTTGTTGTTACTGTTGTTAATGTTGTTGTTGATGTTATTGTTAATGTTGTTGTTAATGTTGTTATTGTTGTTGTTAATGTTATTGTTAATGTTGTTGTTAATGTTGTTGTTAATGTTGTTATTAATGTTGTTGTTACTGTTGTTAATGTTGTTAATGTTACTTCATCTGATTGATTTGCAACAAGACAAATGAAGACTAAAATGGCCCCTCGTAAAAACCTTATATGTTTTTGAAACCGTCAAGTCTGTGACACATTCGGTTTTGTTGTGTTTGCGATATCGACATATGCTTGTGCCGGCAGCATGCTGCTGATTTGCCAGTTGTCATACCAGCTGAGGTCCGTCCTGATAACCTAAGGCGCGGACTTGAACAACCAGACCCTTCTTTAGCGGAATGAGGTATGGTCGGCTTGGTCCCAGGAGGTGCATCCTATCAGGCATTACCTCCTCCTTCAGGAGTGGAGATTCGTTTTATTGCCCAAGAAATGCGGAGAAATACCGGGAAACGCTGACGAGTCAGTTCATCGTTATTTTCGTACCCAACCAGATGTCCCCTCGGAGGAGCTGGTTCCCAAGTTCGACTATTTTGCCCCACCTTCCGGCCTTGTGCCACATCTTACTGAAGTAAGTAAATCGTATCCATATATAAATAAAAAGCAATTCTGTCTGCATGTGTGTCCAGCAAAAACTCAGTTGTTGTAGCAAGATTTTGTCGGAAAGAAATATATGTAAAGGTTTTTTTGAAATTATAAAAAAAATTGCAGTTTAGCGTCCTTATGGGATATGGTTTTAGGAGGCTTATGCAGTTTAGCGCTCCTATGGAAAATGCTTATTTGAGGCTTATGCAGTTCAGTGCCCCCATGGGATATGGTTTTAGGGGACTTGTTCAGTATAGCGCCCCCATGGAAAACGCTTATTTGGGGCTTGTGCAGTTCAGCGCCCCCATGGGATACGGTTTTAGTGCCCCTATGGAAAACGCTTGGCTGGGTAGAGATATGTACGTATATAGTATGCGAACCTGGGCGGAGATACGTATGTATATAGTATGTGCACCGAGGCGGAGATATGTACATATATAGGATGTGCACCGGGGTAGAGATATATATGTATATATAAGGCGAAGACCGTGGTGGTACTTTTAATAGAAATATGTTATACTTTTGCCCCGTACAACACAAGTGGAGGGAGGGGGGGGGGGAGAGGAGTCGACCCGGGAAGAAACAGCTTTCGCCGAAGGCAACAGGGAGAAGGTGGCAACGGGGAGAGGCGGGCAGTGAAATGGGGCGATCAGGGAAGAGAGAGCCCCGGGCAACGCCGGGTACCGCTGCTAGTAATATTAGAAATAAAGAAAATTTTTTAAAGTTCCGGCAGACAAAAAAATGAAAATATTTTATATTAATTCAAAATTTGTCTCGTGCAGATGCTTTAAGTACATTTGAAATATATTAAATTGCAAAGAATTTATCTTGAATTACTTTGGAGTAAGTTGCGCATGAATTCGGCAGAAATGCGATTCATTTTTAATTGTTTTTTTTTAACATTTTTTGCGCAATCAATTCATTGCAAATCTTAACCCTAACTCACTGAAAATCCATTAAACTTATCACATGCCTCAAACATATAAACTTCAGTGTTGATCTTCATTGTCTAACGAATTTTTGGTATTACCACATGTCTCAAACATATTTTGTTATTACCACATTTTAATATAAAGTTCAATGTTGATCTTCATTGTCTAACGAATTTTTGATATTACCACATTTTAATATAAACTTCAGTGTTGATCTTCATTGTCTAACGAATTTTTGATATTACCACATTTTAATATAAACTTCAGTGTTGATCTTCATTGTCTAACGAATTTTTGGTATTACCACATTTTAATATAAACTTCAGTGTTGATCTTCATTGTCTAACGAATTTTTGGTATTACCACATTTTAATATAAACTTCAGTGTTGATCTTCATTGTCTAACGAATTTTTGATATTACCACATTTTAATATAAACTTCAATGTTGATCTTCATTGTCTAACGAATTTTTGTTATTTCAGCTTGTTGAAGATTGGCCGCATCAGGGTTGCTCTTAATGTGATGACATTTCAGAATGTTTCAAACGGATCCTTTTACGGCGTCATACTTGATGAAGATTCGCCTCAGCTCTCAATCCGACAGACCAGGGGGTCGCCATTACGGCTCCAGGCCCTCTGCTGTCAGGGTGAGATATAATCCGGCTCAGTCCTAGAAGGACCATCCGCTCAGGCATTACCTCTTCGCTCATGAGGAAGGGTTGGTTTATTGCTGATAAATCTATTCATGGTTATTTTTGTATCCCAAACCTTCCGACCTTGGGTCACATCTTCCCGCGGTGGGAAATAAATAAATAACCAAATGGGAATAAAACTTTCTTCACATGAGCATCAATGAAGCGCATGTTTTTGTCATGAAAAAGAAAGAGAGATGTAAATCGCATCTTTTTTTCGATGCCAAGGCGATGTTGAATCTTTGACAGCAAAATACGTCATCCAACCCAAACTCAACCAGATAACAAGATGTGGTAAAAGCAAGTAAATCTTCGTTCAAGTGTTCGTTCATCCACAGTTTCTAGTGTTCTTCACATTTGAACCTATCTTGAGCTGTCGTGTTATTTTGGAGTTCAATGAAACTTTCTTGTAGAGTCATATCAGCTTCAGAAGCATCACCAATGAGAGGATATATATAAAAAAAAAATGATGCACTGTCATTTGGAGTAGAACAGGAAAGCGAGTTTTCATGTCATTATGAACCTGTTTCAAATGACCCATCCCAGGCAATTTTGAATCACATGTACATCACATGACTAAAACCAGACTCAACCAGGAAAAGCGAGTATGAGCAACTTCACATCTTTCCAGACATCTTCTTGGGTAGTCCGTCCTCCCAGGCTTTACCTTTTCTCTTTGGGAAGGGGTTGGTTTATTGCCAACTGCCTGAGGCGCCTCTACCGGGGAATGCCGACGGGACTGCCCAGCGTGGCTCTTCTGCCGAGGCGCTGGCTTACCTCCCCACCTTCCGGCCTTGTGACACATCTTCCTGCCGTCGGAAAGAAGTAAATAAAGGAGATACATCTTCATTCATGTCTTCATCCACAACTTCTGCTGTTTTCCGTGCTTGAACCTCTCTTGAGCTGCTATGTGATTACGAAGTTCAATTTCACATTTTTCAGAGTAGTGTGTACGTCTTCATTCTTCCATGACTGTTGGTGTTCTTTACGCTTGAACCTTTCTTTTAGTTGCAGTGTCATTTCGAAGTTCAATTTTCTTGTTTCAGATGCATCAGAAATGAAGGGATCAAAATAGTATGGCACTGTCATTTGGTGCACGTCAGAGAAGCACATTTTCATAGCATTATTAAACTGTTTCAAATTAATGATCCCAGGCAGTCGATACTTCACCCGACTGAAACTAGACTGAAACAGGTTAGATTTGGGGAAAAGTAAGTAAGAACAACTTAACATCTTACTAGAGTATTGATTTACTCCTCTCCAGGAGTTAGGCACAAGGCCAGTTTTTATCTTACTCCCACAAGTAAGATCTTACCCAAGGTCGGGTCGGGAAAGTGGGGTTTGAAAAGCCAGCGCCCGAGAGGTGAGCACTCTGGCCATTAAAAATTGCCTGGGCAGCTCCGTCGGTATTCCCCGGTAGGGGCGCCTCAGGCAGTAAGCAATAAACTTACTCCTCCCCAAAGAGGGAAGGCGAAGCCTGGGAGGGTGGACCTCCTAGAACTGCACAGGACAGACCCATAGACCGGCGTAAATCAAGCCCCGAAGTCTACGGGGTGCAGTATCCATCAGAACAGATACTACACTTTGATCTTAGCCAAAAAGCGTTATTTAACCCCTACCCACAATAGGAATATGTGACACAAGGTCGGAAAGTGGGATTTGAAAAGCCAGCGCACGAGAAGGTGAGCACTCTGGCCATTAAAAATTGCCTGGGCAGCCCCGTCGGTATTCCCCGGTAGGGGCGCCTCAGACCGTAAGCAATTAACTTACTCCTCCCCAAAGAGGGGAGGTAAAGCCTGTGAGGGTGGACCTCCTAGAACTGCACAGGACAGACCCATTGACCGGCGTAATTCAAGCCCCGAAGGCCAAGACAATACCAGTATGGGGTGCAGTATCCATCGGAACAGATACTACACTTTGATCTGAGCCAAAAGGCCAAGAACAACAGGTTTTTTACATCGGCCAAAACGCTGTGAATATAATAACCAAGATAAAAATAGTAGTCTGAGTATTGATTTACTCCTCTCCAGGAGTTAGGCACAAGGCCAGTTTTATCTTACTCCCACAAGTAAGATGTGACCCAAGATCGGGTCGGGAAAGTGGGGTTTGAAAAGCCAGCGCTCGAGAGGTGAGCACTCTGGCCATTTAAAAATTGCCTGGGCAGCCCCGTCGGCATTCCCCGGTAGAGGCGCCTCAGACAGTAAGCAATAAACTTACTCCTCCCCAAAGAGGGGAGGCAAATCCTGGGAGGGTGGACCTCCTAGAACTGCACAGGACCGGCAACCCCCAATAGACCGGCGTAAATCAAGCCCCGAAGGCCAAGACAATACCAGTCTATGGGGTGCAATATCCATCAGAACAGATACTACACTTTGATCTTAGCCAAAAGACCAAGAACAACAGGTTTCATTGAACTTCAAAATAACTTGACAGCTCAAGAGAGGTTCAAGTGTGAAAAATTAAGCTGTGCATGAAGACTTCTTTATGCACAGCTGAATTGTTCACACTTGAACCTCTCTTGAGCTGTCGTGTTATTTGTAGGGTGAGATCAACTTTAGATTGATCAGCAATGAAGAGATACATAACTCGGTGCTGAAATGTCGGTAGGAGTAGGTGAGAGAAGAGAGTTTTCATATCATTATGATCAACATATACCGCTAGGTCGTCGTCATCATCAAGCAGCTCTGTGCGTACATTTGCTAAGAAAGGAAACGCTACCAACACTCCGGAAGCAGAAAAAAAAAAAAACATAACAAAAAAAAAAAAAAAGAAAGATAAGAGTAATTAACATTTTTTTTTTTTTAATATTTTTTTTTTATTTTTAAATTCTTTTATTTTATTTCTTTCATCAAAACATGTTTTTCCCCTCCAATATTCAAGAACAATTTGAAAAGTAATACCAAAGGGGAAGGTGGAGTAGAAAGAGAAAAGGATGGGAGGGGTGGGGGAGATAGAAAGAGAGAGAGAGAGAGAGAGAGACAGGATAAAAAGTAAGGGGGGGGGGACAGAA
>OY744535.1:14100297-14170297 GCA_963556195.1 Sepiola atlantica
ATCCAAATCCTATATGATAATAAATGTGATTTTGCTGTCTGTCTGTCCGGCGATCAAATATAAAACAAAGTCATGCATCAACAGCAAATGTAACGTTTCTGGAGTAAAATTTTACGAGGAATCCAATGGGCTTATTTATATTTATCTCGAAATTCATTTGGCGTCACCCGGGATCGCATAAGGGACTGGGGGGGGGGGGGTCTGAGTAAATCAGATATAATACAAGGGTCGCTATATACTTGCCTCCCCACGAAGGCAAAGTTAGACAGAAGGTCGGTTTTTAATGTGGTAAAATCCAGATCCCCAAAGTGGGGCACTCTGGATTGGAACAAAGATTTTTTTTTAAATTGCCTCAGTCTAGAAAGAAAACAGAAAAGATGAAGTGTAGTATCAGAACAGATACTACACTTTGCTTCTAGCCAAAAGTATCATGAATCTATTTATCTTCCTCCCACAAGGTAAGATGTGACACAAGGTCGGGAAAGTGTGAAAAAACCAGCGCTCGAGAATTTGAGCACTCTGGCTGTTTAAAAATTGCCTGGGCAGCCCCGCCGGCATTCCCCGGTAGGGGCGCCTCAGGTGATTAGCAATAAGCTAACCCCCTCTCAAAGGGTGAGAAGGCAAAGCCTGGGAGGGTGCACCTCCTAGAACTGCACAGGACGGACAACCGATAGACCGGTGTAAATCCAGACCCGAAAGCCCGGACAATACCGGTTTATTAGGCGGGGTATGAAATTTTCAAGATTCGTATTTGTATTTAATGTTATGAATATACCAAGATTGATTCATAGTTTTTACAAACCTTGAAACAAATATTTGATTTTTTTATTTTTAATTATGTATGCATATATGGAGTCCGCAGATGAGAAAATAGCTCTCAGGGGATCCACAAACAAAATAAAATTGGGAACCCACTGATCTATATTCTCATCCTTTATGCCTTCGAATAAAGAGTTTGCCTCCAGGGGTATCCTCGATTGGTTTACATGCATCCCAACAGTATATGATGTGAAAAATATAGCTTCTCCATAGTGAATGACTGTTCGTGCATCGTGAGGAGCCACATCCTTATCGATTTTATCCTGTTGAGATGCATGGCAACAGACAGAACACGGCTGATCCAGAGGAGTAAACCTTGAGCACAAATTTTGCTATTCGATGAGTAGCAGTAGTTCATGTTGCACTCATCAACAAACTGATGATCAGCATGGCATCATAGATGATCAGATATATTTGCAAAATGGGAAAATAACTGCTCCAATTAGTGGAGTACCATGGAGTATGTGAAGGTTTGGCGTGCCGTGTATGCAGTAAGAAAAAAAGATAATGACTGTTTTCACCATCAATTGATGATTGACACAAAAAGAAGATATTCTCGTAAATTAATGATCAGAATTTTTTAGACATCGAAATGTTTATCATCTTTCTATATTCATAAGTAAATAAAATGGTCGACCATAGTCGAGGGCGACCCAAAGGCTCCCTTTTCATTAGATACTGCACATGTAGTGAAGGGTGGCACTCTCTTTCTCTCACCCAGACCCCTCTCTTTCTCTCAATTAGACCCCTTTCTCTTTCTCTCACTCAGACCCTCTCTCTTGTTCTCTCATACATACCCCCTCTCTCTCTCACACAGACCCCCTCTCTTTCCCTCACTCAGACCCCCTCTCTTTCTTTCACTCAGACCCCCTCTCTCTTTCCCTCACTCATACCCTCTCTCTTTCTCTCATACATACCTCCTCTCTTTTTCTCATACATACCCCCTCTCTTTCTCTCACACAGACCCTCCTCTCTTTTCCTCACTCAGACCCCCTTCTCTTTCCCTCACTCAGACCCTCTCTCTTTCTCTCATACATACCCCCTCTCTTTCTCTCACTCAGACCCCCTTCTCTTTCCCTCACTCAGACCCTTTCTCTTTCTCTCATACATACCCCCTCTCTTTCTCTCACTCAGACCCCCTTCTCTTTCCCTCATACATACCCCCTCTCTTTCTCTCACTCAGACCCCCTTCTCTTTCCCTCACTCAGACCCCCTCTCTTTCTCTCACTCAGACCCCCTTCTCTTTCCCTCACTCAGACCCCCTCTCTTTCCCTCACTCATACCCCCTCTCTTTCTCTCACTCAGACCCCCCTCTCTTTCTCTCACTCATACCCTCTCTCTTTCTCTCACACAGACCCTCTCTATATGTATATATATAATTTAGAGAGATCATTGTTGCTTCCATTCAAAATATCGCGCACTTTAGAAAGAAAATATATACTTAATTTAATTACTTTTCTGCTGATAAAGTGAATAATCCAAATATTCAGAATGAAAATGTGTCAAATCAATAAAAGAAAAAAACAATAATAAAGAAAAGTGAGAACATTTGAATAGCAGTCAGACAAAACAGATATGTTTGTATCCTGCACGTGAACTACTGACTGTTGGTAGGTAGTTCGACCGTAGTCGAGGGCGACCCAAAGGATCCCTTTTTCATTGGCTTCTACATCGAGATGTAGGGGAGGGCGCCACTCTTTTCCACGTATTACTCCACTTATCCTTGATCCTCACCTTATAATTCTGAGTGTTTAGAAAAGGGGGCATCAAGTACCCTTTTTTTTTAAAGTCTTCGGTATGACTCCACTGAGGACTGAACCCTGGTCTCCCGGTCCATTAGCAAAAACTCTTACCACTATGCCCAATAAAGCCGGTATTCTATATTCATAGTGGAAGCTACTTATTGTTATACCACAGTCACTATTTTTTTTTTTAATTTTAGGTGGACATCTTTAAAACACAAAATAACAAAAATTTAAAATAAAAAAATAAAAATAACAAAATAAATTAAAAAAATAAAAAAAATTAAAAATTAAAATTAAAAAATTAGAAAATTAAAATAAATAAAAAATTTAAAATTCAAAAAAAAAAAAAAATTTAAAAATTCAAAAAAAAAAAAAAAATTAAAATTAAAAAAAAAAATACAAAAATAAAAAATAAAAAATAAATCTTTTTTTTTAAATAAATAAAAAAATTCAAAAAATAAAAAATAAATAAAATGCTGATTTCAATGAATAAGAATGTGAGCAGACAACCAACGAATAAATAAAATGAATAAATAATGAAAAAAAAAATGGTCAAAGACATGGAATGTTTATCGACTATTCTTAGTCTGCACGTTTGTCCGTCATCAAAGGAGGGGCTATTTGAAAAACCAAACAGTTCAGGATTTAATTTAAATAAAGGATCAAAATAAACAATTATAAATGTGCAATTTGAAGAATTAAAAAAAATCATAAATTTTAAATATTATAAATCATAAGCATATAATAATAATGGCGACTTCTTGTCACTCAGGCTCCAGGGAACACTACCTGTTGTTGCCAGTGAGCGATCACCGTTAATGACTCATGTCAAAACTCCTAGTGAGTAAATAATAATACTGGAAGGGAACGGCGAGTACTGGAATCCTGCGGAAGTTTATTGTCCCTATTTAATTCCCCCCCCCCCCCCCACGAGGGCAGAGTTAGACACAAGATCGGGTTTTTAATGTAGGGAAAAATCCAGTTTCCCCCCCCCAAAAAAAAAGGGGCACTATTAAAAAAAAAAAATTTTTTTTTTTAAATGCATCAGTCGAGAAGGATCTCTCCTTCGCTGACCGAGGACAGAACATGTTGAAGTGTAGTGTCAGAACAGATGCTGCACTTTGATCCTATTGTCGTTCATATTCCAAAGAAAACCAGCGGCGGTTATCAGCGAGAATTCAACGGTAAACGGCTGTTGCGAGTATGAAAAGTGATTTGCAACCGCGATCGAAAGGAGCAGAGAGTTCTGGAAATCTGGGGAGACTTGTTGTTACTCAGACTCCAGGGAACACCACCTGTTTTTTGGGGGGGGCAGTTAGCGATCACTGGTAATGACTCGTGTGAGAACTCCAAGTGAGTAACAAGAAGAAGAAATAATAATAATAATAATAATAATAATAATAATAATAATAATAATAATAAAAAAAATAAGGCAAAGATGATGCTTTTCCACTATGTGATCTACGGAATGGTTGCTCATCCAATAGGTGACTTATGCAATTGTGTGACCTAAAGAGTTGTTTAGATTCCAATATGTTATCTACACCCTAACCCTAGGGTTAATGGGTACGTCGCATATCAGAATGTATTTATTTACTCCTCTCCAGGAGTTAGGCACAAGGCCAGTTTTATCTTACTCCCACAGGGTAAGATGTGACCCAAGGTCGGGTCGGGAAAGTGGGACTTGAAAAGCCAGCGCCCGAGAGGTGAGCACTCTGGCCATTAAAAATTGCCTGGGCAGTCCCGTCGGCATTTCCCGGTAAGCAATAAACTTACTCCTCCCCAAAGAGGGGAGGCGCAGCCTGGGAGGGTGGACCTCCTAGAACTGCACAGGACAGACCCATTGACCGGCGTTAATCAAGCCCCGAAGGCCAAGATGATACCATCGGAATGTCGGTAGATTGCGTATTGGATTCGAAACCATTCGGTAGATCAGATATTGGAAGTGCAAAGCAAAGACTTAAGTAAGTATAAACTAAACAAAAAAAAAGGTATAAAAACTGTGTTGAACTGTTCTGTTCCTTCATCCTGATTCTGTCTATCGTTTATCCTCATTAGAATCTTATGGAATTTCAACCCCCAAAAAATCAAGATATATATATGCGTTTATATGTCGATGTTTGTATGTACGTACGTATGTATGTTTGTATGTTTGTACGTATGTATGTTTGTATATTATATGTTGTACAGAGTCGTAATCGTCTCTCTCTGTAGAGTAAAATGATAGTATAGTTCTGATGATGAGAAAATACTTATGTATTTTATGGAGGAGGAGGAGGAAGAGGAGGGGGAGGAATAGATGGAGGAGGGGGAGGAGCACACACCTTTGCCTTTCACTGACAAGGAAAACACAGTCTCAATTGTTTGTACTTAACTGTATGTGCATGACTGTATTTGTTGGTAACATATGAATAAATATGTATGTATATATATATATATATATATACATGAATATAGATGTATATATACTTTTTTTCTTTGTTTCGTTTTTTTCTTTTCTGTTTACCCCCACCCCCCTCTCCCCCCCAAACAAAAAAAAATGTATGAGTTAGAAAGGTAGCAGCTGAATCAAAGTTTATTGAAATATAGATTTTTTTTTTTTTTGTTTCCAAACTTCCATTTTCTTTGTTCTTTCTCGGAATTAAAAAAAAAAAAAAATGCCTGAGAAAGTTTTTTTTTTGTTTTTATTTATTTTTTATTTTTTTGTTTAATTAATTTTCAAATAATTTTTTTTTTTTAAAACAGGTTCAAATTTTTTTTTTTTTAAATAATATATGATTTTTTTTTTTTTTTTTTTACTTTTAAAAAAATTTTATTTTTTTATTTTGAAACAATTTTTTTTTTTAAATTTTTTTTTTTTTTTTAATTTGTTTTGTTTCGAGAACAGATGTTTACCGTACAAGTGATACATTTCTAAGATTTGGTTCTAATACCAATAACAGCCTTCTTGGTATTTTCTTTGTAAGTCTGTAAGTTATCATAATATCAACGTCGCACAAAGAAAACTTCTCATTAAAAATTCAAGTACAAAAAGATTTGTTTTTTTTTCTTCTCTCTTCTTTCCTGTAATTAAAATTTGTTCTTTATTTTGAGTTTGAATATTTTTTTTTTTGTTTGTTTGTTTTTTGTTTTTATTCGTTAATAATTTTCATTGATTGGATTTACAAAAAAAAAAAAAAAAAAAAAAAAAAACGAAAACAAATATTGTGTGAATTTTTTTTTTTTTTTTATAAAAAAAAAAAAAATTAATTAATGAGACTTGAGTTTTAAAATTTAGGGGGAAAAAAATAGATGTCAAAAGTTAAAGATGTTTTTTTTTTTTTTTTTTTTTTTTTTGAAAGGAAGATTTATGAACATCAAAGAAAACAAGTGCAGCGGCGATGAGAGATAAGTCTAGCACACTTCTGACAACCTGTTGTGGTAGTTTCTTCTGTGTCGACGACTACAGATAGTGTGAATCTTACCCCAGTTACACAGAGTGAACAAAAACAACATTCATTCTTGGATAAGAATAAACAAACAAACAATATATAAAAACTGAAACACAAAGAAATGCAATGAGGAACATCATATTTCAATCTTTCATTTGATTCTGCTGAGTCTCTGCTAACTGTTTGATAAAAAAAAAAAATCTGAAATAGGGAGGGGGACTTCATTCACATTTGTCAGAGAAAAATCCTTCATTGAAACATATGCAAAAAAAAAAAAAACATGTGGGAATGTGTTTTTCAAAAAATTATCATATATATACATATATATACACATATATATATATATATATTTATATTAATATTTTTTTGTTTCAATCGTTTTTCGTTTATTATCGTTTATTTTCGTTTATTTATTATTTTTTTTTTCTATAATTAACAATTCATTTCACAACAATTGGGTTCACAGCATCTCGCTGTCCATAGACACGAGAACTGGAGGCTGCGAATGGAGCAGCTGTTTGCGTCGATATTCATAATATTCCTCTCGCAGGCGCGCAAAACGTTTTTCAGAGTTGCTATAGCGACTGGGTTTGCGTGATTTGGGATAGAGGCTGTGATATAGATCCTTGGCATTTAGCAAAAGTTCAGATTGAGAAACCGTATCAGGTGTTGCGTACGGGTGGCCAGCACTGACCCTCGGTCCAATCAAAGGAGGACACACAACCTCCGGAGCATCGTGGGTGGCCAATGTGTCAAATTCATAGTTTTCGTCTCCAGATAAATCGCGCCTGTTTGAAGTTGAAGCATCTAAAAAGGGTGATGAGTCAATACTGACGTCATAGTCATGAGGTAAAGTCAGTGAACTGGCTGAGGTGATCTCCAATGGGGGTCCCGCTCTTAGCGGACCATAAAAGGAGGAAGGAACACTGTGAGAGGTGCTTCGGCTACCAAGTCCACTGCTGTAGGAGTCGGGCAGTGTGTCCACTTTAATGCTGGCACGGCCACCGACATCTGTGTAATGACCCCGGCCAAGAATACTTCCTCGTCCAGAGCTACTCAAGCTCGTGTGGCTTTCTTCCTGAGGGCCCTCACGGGTGTGACCCTTACTGTTGTTGGTGTAAAGGAGCTTACTCCTACAATAATGGGCAGGGTAGTGCCCCGAACCACTTGCAGACAAAGAATCCCTAGGGGAATAGAAACTATATGAAGGGGGGACTTTTCTAAAATTATTAGGTTGTAGTTGTCTGTAAAAGGACTGAGACCCAGGTGCCGCAAAATGGCACGGTAGGCCGGCAGTCCGATCAGAGCTGGGTTGGTGCACAGGAACTTGGCGTACACACTCCACTGTCTTTTGAAATCTCTCCCGTGTATATCCAAATGGTTGGTTGCTGCTGTCGCTACTCTCTCCCCTTTCTAGGGGATCCATAGATGAATGTAGGTGGTGATGGTGGTTAGGGTGATAATGGTTAGGGTGGTTGTGTGCTGGAGGAAGAGAAGGGGGAGGCGGTTGCGGTGGTGGTGTTGGTGGTGGTGGTGGCTTTTGTGCTTCATAATTATGATGCTGGTTGGGGTTTCTTCTGTTATCAGGGTAGAGGTACTTGGGGCCGTGATGACTGGGACCACCACCACTACCACCAACACCACCACCACCACCATCCCATGGATAAGAAGAAGAAGAAGAAGTTGTGTTTCGTTGCTGGGGATGAATACTTCGTATTCGAAATGGCACAGCCCCCCTGTACCCAAATCCTTCATTGTTTTCAGCTTCCTTAGCAGTCCTTTTCGTATACCTGGGTTCGTGTTCGGAGAGGTTTGGTTGAAGGCCTCCTTGGGGGCTACTGAATGAGGAAAACCCTCGGTCACGAGACCTCTCTGAAAACGAAGAAGGTTGTACCGAACTGATATCGCTGATTTGGAATGGACGAAGACCCGTGGTATCATCAGGGCTGCTCGTAAGGTAGGTCTTATTCATAGACATTCGGGGTGAACTAGGAGAAAATTCAGTCATCTTGGGGTATGATGCTTGCGAAGATATATGTGGAGATGTTTGATGGCGTGCTATACCATGGGGGTAAGCAGCAGCAGTAGACTTGACTGGTGAAGTAGTATTCCAAAGTGGAGATGCTGTACGACTTCTAAGGGTGCCAGGGGAGTGACTATCCAGAGCGTTGACAGTAGAGACCGAACCATGCGGTGTCTGGCGGCGATCCTGTCTACTGTCTGGAATACCATGGTTGTGCGGCCTATAAGTTTGTGCTCTTGAAATATGCAAATTAAGAGGGGAGTGCGGATGTAGCAAATGGGGTGAGACAGGGATATGAATATTGTTTTTATGGGCAATCCCAGGACCAATGGGTGACAAAGGACCAGGAAAAGGTAACTGCCGTCTTTTTGAATGGACCATATTCCTGACAGGACGATGTTGAACCAGGGTCCCTTGGGGCTTAAAGTCAGAATGTCTGTCTTGCGGCCGGACTTTAGCCCCGTTTTTGAAAGGCGAATGTTTTAAGTAACCACTGTTAGGAATGGTTCGTTGGTCCTGTCTAATATAGGGTCGCGATAATGAGGGTGGCGAATATGGTCTGGAAGGCAGTGATGGGGAAATGGGATCGCAATTTAATCTGTCCGAGGGGGAGCGGCAGGGCGTTATAAATGTTTGGTGTAGCGTACCCGTGGGCTCATTTGGTTTCACAATGTTTCTTCTTCCATCTTGGTTCCCATAATTCCATTCTGACGAAGTTTCACTGGAAATGGAAAAAAGGCAATGTTAGAAAATTCTGAGCGCCCGGAAGCAAAAATGTTCGAGCCAGGGGTAGAAGAAAAGAAATACTTTGAGATTTTGTCTCGGAATTTTTTAGATAAGGATTGATAATTTGGATTATTTGGATTGTTTAGGATGTTATCCTAACAACGTTTCGGCCGATGTAACCTCCGACATTCTTCAGGTGAATTTTAAACAGAACCCTTTATTTAAACAATGGCTGACAGAACGAGAGCAATCTATTCCCGTGGATTAAATAGAGGATTCCATTCAACGTTCTGTACCTGAAAAAGATCGAAGGTTACATCGGCCGAAACGTTTTGAGAAAACATGCAAGAGGAAAACTGTAGTCCGAATAATCCAAATTATCAACACTTATCAAAAAAAAACGTGAAACGTGGTGTTCTGGGGATGACAGAGAAGGTTCTCATTCAATGGTCTCATCCATACACTAACCTGCACCAAATAAATACATCCATACACTAACCTGCACCGAATAAATACATCTATACACTAACCTGCACCGAATAAATACATTCATACACTAATCCTAATCTGCACCGAATAAATACATCCATACACTAACCTGCACCGAATAAATACATCCATACACTAACCTGCACCGAATAAATACATCCATACACTAATCCTAACCTGTTCCGAATAAATACATCCATACACTAATCTTAACCTGTTCCGAATAAATACATCCATACACTCACCTGCACGAAATAAATACATCCATACACTAACCTGCACCGAATAAATACATCCATATACTAATCCTAACCTGTTCCGAATAAATACATCCATACACTAACCTGCACCAAATAAATACATCCATACACTAATCCTAACCTGTTCTGAATAAATACATCCATACACTAACCTGCACCGAATAAATACATCCATACACTAATCTTAACCTGTTCCGAATAAATACATCCATACACTAACCTGCACCGAATAAATACATCCATACACTAACCTGCACCAAATAAATACACTCATACAAATACAGTTTCAAAAAACAGATAATAATGTTAAATCTGACGTTTGGTTTCAAGGCTGAAGCATCATTATCACAAATCCTGTAGCAGCCATCATGCAGGTCCAGAAGGAAAAAGAGTGAGGGTTGCACCGTGCATTGTCCATCTGGGATTGAACCCAGAGTGTTCTAGTCACCAAATAGAAACGTGTGCTTTTTGTCACGCGACGAGAATTCACATATTCAAATGAACCTTGTTTTGCATGGGCTAATTCTCGTCGTGATAAAAAGCTTAGACACTTTGTTCTGGGGCAGAGCGAGAAAGGTTGACGCTGTGACTACGTCGAGTGCAAAGAAAAAAGGAATCAAATTCTGGACGAAAAGTTTGAATGTAAACGTCGCGTCGTTCTCGTGCGTGTTTGGACTGTTGGTAGTGAAAAGACCGAAAAAGACAATTCGGCGTCTCGTTTGAACTCGGCCTTTATTTTATTGACTCTCTGTTACAAATCCAGCATACCCTAACTGTACTTCACGATAGCACTAGCCTGCATTTATTCATGCATATCAGTCATCAGTACATGATGATCTCATACGGTATGAAACTGATAGTCACCATGGAATCTCTTTATTATATGTCTGCACTGAGTAGATTTATAGAAGCTCTACCAGAATAACTGAACAAATAAATTTTTAACCATAACTCTATAATCTTAAAATACTAGAAACTATATATATATATATATATCCACTGTCAGACAAGCTTTGCTATGACATATTTTGACCCAGACAAACTTCCTTGCTAAAAATAGACATAGGAAGCTAATAAGTCGAAGCCATCATCCCATTCACTTCGCGTCCTTTGAATGAAACAGACTGCTGATGATAACGCCATATCCCAAATCATGATTTTCATTGTCTGCTTATTCGCATCTACAGACATGCTCAAGTCTGGACACTTTCTGAGAAATCAAAATTAATATTCTGTATGATTTTTTTACATTGTTTCTTCATCCTGAGGAAGTCTTTCAATAAAGACGAAACGTTGATGAATACATAAATAACATAGTTTTTGGTTTACCTTTTTCAATTTCCATCACTACCCTATCACCTTCTTAAAATACTAGAAACTATGTATATATATATATATATATATATATATATATATATATATATATATATATATGTGTGTGTGTGTGTAAAGGAGTAAGGCTACCAACATGTGTAAAAAGTTTTTTTTTCAACATTTATTTATTATTTTGCTATTTTATCATTTTATAAAACGCGATTTTCAAAAATGTAATTGTCTTGCTTGGATGCTTGAAGAGGCTATAGGGTCGAAATAAATTATTGCACCGGTGATTATGTGATTCTATGTTACTTTATTTTATTCTTGCTCTGTTTATTACATTGAGCTCTCATACCAGGATTTCCTTTTGGAATTCATTTCACTCTAAACACACACACACATACACACTATATATATATATATATATATATATATTTTGTTTCATTTTACTTCAGTCGAAGTTCTCAGAAATCAAGGGGCCTCTTCCTGGTGCTAATAATTGATCTCTATATGAAATAAATAGATATTCAAATATTCTACTAATGTTCTTTATTTCTCAAACGTTGAGTTAGTAAAGACGTGAAGAACATTAATTTTCCTCTCCCTAATTAACCAGTTAACTATGTTATATCTTTCTTTTTTGGTCTCTTGATTTTACTGGATTCCAGGACAAGAATTCATCTAGTCTGGTGGAGTATCCAGCTAAGTTCTATTACTTGAGGTAACATCACTAGGAGACGGTGCACCATTTCTTGTATGAGCTAATGTGTAATCGTGCTGAGGGGATCTTATTTGTGCTGCGAATACTATGTTATTTTGAATACTTGGTCAGGCTGTACTTGTAGGGTGAAGTATCTTCATGTCAGGTTGTCCTGACAAACCCTTGTACAGAAAGACCGAAGACACTCGAGGATAATGTCTAGTAGGTAATTAACTCTATATATGTGTGTGTGTGTGTTTATGTGTTCCATAAGTGTGTGTGTGTTTATGTGTTCCATAAGTGTGTGTGTGTTTATGTGTTCCATAAGTGTGTGTGTGTGTTTATGTGTTCCATAAGTGTGTGTGTGTTTATGTGTTCCATAAGTGTGTGTGTGTGTTTATGTGTTCCATAAGTGTGTGTGAATGTTTATGTGTTCCATAAGTGTGTGTGTGTTTATGTGTTCTATAAGTGTGTGTGTGTGTTTATGTGTTCCATAAGTGTGTGTGTGTGTGTTTATGTGTTCCATAAGTGTGTGTGTGTGTGTGTGTGTGTGCGTTTATGTGTTCCATAAGTGTGTGTGTGTGTTTATGTGTTCCATAAGTGTGTGTGTGTTTATGAGTTCCATAAGTGTGTGTGTGTGTTTATGTGTTCCATAAGTGTGTGTGTGTTTATGTGTTCCATAAGTGTGTGTGTGTTTATGTGTTCCATAAGTGTGTGTGTGTGTTTATGTGTTCCATAAGTGTGTGTGTGTGTTTATGTGTTCCATAAGTGTGTGTGTGTGTGTTTATGTGTTCCATAAGTGTGTGTGTGTGTGTGTGTGTGTGCGTTTATGTGTTCCATAAGTGTGTGTGTGTGTTTATGTGTTCCATAAGTGTGTGTGTGTTTATGAGTTCCATAAGTGTGTGTGTGTGTTTATGTGTTCCATAAGTGTGTGTGTGTTTATGTGTTCCATAAGTGTGTGTGTGTTTATGTGTTCCATAAGTGTGTGTGTGTGTTTATGTGTTCCATAAGTGTGTGTGAATGTTTATGTGTTCCATAAGTGTGTGTGTGTTTATGTGTTCTATAAGTGTGTGTGTGTGTTTATGTGTTCCATAAGTGTGTGTGTGTGTGTTTATGTGTTCCATAAGTGTGTGTGTGTGTGTTTATGTGTTCCATAAGTGTGTGTGTGTGTGTGTTTATGTGTTCCATAAGTGTGTGTGTGTGTTTATGTGTTAGAGGGAGAAACATTGAACCGTTTTTATGGAAAAATGAAAAAGATGAAAAAAAAGTACAACAAATTTTTTAAACATCAAACATTTTATAAAAGAAAAAACACCAACAAACACAACAATAAAAAGACCAAAAAAAGAAAGAAAGAGAGAAAAAAAGGAAGAAAGAAGAAAACAAAAAAATCCAAATAATAATAACTTAAAAAGGAAAACGAGAAAAAAATAAAATAAAAAATACAATATCAAGAATCTTTTTTCCAAAACAAGAAAATAAGTCACCTTTTCTAGTTTTCCTGGAGAGCATTAAGAAAAACAAAGAAAATATCAAGATTAGAAAAATGCAAACATTTTCACTAATATACCAAAAATATTATTCCTCTGAAACAATTATGAGACTTTAAATTTCTTTAAAGAACTTTTTTTTTGTTAAAACAATGAAGTTTTTTTTTTAACAATTAATAAACTTTTTTTTTTAACTATTAATAAACTTTTTTTTTAACTATTAATAAACTCATTTTTTTTAACAATTAATAAACTCATTTAGCAAAAAAAATAAAGAAGAGATCTTTACGGCTTATAAAAAATTTAATCAAAAATAAAATATTTATTTCGAAATAATTTTTAATCAATTATTACAATGATTAAATGATGTTGATCAAGCAAGGAAATAGATTTAAAAAAACGGTACTGTTCCAGATGACGCGCCTGATTTACGTGACTTTGCGTTAACAATGATCAGGCAGTTCGCTGACGGAATAATATCATTTTTTCTTTCTTTTATCTTATAAATACATTGACAAAATTTTACCCCCCCCACAAAAAAAAACATTATTTTCACAAAAAAAAAAAAGAAGATTTTAATCTATGTATATTTTTCTTTGAATTTATTCGTCTTATATTAGTGTCTGCCAGTCTTCCATTTAGAGCTTGACAGTTTGAATACAGGGCTTAGCTATCGCTAAACCCGAACTCATTTTCTTTTTTTCTTTGTTTTATGTTAGCAAGAAGAAAAAAAAAACAGCGAAACAAATGAAAAAAAAACATTGACAAAATCCCACCACCAAAAAAAAAAATTTCTTTCTACACATTTGATTGAAAATGGTTCATTTGACCCCCCCACCCCCACCCCCACCCTACAGTTTGTTCAGTTTTTATATTTTTATCTATGTATTTTTTTCTTTGAATTTATTCGTCTTATATTATCGCCTGCAAGCCTTGGCGTTTTCAACTCGGCAACTCTCGGGTCCTTCCGCGACCTGCCCGATCATTGTTGACGTGAAGTCCTGGAAATTAGGCACGTCATCTGGAACAGTACCAAAAACAAGAAAAGTGATTATTATGCAAGGATTGAAACTACAACTCAGTTATAATGGAATAACCTACACCCCCTTTTTATGTATGGACTAACTATATATAGAGAATCGATTGACAAATGTCTTTCTCCAGAAATTACTAACATCTTGCTAATGTCCGTCTGTTCGTTATTGCACTCTCTATTTCAATAAACCTATCTTTCTTTCTCGTGTTGGTTGTTCTTTCAACTCGGTAACAATTTTCTCTATCAAGGATACACCACATAACCTGCAGATGTTGACCAGCATGCAGTAAACTGCTGTCTCGGCACCTGGCTGAATGTAAACTCGTCCGTTCTTCTTCTCTCTCCTCTGTCCCTATTTACGTGCCCCTCTAGGAAAGCAGATTTGGACACAAGATCGTTTTTTAATGTGGGGAAAATCCAACTCCCCTGCCCCAAAGGATTAGGACAAAAATTCAAACTGCTCCAGTCTAGAAGGATTTCTCCCTCATTGACTGAAAACAGAACAGAGAAATTGTAGTATCAGAACAGATACTACACTTTGCTTCGAACCAAAAGATCAAGGAAATATACGTGTCATTCTGCATTCTTCCATCTCTAATCTCCATCTACTCTCTGTCATTCTATCGTCGATTTATCCCAATTCAGACGTTTACCAAATTTCAAATAACTTATACAACTGACTGAAAATCTTTAGTTGTCCGTTGACTTACATCATAATACAAATTCTAATACGCAATTGCATTTCCCAAATTCCTAAAGAAATAACGTTTTAATAATTTTTTCGACTTTTTATTTTTTCATTGTTTTGGGTCTTCCGTTTAATCGCGAGATTCTATTTTACCCATAACTATGGGGGAGGGGGATAAAAATGTGTGTTCACACCTTTCTATTGTAGTCTAACGTTTAATCTATTTTATAGATTAAACCTTCAACCTCCAGAGGACTCTCACTTAGAACTGATTATTACTTATCACTTATATCCGTTGCGCCACAGGTCCTTTCAGACAATTCTAGTATGGAGTTTAGGAGCCTGTAAACTATTTTTGTTTTAGATGCATAGTTTTACTACTTATTACTATATATCACTATATATATATATATATATATATATATATATATATATATCACTATATATATATATATAGGTCAGAACAACAAAAAACGATTAGTAAAAACATCTATTTATATTTCCTGTGATTAAGATTTATTCAGTTCAGTCTAACCCTAAACCCTAACCAGCAACTTACCCTAACTCTAACCCTAAACCAGCGACTAACCCTAAATTTAACCTTATCCTTAACCCTAACCCTATCCTTAACCCTAACCCTAAACCTAACCCTAAACCCTAAACCAGCGACTAACCCTAACCGTAACCCTAACCCAGCGACTAACCCTAACCGTAACCCTAACCCAGCGACTAACCCTAAACCCTAACCAGCGACTAACCCTAACCCTAAACCCAGTGACTAACTCTAACCCCCATCGTTTACTGTCATCACTTCGACATAATCATTCACCGTTTCTTCCCTTTCTCTGCTGCTCCGTTTATTTATTTCGATTAAGCAGAATTCTTTGGAAATAACGGACAACTTCTTGGCCTTTTGACCAAAATCAAAGTGTAGTATCTGTTCCCAACCTTGTGTCACATCTTACCTTGTGGGAGGAAGATAAATAAAACGGACAAATTCCTCATTTCAATACAAATGAACTGAGAAAAATTGTGCCTTAAAAAAAATGCAATATTAAGAAGATTCAGTTTAGAAAGATTGGTCAGTTCGTATGAATTGGATTATTCAGAACTGCTGTTCTCATCTTGGGTGTTATTCTCACGACGTTTCGGCCGATGTAACCTACGACCATCTTCAAGTGTGTTTTGATAAACTCGGGAATCTCTACGAAATTTCGAACCGAACCCTTTATTTAATCCACGGGGGAACATTGCTCTCGTTCCGACCGCCATGACCAGATAGAATTCTTAAGAAATTCGTAATTGTATTCTTAGTCATGCCCACACTGAGGATTGAACCTTCAACCTCTAGGAGACTGTCACTTAGAACTAAGTATTACTTATCACTTATATACGTTGTGCCACAGGTCCTTTCAGACAATTCTAGTATAAATTTTAGTCTTAGTACTTATAACTATATATTACTACTTATTACTATATATTACTACTTATTACTAATTATTGCTATATATTACTACTTATTACTATATATTACTATATATTACTACTTATTACTACTTATTACTTAGTACAGACGAGACTAAGGATAAAATGATAAATTACAGAACAGTAGTCCGAATAATCCCTGCAATCCAAAGTGCATAGAATTTAAAATTCAAAAATCTCTAAAATCTGTAAAAAATTGGACTCAGTATTTTAGAACACGGTTGCATCTTTAGGGATTACCAAGCACCACAAATTGGTGACCCCGACGTGATCTTAACACGCAACCTTCTCATTAAAAACGTGTGAACACGTTTCACTTAGTTCAAATTCTGGTCATCTTTCTTGTTGCCTCTTGGTCTTACCGGATTCCAGGACAAGAATTCATCTAGTCTGGTGGAGTATCCAGCTGTTACTTGGGGTAACATTACTTGGAAAAGGTGCACCATTCCTCGTATGAGCCAATGTATAGCTGTGTCGAGGGGATCTTATTTGGGCTTTGAATACTATGTTATTTTGAATATTTGGTCAGGGTTTCCTTGTAGGGGAAGTATCTTCATGTCAGGTTGTCCTGACAAACCCTTGTACAGATAGATAGAAGACACTCGAGGATGGTATCTAGTAGGTAATTCAAACTTTCTGTAGAATGTGTGGTCCAGTGATGAATGGACGTTTTAGTGAGTTATATTATTGTTATTATTATTATTATTATATACATTTTTATCGTCAATTTAACGTAAATCGCTAGTTATTGGAATAGTTTCGATAACTTCATAATTCACCCCTTTTTATCAGTTTGTGCTGCCCTTATTTACTGCAAGCCCTGGGACTCAAACAGGAAATGGGGATGGGATCAAGGGACAAATAGCGTTCCTTGCTGGCAGAGAGGCAACATGGTAATTATAACTTCCTCCCTTTTTAGAATTTGTCCATTTCCTCCTTGTGTCTACTCTAATATTGAATAGTTCTTGGCCTTTTGGCTAAGATCAAAGTGTAGTATCTGTTCCGATGGATACTGCACCCCATAGACTGGTATTGTCTTGGCCTTCGGGGCTTGATTTACGCCGGTCTATGGGTCTGTCCTGTGCAGTTCTAGGAGGTCAACCCTCCCAGGCTTCGTCTCTCCTCTTTGGGGAGGAGTAAGTTTATTGCTTACTGCCTGAGGCGCCCCTACCAGGGAATGCCGACGGGGCTGCCCAAGTAATTTTTAATGGCCAGAGTGCTCACCTCTTGGGCGCTGGCTTTTCAAACCCCACTTTCCCGACCCGACCTTGGGTCGCATCTTACTTGTGGGAGTAAGATAAAAACTGGCCTTGTGCCTAACTCCTGGAGAGGAGTAAATCAATACTCTAATATTGAAATGTATTCTCTTGTCCCTTTTTTTAATGTTATCTATATCTCCGTTTGTTGTTTTCTATGGTGATGATTGATAACATCAGGTTTGGTAGTTTGGTAGTTTTGTTTTACGGCATATCAACCCTTTTTTGGGTTATTTAATGCCGAATCTGGTCTTGTTTTCTTCTCTTTCTTGTTTCCTTCCCCTTTTAATATCTGTTTCTATTTAACCCATAGTTGGGACCCTAACAGGTACTACCACTCCGGGTCAGGGTGGACCTGGGAGCAATGGTAATTAAGAGGAGGCTCCACATTCCCCAAAGTCCGTAAGCCGGATCTCACCATCGAATGTAGTTTCAGGTCATATCCAGGACCGGGAGTAGGGTAGGAAAAATAAAAATAAAAAAGGGGAGGGAGAAAGGGAGAGGGGCTGTTGTTTTTGTTTTTGGTTTTGTAGAACATAATTAAGTTTTACAAACAAAAAAAAAAAACAAAAAAAAAAAAAAAACGTCAATGTAGGTGAATTTCGTCTCAGGGAGCCACAGGGCAGCCTGATCTGGTATCACCAGGATAACATCAGTATGAAGCGTAAACCCCTTTGTCGTTCAAAGCCGGCAGCAAGTAGTTACAACGAAGCCCACTTCTCGCTATCAAGAGCAACAGTTTCAAAAAAATAGAGTAACTCTCCCCACAGTAACATTAACAGCAAGAACTTTGTGTTCTGGCGATCTCAAGCACCAGCTGAAGTCCGTCGGAAGTCACTGCACCATTTAAGTTGCACTGCGTGTGTCGGCATTTAAAAACATGACAGTATCAGCCCGTTTAAGTTTGAGCAAAATGTTGGGAGACAGTGACAGTCAATAAAAAGCGTTACATTGTGGTGCTTAACAAAACCTGGGGAACACTTGGTGCCCATCGTGGCACGCAGTGAGAGGAGCAACAGTTTCAAAAAGATGGAGTAACTCTCTCTACAGCTAACATAGTTATGGAGTGGCTGGATTGCATTGGACGCTGCATTCCAAAATGGTCGACATATTGACTAATTTGTAATCTTTTTTTTTAAATACCCTGTGTACGAGAACGATCCATATACAATTGCATAACTCAAGCTAGCCATCACTTAGCAGATCCGTAGCATAACATTTGAAGAATGTGTCAGGGTAATCGACAAGTTTGTTCGATGACCCTAAAGCACACCATCAGGCTCGAAGTGCACATTTAGCACATGTCTTGTAAATTTTCATTTTATAACAAGCGATACTGCATGAAGACTTATTTTTTTTCTGTGTTTTATGAAATCCAAAATTTTCTTATCTTTCTTGTCTGGTTCATAAGTTATGGGCATGTAGATGGGTCACATTTATACGGAAACATCCTGCATATAAAATGTTTTGCAACAATTGTATTGCATTTCTATGAACACAAACGAGAGTCAGAAATTGACTATAATAGTCTGGCCATAATTATCTAAGATTATGTATAGTGCCACCTAAGATTATGTATAGTGCCACCTAAGATTATGTATAGTGCAACCTAAGATTATGTATAGTGCAACCTAAGATTATGTATAGTGCAACCTAAGATTATGTATAGTGCAACCTAAGATTATGTATAGTGCAACCTAAGATTATGTATAGTGCAACCTAAGATTATGTATAGTGCAACCTAAGATTATGTATAGTGCAACCTAACATTATGTATAGTGCAACCTAAGATTATGTATAGTGCAACCTAAGATTATGTATAGTGCAACCTAAGATTATGTATAGTGCAACCTAAGATTATGTATAGTGCAACCTAAGATTATGTATAGTGCAACCTAAGATTATGTATAGTGCAACCTAAGATTATGTATAGTGCAACCTAAGATTATGTATAGTGCAACCTAACATTATGTATAGTGCAACCTAAGATTATGTATAGTGCAACCTAAGATTATGTATAGTGCAACCTAAGATTATGTATAGTGCAACCTAAGATTATGTATAGTGCAACCTAAGATTATGTATAGTGCAACCTAAGATTATGTATAGTGCAACCTAAGATTATGTATAGTGCAACCTAACATTATGTATAGTGCAACCTAAGATTATGTATAGTGCAACCTAAGATTATGTATAGTGCAACCTAACATTATGTATAGTGCAACCTAAGATTATGTATAGTGCAACCTAAGATTATGTATAGTGCAACCTAAGATTATGTATAGTGCAACCTAAGATTATGTATAGTGCAACCTAAGATTATGTATAGTGCAACCTAAGATTATGTATAGTGCAACCTAAGATTATGTATAGTGCAACCTAAGATTATGTATAGTGCAACCTAAGATTATGTATAGTGCAACCTAAGATTATGTATAGTGCAACCTAAGATTATGTATAGTGCAACCTAACATTATGTATAGTGCAACCTAAGATTATGTATAGTGCAACCTAACATTATGTATAGTGCAACCTAACATTATGTATAGTGCAACCTAACATTATGTATAGTGCAACCTAACATTATGTATAGTGCAACCTAAGATTATGTATAGTGCAACCTAAGATTATGTATAGTGCAACCTAAGATTATGTATAGTGCAACCTAAGATTATGTATAGTGCAACCTAAGATTATGTATAGTGCAACCTAAGATTATGTATAGTGCAACCTAAGATTATGTATAGTGCAACCTAACATTATGTATAGTGCAACCTAAGATTATGTATAGTGCAACCTAACATTATGTATAGTGCAACCTAACATTATGTATAGTGCAACCTAACATTATGTATAGTGCAACCTAACATTATGTATAGTGCAACCTAACATTATGTATAGTGCAACCTAAGATTATGTATAGTGCAACCTAAGATTATGTATAGTGCAACCTAAGATTATGTATAGTGCAACCTAAGATTATGTATAGTGCAACCTAAGATTATGTATAGTGCAACCTAAGATTATGTATAGTGCAACCTAAGATTATGTATAGTGCAACCTAAGATTATGTATAGTGCAACCTAAGATTATGTATAGTGCAATCTAAGATTATGTATAGTGCAACCTAAGATTATGTATAGTGCAACCTAACATTATGTATAGTGCAACCTAACATTATGTATAGTGCAATCTAAGATTATGTATAGTGCAACCTAAGATTATGTATATTGCAACCTAAGATTATGTATAGTGCAACCTAAGATTATGTATAGTGCAACCTAAGATTATGTATAGTGCAACCTAAGATTATGTATAGTGCAACCTAAGATTATGTATAGTGCAACCTAAGATTATGTATATTGCAACCTAAGATTATGTATAGTGCGACCTAAGATTATGTATAGTGCAACCTAAAATTATATATAGTGCAACCTAAGATTTTGTATAGTGCAACCTAAGATTATGTATAGTGCAACCTAAGATTATATATAGTGCAACCTAAGATTATGTATAGTGCAACCTAAGATTATGTATATTGCAACCTAAGATTATGTATAGTGCAACCTAAGATTATGTATAGTGCAACCTAAGATTATGTATAGTGCAACCTAAGATTATGTATAGTGCAACCTAAGATTATATATAGTGCAACCTAAGATTTTGTATAGTGCAACCTAAGATTATGTATAGTGCAACCTAAGATTATGTATAGTGCAACCTAAGAGTATGTATAGTGCAACCTAAGAGTATGTATAGTGCAACCTAAGAGTATGTATAGTGCAACCTAAGATTATGTATAGTGCAACCTAAGATTATGTATAGTACAACCTAAAATTATGTATAGTGCAACCTCAGATTATGTATAGTGCAACCTCAGATTATGTATAGTGCAACCTCAGATTATGTATAGTGCAACCTAAGATTATGTATAGTGCAACCTAAGATTATGTATAGTGCAACCTAAGATTATGTATAGTGCAACCTAAGATTATGTATAGTGCAACCTAAGAGTATGTATAGTGCAACCTAAGGGTATGTATAGTGCAACCTAAGATTATGTATAGTGCAACCTAAGATTATGTATAGTACAACCTAAGATTATGTATAGTGCAACCTAAGATTATGTATAGTGCAACCTAAGATTATGTATAGTGCAACCTAAGATTATGTATAGTGCAACCTAAGATTATGTATAGTGCAACCTAAGATTATGTATAGTGCAATCTAAGATTATGTATAGTGCAACCTAAGATTATGTATAGTGCAACCTAAGATTATGTATAGTGCAATCTAAGATTATGTATAGTGCAACCTCAGATCATGTATAGTGCAACCTAAGATTATGTATAGTGCAACCTAAGATTATGTATAGTGCAACCTAAGATTATGTATAGTGCAACCTAAGATTATGTATAGTGCAACCTAAGATTATGTATAGTGCAACCTAAGATTATGTATAGTGCAACCTCTCTAATGTGCAACATTTCATTAACCCATTGTTGCCCATGGTAATTTTTTAGGACCAGAAGAATAATTATCCCTATGTCGGCAACATCTGTATTTTTCAGAGATATCTATAATTAGTTATAAAGATTGGAGTGTCTTTCAAATATTGCACTTATTGTCTGGTGTATATTGGCGACACTGATGTCTCTGTTTTCAATATACTGTGAAAATCTAGATACAATCAGTTTCATCTAATATTCAATCAAAATGTTTGATTAGTAGTCCTTATAACCAACCCACATTTTATATATATTATAAATGAATGATTCCCCCTGGGCAACGCTGGAACACTGGTCTTGCTAGTATAATATAAATGAATGCTTTAACTATCCTATAAAGTCAAGTAAATCTTTAGAAGTAATTTTAGTATGCAATAATATTACATTTACAAAAGATTTTTGGTAGTACATTAAAGAAAAAGAAATTGGACACTAAGTGGTCAATGTTTTGATAAAAAAGAATAAACAATAAAAAAAATTTAAATATAAAGGTGCAATAATGAATAATGAATATTATCAAGGACCCGTGGCGTAACGGATAAAGTACTAAGTAAAATTCAGCTCTAAGTGACAGTCTTCTCGAGGTTGAAGGTTCAATCCTCAGTGTGGGCGATACTAAGAATACAATTGCGAATTTCGAACAGAAACCTTTTAGTCTCCGTCAGCCATGTTAAGTAACATGGCTGACGGAGACTAAAAGATTTCTGTTCGAAATTCCGTACAGGTTCAAGAGTTCAACAGAAAGATTCCTGAAAATACATCTGAAGAAGGTCGGAGATTACATCGGCTGAAACGTTGTGAGTTAAGGTAAGAATAATCCAAATAAATCTTCATCTAAAAAATTCAGAAACGATATATTATCAATTGTAATGATTAACTGGTCTCACTGAAGGTTTTAAGTCATCAGACCTACTCAACCAGCAACCCAGGGATTTCTCCTCATCTATACATGAATATAGATAATATGGTACAGACAAAAAATGCAAATTTAGTTACTGCTACATATCATTCGATTACCACTCACTTGATCAGAGGAGGATGCAAGGAGACCCGATTGTGGCGTACAACAGCATCAATAGGGATTTAAATCTAACTTTCGAGGAGTTTTTCACTCCAGCACAAAGTTGTGGTCTCCATGGGACCCAGCAAAAGATGTACCATAGGCGCTTTCACCGCAATAGAAAAAACACAGTATTTTCTGTCCGTGTTTCTGCTCCGTGGAGTATCCTACCAGAGGAGGTAGTGATGCTGCCTACCATATCCAAGTTTAGAGTCGTTTTAACAAACATTCAGACTGTATATAGATGTACACAGCTTCTGACTTTTTAGATGGCTTGTAGCACTTTTTACATGGCTTGTAGCACTTTTTACATGGCTTGTTGCACTTTTTACATGGCTTGTTGCACTTTTACATGGCTTGTAGCACTTTTTACATGGCTTGTAGCATTTTTTACATGGCTTGTTGCACTTTTTACATGGCTTGTTGCACTTTTTACATGGCTTGTTGCACTTTTTACATGGCTTGTAGCATTTTTTACATGGCTTGTAGCACTTTTTACATGGCTTGTAGCACTTTTTACATGGCTTGTAGCACTTTTTACATGGCTTGTTGCACTTTTTACATGGCTTGTTGCACTTTTTACATGGCTTGTAGCACTTTTTACATGGCTTGTAGCACTTTTTACATGGCTTGTTGCACTTTTTACATGGCTTGCTGCACTTTTTACATGACTTGTTGCACTTTTTACATGGCTTGTTGCACTTTTTACATGGCTTGTTGCACTTTTTACATGGCTTGTAGCATTTTTTACATGGCTTGTAGCACTTTTTACATGGCTTGTTGCACTTTTTACATGGCTTGTTGCACTTTTTACATGGCTTGCTGCACTTTTTACATGGCTTGTTGCACTTTTTACATGGCTTGTTGCACTTTTTACATGGCTTGTAGCACTTTTTACATGGCTTGCTGCACTTTTTACATGGCTTGTTGCACTTTCCTATTTTGTGCCAACAAATTTGATTCGATTTATATCCTTTTTTTTAAATCTTGTAGACTGAATGAAGTTAGGGTTCAGGTTAGGGTTGTGGAAACATAAAAGATTGCGCCAATGTTCCACCTCTACTCACTAACTTCGATGTCCGTAAACATTGAATAATAACAGTGGATCGTGATATGTCTATATGCTTCTGCGAGGAATTCTCTTGTCACATTTAAGTATGTGGCCTGTGCTGCAGGTGGTGACCACATTGAACACTTGCACGACAGAAAAGTTGACAGTAAGCAGAATACTTGCGACTTATCTGGATTTTTCTATCGCTTCCACCCGCCTTTTTACCCCCTTTTGAATGAAAATAAAATTTAACTAAATATAGGCCACATTATGACCCCTTACGTCTAGCGGCTGTGTTCCCAAAATCATAATGATCGATTAATTCGTTTAGGAGTGAATCCACATACATACAAATGTATAAACATATACACATCCCCAACTTTATATAAATAGAGAAGAGATATATATCATATAAATTCAACAATGCAAAATCGAATGGATCATTATTCCACTTAGATGCGCGTAAGATTTCACTACTGTAATTATTAAACGTGTAGATATGAAGTAAGATATTACTTCCTTTTTCTTTTTTAAAAACATATTTCACCCCAAACAAGGCAGGCCGCCACTGTAGATGTAAGGGGTTACTGAGAATTAGGGTGTAGGTCCTGGGTGTCATCCTAAGTTGGGAGCAGTGTAGCGAGATGTCTGTTTACATTAGTTTTAAACCTCTGCATGTCGATACAGTCGGGAAACAGGGAGCAGGGAGGGAGTTCCAGAGGCTGGCAGCACGAGGAAAGAAGCTATTGGAGTATAAGGCTCTACGGCATCTGGGGACCTCCACAGTGAATGGATGGGATTTAGCTGATTGTCGAGTTGGTCTAGTGAATTTATGTCGAGGGGACACAAGAGTTGCCAGTTCATTGGAGCATAATCCATTGAGGTATTTGTAAAACAAGCACAAGGATGCTACATTGCGACGATGAGACCAGGGCTGGAGCTTGGTGGATAGTGAGGGACCTATTAAGTTGGCAACTCTTTTTTGGACCTTGTCTAAGAGGGAGAGACTAGTGGATGATGCACCAGCCCAAATGAGGAAACAATACTTCATGCATGAGCGGATGGTACCTTGTAGAGATACAGGATAATGTCGGGTGTGAGGAGTTTACTAGCACGCCCTGGCAATGTGTTCAATGTATTTGTTGCTATTCATGTTACCTGTGAAGGTTAGGCCGATGAGTTGGAATGTTGAACTCTCAGGTAAGGTGTTATTTGACAGGGGATCAGATGGAGAGAAGAAGATCATGTAAAGTTTAGTTGATGTCGGCAAATGCTGACAAAGTAAACAAGGGAGATAACTTATCTCAACTTATTTTTAGATTGTTTTTGTTTCCCCCTCTTTATTTTTAGATTTTTTTTCCCCTCTTTATTTTTAGATTTTTTTTTTCCCCCTCTTTATTTTTAGATATTTTTTTCCCCCCTCTTTATTTTTAGATTTTTTTTCCCCCCTCTTTATTTTTAAATATTTCCCCCCCCCTCTTTATTTTTAGATTTTTTTTCCCCCTCTTTATTTTTAGATTTTTTTTCCCCCTCTTTATTTTTAGATTTTTTTTTTTCCCTCTTTATTTTTAGATTTTTTTTCCCCCTTTTTATTTTTAGATATTTTTTTTCCCCCTCTTTATTTTTAGATATTTTTTTTCCCCCTCTTTATTTTTAGATATTTTTTCCCCCCTCTTTATTTTTAGATTTTTTTTCCCCCCTCTTTATTTTTAGATTTTTTTTTTCCCTCTTTATTTTTAGATTTTTTTTCCCCCTCTCTTTTTTTAGATATTTTTTCCCCCCTCTTTATTTTTAGATTTTTTTTCCCCCTCTTTATTTTTAGATATTTTTTTCCCCGTCTTTATTTTTAGATATTTTTTCCCCCCTCTTTATTTTTAGTTTTTTTTTCCCCCTCTTTATTTTTAGATTTTTTTTCCCCCTCTTTATTTTTAGATTGTTTTATTTTCCCCCCTCTTTATTTTAGATTTTTTTTTTCCCCCTCTTAATTTTTAGATATTTTTTCCCTCCTCTTTATTTTTAGATATTTTTTTTTTCCCCTCTTTATTTTTAGATTTTTTCCCCCTCTTTATTTTTAGATTTTTTTTTCCCCTATTTATTTTTAGATATTTTTTTTCCCCTCTTTACTTTTAGATATTTTTTTCCCCCTCTTTATTTTTAGATATTTTTTTCCCCCCTCTTTATTTTTAGATTTTTTTCCCCCCTCTTTTTTTTTAGATTGTTTTATTTTCCCCCCTCTTTATTTTTAGATTTTTTTTTTTCCCTCTTTATTTTTAGATTTTTTTCCCCCTTTTTTTTTTTAGATTGTTTTATTTTCCCCCCTCTTTATTTTTAGATTTTTTTTCCCCCTCTTTATTTTTAGATTTTTTTCCCCCTCTTTATTTTTAGATTGTTTTATTTTCCCCCCTCTTTATTTTAGTTTTTTTTTCCCCCTCTTTATTTTTAGATATTTTTCCCCCCTCTTTATTTTTAGATTTTTTTTCCCCCTCTTTATTTTTAGATATTTTTTCCCCTCTTTATTTTTAGATATTTTTCCCCCCTCTTTATTTTTAGATTTTTTTCCCCCTCTTTATTTTTAGATTTTTTTTTTCCCCCTCTTTATTTTTAGATTTTTTTTTTTCCCCCTCTTTATTTTTAGATTTTTTTTTCCCCCCTCTTTATTTTTAGATTTTTTTTCCCCTCTTTATTTTTAGATATTTTTTTTCCCCTCTTTATTTTTAGATATTTTTTTTTTCCCCTCTTTATTTTTAGATAGTTGTCGAAATTTAGTTTAACAAATATTTTGGTGCTTCTGTATTATAGGGTCGAAAAATTTTCTTTTTATTTTATCTTTAATTTTGAAGAGTCAAATGACAGGGGAGATAACTCAAAGTGTTCCCTCAGGATTTATCTTCAAAGGGATTTTTCCTTTATGAATTAAAGCAAAAGAAAGAAAACGCTATTGACTTAAAGTATTGTAATATATATATATATATATATTTTTTTTATTTATGAATTTTCCAACATATCGCAGAATGGTTCGTAGGTGTAGTGTTTAGATAGTATTTTATTATTATTATTATTATTACTAGTATTACTATTGTTATAAAGAATTTTATTTGATATGCAAATTACCATATCACACGGTAGTTTTAAGGTAGTATATTATTATTATTATTATTATTATTATTTTATTATTTATTTATATATATATAAGTAACATTTTAAGCTGAATTATTGGGGAAATGGTAGTTTTATCTGTACCATTGGAGAGCCATGCATATAACTGTCCTGTTTTTAAATCTCCGAAACAGTTTCATGGTAAACAGCTGAAGATCCCCGTGTTAATATTAGATGCTTACGTTAAGGTCTCCTGCTTTTGTTTCACTGTTAGATACTTAATCCCCCTTTTTATTTTTATTTACTTACTATTATATATTATTTATTTATGAATTTTCCAACAAATGTTAAGTCTACACTATTTTGGATTTAGTTAGTTTCTCTGGGAATTTAAACTGCATTTTCCTTTCTTTTTTTTTTTTTTTTTTTTTTGTCTTTTTGTTTAAAATAACTCAAAGCTTCTTTAGACTATATATATATATATATATATATATATATATATATATATATATATATATATATATATATATATAGATAGATAGATAGATAGATAGATAGATACGTAAAAGGATTATTTAGGAATCAAACTATCACAACGCTTTATGGTATTCGGCACCAAAAATTTTTTTAAGATTTATTAAAATAAATTAAGCATTACAGAATTTAAAAAATAGAAAAATATGTAAATGAAAGGAAAAATACATGAAACATGGGAAATAAAGTTTTAATAACCCTAATACTAATCCTAACCCTAAACGGACATCTTACTTAATGTCTATTTAGGGTTAGGGTTATTTTTTCCTTTCATTTATGTATATTTCTATTTTTTTTTAATTTCTGTGATGCATGATTCGGCCGAGGATTGAACCCTAGTCACCTAACGAACGCTCTAAACATTATACCAACATGATTCTCACAACGTTTCGGCAGATGTAACCTCCGATCTTCATAATACAGGGTGGGCCAAAATAAGGGTCCTATCTTTAAATTTGAATAACTTGAATTTGAATAACTTCCACAAAATAAAAGTTAAACTCACCAAACTTTATGTGTGTGTAGACTGACCCTTCCGAGATTTTTTGAAATAAACAAAACAAATTTTAGCCGAAAAACACTTCTTAAAACTTACAAAAACTAAAGTATTGTTTTTTACACTGTTTTGAGTTTTTTAAGCAAAAATAATGTTTTCTAAATGAGGGTACGTTCCTTAGGGCTAATACGGCTCATGCTTGCTTCGGAAGGGGTCCTTTACTTATTCTAAAAAAAAAATTTTTTTAAATCAATAAATAAAAAAGTTATGAATTTTTAAAAATAGGACCCTTATTTTTGCCCACCCTGTACGAATCATGCGGTTTAGATCTTTTCATTTGCATATATACTTTCTTTGGTGAGGCTCAAATCCAGCGGCTTTAGGCAGTGTGAAGTTATGTGAAGTTATGTGAAGTTATGTGAAGTTACTATTCGTTCAACTCTGAAACGAAGTGATCATATCTACCAGAGTTTCATCTCTGGGTTAAGTAAGATATTTATGCGTGTGACATGAACCTGTATGATTTGATAAGGTCCGAATTTAGGAGTTTTAAGAATTGTGGAGTAACCACGTGGTTCCCACTAATGAATATAATATAAGAGAAGTTTCTATAAATCTTCAAAAACTTGATAATGTAGTCAGCAGGGATGCATAGCTTTTTAAAGATCCTGAGTACAAAAGTGAACTTTGATGGACGCGGACCTAAAACAGTGACAGACCGCTTACACGTCTCTATTGGTGTTAGCTTGTTATTTACTCACCTCCCCATGCTTGAGGGCATCTCAGATGACAGGCAAGGGAACTGTCGCTCATCATCTTGTGTAATGGGAGAATACTGCTTGAGAGGAAGGCCTCCTGCGACGGAGTCTAACTTTTGAGCAAAAAGGCCAATGCTACGAATAACAGATTAGAGAGGTTGTACTCTATGGTAGACAAGTGGTTAATTTGTACAGAAAATTTGTCACAAAATTGAATTTTAATCAATAGAAGTTGCATTCAGAGCCGGCGCTATCGACTTTCGAAACCTCTGACCCAAACTTAAATTTTGCCAAATTTTTATTTGTAGAATTTGGTATATTCGGACTACTGTTTTCATCTTGGGTGTTTTTATCACAACGTTTCGGCTGATGTAACTCCCGAACTTCTTCAAGTGTACCTTGTCGAATTCAGGAATCTTTCTGTCGAACTCGGGAATCTGGACGGAATTTCGAACGGAACCCTTTATTTAATCCACTGGGGGTAGTATGCCCTTGACTGGGAAGAAGTTTTCAGTAATTCGCAATTATTCGTATCGCCCGCACTGAGGATTGAACTTTCAACCTTCAGATGATTGTCACTTAGAACTATATCCACTGCACCACGAAGAATTGCGAATTACTGAAGACTTCTTCCCAGTCATGGCAGATTGAACAAGAGAGCATGCTAGCCCCATGGATTTAATAAAGGGTTCTGTTCGAAATTCCGTCCAGATTCCCGAGTTCGACAGAAAGAGTCCTGAGTTCGACAAGATACACCTGAAGAAGGTCGGAGGTTACATCGGCCGAAACGTTGTGATAAAAACACCCAAGATGAGAACAGTAGTCCGAATATACCAAATTCTACAAATTATCAACCCTCATCTCAAAAATTCCGAAACTTAAATTCTTTTAAAAATTATTAATATAGTAAATTTGAAATTTATTTCTTATAAATTTATTGAATAAATGATGAAAATTTTATAAAAATTAGAGAATTTTTTTGGATTTTTTTGTGATTAAAATTTATTGGTTCATTTAGAAAGGATAGTCTCCTAGTGAAGACCCCCCGTATCAAGGATCCAGGTCAGGGGTCAAGAATTGCTAATGTTAGCACCGGTATTGGTTGCAACTAGAAAAAAAGTAGATCTTTAGAAAAAGAAATATAAATTCAGTTTAGTTAAAGTTAAAACGATTAAAAGCCAAAAGAAAAAGAAATCTATACTTACTTTCTAGATGAGTCCACCTGATCAGGCTCAAAATATTTCACGTTTCCTGCAATATACAGAATTGGGTTTCATAGTAGTGAATATGTCAACAAAGTTGGAGAAGCATAATAAAAAAAAAGAGGGTGGCAGATACTTTCCTGAAAAGTTGAAATTCCTTCGTGGATGAAATCTCTTCCCATCTCTTAAATGAAAATATCAATTTGGATATACGTGGGAATCGATGAAATTGATTGGAAATATAATTTATTTAAATAAAATAAAATATTGAGCTTGTATGCGCTAGGCTATAAATGTTAATTTTAGGTTGTTGTGTTTTTATGTGGATAGCTTCCAGTATTTTTAATTTTTTTTAATTGGTTTCGGAATGTATAATTTTAGTGTTATTAACTAGAAATTGTCTTAAATCAGAGGAAGTGCAGTTATGTTTTTGTAGATGTTGGTAAATTGAGCTAGAGTTTATGGGATGCATGGTGAGGCGGTGGGATAGGGTAGTGTTTGTAAAACCAATTTAAAAAAAATTTAAATACTGGAAGCTATCTACATAAAAAGACAACAACCTAAAATTAACAACATCACATATGAAACTAGTGGTAACATTTTAAAATGCTTAACATAATGCAATTTTGTTCTGTGATGCCATCCAGCGTTGCTGAATTTAAAATCGTCAACGCCTTCCTGCAACAGTGCAAAAAAAACGTTCTATGCGTGTTTCTCTGCAGTCTTTTAAAAATGTTTTTCTTTCTCCGGTTTTTTTGTTCAATTACTTTTGAAACTTGAGGATGATTTAACAAAGATCGAAAACGTTCGTGAAACCTGTTAAACCTATGGAACATTCTGTTTTTTTAAAATTTTTTAATACAAAAAAGACCATCAGAAAAATTGAAAAAATAAAAAAAGGTATAAATAAACAGACGAATTCTGTTATTTTCAACAATGTTTGCATAAATGAGAAAATGCTGCCTAAATACACACATACACACACACATATATATATATATATATATATATATATATATATATATATATATATATATATATATATATATTTACATTTATCACATCATTAATTTTATAAAGTGAAATTTTATTTTCAAATAGAATCATTTACATTCATTAGTAAATAAAAACTTTTTTTTTCAGTATCCGTTTCAATTTTGAATTTTGAACACATACAGAAATAAACTAGTTAAAAAGTGTTCTTTTATATTTTGAAAGTAGTAACTAAAACACACCACAATTGCTAAAATAAAATTAATGACTTTTACTTAGAAATAAACATAAAAAAAAATAAAGTGAGACTTATCACACTGAACAAAGAGCTAAAAGTTCTCGAGACCCATAGAAATGTCTTTCCCGTTAATACTCCGGATCATCGGAGGAAAGGTTAAAAGTTGAACCTAAATAACCTTTAAACTAACATATCTAACTTAAACCCTTAAATGCTTTATTTGTTGTATTCGTTTGACATCAAAGATACTGATTGCTTATTTAGTAAGTGTGCTAATGCAACATCATACTAATACCTACTCACACTTGCCAACAGGCTTGTTGCAGACGTGAAACAAGTTGCAGTTTGACACATTTTCGGTGAATATTATATTAAATAGGCATTTTGTTGGAATGTGTCATATTTGAAACCAAAAGCATTTAACGTTTAATTGTGACAAGCCAACATTCATTTGTTATTGTTGTACAATGTTATTGGCACCAAATTATGTCGTCCTGCCAGAGAACATAGACGCCCCGTGACCCAACCGGTAATATGGAAACATTTTTAATTATGAAAGAGAAAAAAGGGGCGAAAGAGAGAGAGAGAGAGAGAGAGAGAGAGAGAGAGAGAGCAGGAAGAGACTAATTTGGGATTTTTATCTTTTTATCTTTTATATTTAACTGACTTTGCAAACTCACTTTTTTCCTGATTCAAACACTTAAGCTCACTGAGTGATTTTTTTTCTAGTTACATACAAAGGCAGAAACAATTTTTAAAAACGTCATAATTTGATAAAAATTCTTGGTACTTTGTTAGATTGGGACCCGCGCTAAAAGTCCCTCGGCATCAGTGCTTTACGGCGGTTTATGTAAAACACCGGGAAGCCCCAACGCGGTTAGCCAATGAAACAGCGAGAAAATAAATAACTGATTGAAATAAGCAGACGAAACCTGAACTTGATAATTGAATTTTTGACGTCTGCAAACGAGCCTGACCAAACCCTAACCCTAATTCCTAACCCTGCCCAAACCCTAATTCCTAACCCTGCTCTAACCCTAATTCCTAACCCAAACCCTGCCCAAACCCTAATTCCTAACCCTGCCCTAACCCTAATTCCTAACCCAAACCCTGCCCTAACCCTAATTCTAAACCCTAACGAAAGAAACAATAAGAATCAATAAAAACAAAAAACAAAACAAATAATTTTCGTAAAATTTAAAAAAAAAAAAAACTTACTTGATTATCTTTTTAATTTAAACACTTATTTGAATCACTTATTTCTTCGTTAAAAAAAATAAATATTTATTTCATACAAAATTTTTTGCTGTCATTTTTTGCTTTTTTTTACCCGCTTGTAAATTCTGCTTCGTTTGTGCTTTTTTGGACGCAGGTAAGTCAACAGATTTCCATTCGGTACTGTCCGGCGTTTTACGTAAACATCCGGAAAGTACCGACGCCGAAGCACTTTCAGCGCGGGTACTAACGTAAAACAAAGCACCAAAAATTCTCAAAACATAAAGACGTATGTTTTCTTACCTTCGACATATTTCATGTGTAAGAATTTCCCTCCAACCAATGCCAAGAGTACTTAACTAACGCCTCGCGGGCAGCTGATAAATCACGTGGCCTTTTTAATGGGATATTTCGACACAAATAAAAAGTTGAGAAAGGCATCAATATTCATATATGAACACCTCTTTCTCTTTGTATACGAAATTTATTTTCACACGCTAAAGAGCGTTAGCATGTTCACATATGCCTGCATATTTAATCATGTGATTTTAATGTAATAATAGCGTGAACTAGCAGGAGCGAAGCCATTTCCATAATGAATGTGAAGCACCTTATTAAATTGATGAATTGCATTGGTTTTATTTGTTATTTGGGTGCTTTTACACTTTAGCGGATACTTTAAATAAAACAAATTGAGAAATATCTGTTTGATTTACGTACCTGTCACGGGTTGAATATATCCTGTACCAAAAAACACGTAAATTAATCAAGTAGTTTTTTTTTTTTTTATGAAATAAAATTAAATTTTAGCCATGTACGAAGAAGACAGCCATTTTGAAAGTTTCCAAAGGGGGATGTTAAAGTTTTAAAAGGGGGAAAAGTTAAATGTATCTAATTTTTGTCTTATATAGTACGTCTGTGTTATCTTTCAGAAATTGTGTTTTTTTTTTAAATTGTGTTTTTCATTTAAAAAAATGGGAAAAGTTAAATGTATCTCATTTTGTCTTATATATAGTAAGTCTGTGTTATCTTTCAGAAATTGTGTTTTTTTTTTAAATTGTGTTTTTCATTTTAAAAAATGGGAAAAGTTAAATGTATCTCATTTTGTCTTATATATAGTACGTCTGTGTTATCTTTCAGAAATTGTGTTTTTTTTTTAAATTGTGTTTTTCATTTTAAAAAATGGGAAAAGTTTAATGTATCTCTCGACGTCATGTGATCAAATGGAGCGATTTTTGAAGTTACGGTTATCTCCCTTTTAAAACTTTCAAAATGGCTGTCCCCTTCATACATGGCTAAAATTTTATTTTATTTTATAAAACAAAACTACTTGATTTATTTACGTGTTTTTTGGTATAGGATTTATTCAACCCGTACGTACATCAAACAGTTTGTTTTATTTAAAGTATCCGCTAAACTGTAAAAGCAGCGTTATTTTAGTCTCAAGATATGAAAGAAGTAAATAGACACTCGGTACTTTTTCAGATTAGGATCCGAGCTAAGTTTGATCCTAACGAATTGGAAGTATTTGACTGCCAATAATTTTATAAATCGAGATTAAAACAACATTAACTTAACAAAATTAGTTATAGTTTAATAACAATTTGGTTTAATAAGTTAGTAACCAAACGGGTGTTTATTTATTATTGTGTACAGAGGAAATTTTCATGTCTAATTTAGAAGAATGAGTTGAAATAGGAGATAATTCAAACTGTTTTTGTCGAATCTGATTTCTCCAAAAAATGAATCAGCACCATTATTTTTTTTTTTAAATGAACTTTTGCAATCGCTCTCATTGATCTTTTAAGATTACCACCAACGGTGTGCTGCACCTGCTAAATAAATTCCGGTGTTCGAATGGCATCAGTGTGTCTAGAATGTCTCTTACGTTTTGATAATGGTGATATTTATCCACTTTATGGATATAGGGAAAAGTTTATCTAAGCAGGGATAAAAGATAAGTCACATCCCACATTATAATGCAAATATGTGTAATTGTTTATCCGATAGTCGAAATAGATAGCCAAATTGCAAAGTTTTTAAATGAAAGATCAAGTGACTTTTAAAAACGGTTCTCTTCCTAAATTGCTATATTCAGCCTTTAAATGTGTGCTTCTTTATTCGTTACGTAATTGATAATTCTGAAATATACAAAATATAAAGTCAAATACTATTTCTGCTATTGTAAAAATAACGTACGTCCTCAAATACTTTACGCACTTTGTTTCAAGTGGTAATTCATGTCTTTTTGTTCAAAAACTCCTTCTAGAACTTTCTAAATAGAACCCTCAACCATATATATTCTTCGACTACATTATCCAGGGTATTTGGATAACTATTTTCATTTTAATCAGAGGAGGGGCTCACTTTAATATCATGTGGTCTCCGTTCCACTATCTAAAAGATTTAGTGTGCAAACTACCAAGCAAGTAAGAATATCATAGTCTTATTATTATATAGGGTGCTTTTGTATTATTGTGTACAGATGAAATTTGCATCTTCAATTTAGAAGAGTGAGTTGAAAGGGGAGATAATTCAAACTTTTTTGTCAAATCTGATTTCTCCAAAAATGGATCTGAATGCTATGAACTTAGAAGACCTGCATCTGTATCAATAAATCTGTTTATTTATAATGTCTCCTCTGAAGTTTTATTTGATTTCGTATTTAAAAGTCAGTACGTAATAGCACCGAGCATTGTGTGTGCGTGCAAAAATTGATACATAATCCTTTTACATATTTTTTTAAAAAATTTATTTTCTTACTAATTCTCTGGATTTTCCTTATCGATTATTTTTACAAAAAAAAAAAAAAAAAAAAAAGAAAAAAAAAGAAAAAAGCCTCCAAAAACCGATTTAATAATTTAAACAAAAAAACAATTAGGCACTTCTGCACAATTAGGACGAGTTTTCATTTTAGAAGAGCTCCAATAGTGTAAAGGGCAGACAACTCTCTTTTTAGTACATAATTTCTTTGAAAATGGACGTGAATCGTGGCCGACGATTTATTTCTTAATTCTATCTCGTTAAAAAAAAAAAAAAAAAAAAAAACAAGAGAAAAACTGTAAAAAATAAAAAAAAATAAAAATGTGTTAAACCAAAAACGATGACTGTTCGTTTTGAAATAAAAAAAATATATCGTTGATTTTTATAAATTTTAATTTCTTTATTAAATGTTCTATTAATTAATTGAATTTGCATTACTTCTTATTTAAAAAAAAATTGTATTTTCCATTTTCGGAGAAATTACGTACTTAAAAGTGAAAAAAAAAAAAGAGAGTTGTCGGCCCCTTACACTATTGAGCTCTTCTAAAATGAAAACAAATACATTTCGGCTCGCCCCTATTCTGCAGAAGTGCCAACAATTATCATTTGCTTTAAATTAAAGATAATGGTGCTGATCCATTTTTGGAGAAATCAGATTTGACAAAAAAGTTTGAATTATCTCCCCTTTCCACTCACTCTTCTAAATTGAAGACGAACATTGTAAATGTACACAATAATACAAAAGCACCACCATAATAATTTACTTTAACTTTTAAATCCTATTCAAAAATTCAAAACAAAATGAGAGTAAAAAGTATCCCGGGCAACACCAGGTATGTATAGCTGGTTATTAAAAAAATATCTAAAAACAAAAAAGGTAAATTGAAATTTATTTTTATTTCTGTCATTTTAGATACATTAAAAATATTAAATTTCTTTTCATAAGAGATATTTCGTAGTTTTAAAAGACAACAACAAATAATTGTGATCGTTTCGAGTTAACACCGAGTGAATTTATTAGAACATTTTCATTTTGAAAGTTATACACGATAAACGAATTATTTTCACTATTTTGAAACAACTCTTTAATTTGAGAGTTTATGTTTGTATTTTTGGTGCTTGGGTATGAAAATCCGGTTGTAGAAATATGACAGGAAAACTTAATAAAATACTTGTTATTGAAAAATATTAGTGTACACCGAAGATTACGAAAAATAAGCGACTAGAATTTTAATAAAAAATAAGGTACTGATATCGATCCTGAACCAGTTTTCGTGAGGTTCGATTCGGAAGCGTTCGGCTGTCCTACGCAAACGCCCGAGTGTTGACGAGCCGAATTGTACCAGACGACAATTTTGATACGGTGCTGCGTCCTGTGATTGTAAGTTATATTTTCAAGAAATTTTCTAAAAGAAACAACAAAAAAAACAAAACATAGCGAAGTTACTGTTATCAAATAAATTTTGTTGTTATTTTAATACGTTGCTGCGTCCTATAATTTTTAGTGATATTTGCAAGAAATCTTTTAAACAACAAAACAGAGCGAAATTACTGTTATCAAATAAATATTTTTAACCCTAACTCAAACCCTTACCCTAACAAAAAAAAACAAAAAAAAACAAGGAAAACAGTATTATCATAGGACGCAGCACCGTATCAAAATTGTCGTCTGGTACAAATCGGCTCGTCAACTTTCGGGCGTTTGTGTAGGACAGCCGAACGCTTCCGAGTCGAACCTCACGAAAACTGGTTCAGGATCGATATCAGTACCAAAAATAAAATTAATTCAGCGATTTTACAGTTATGAGGCCAAGGGGAGACAATCAGTGAGTCTTGCGTTATTAGCTAAGAAGAAAATCTCTGAAAATGGCTAAAAATGGTGGTGACTACAATTCATAGTTTAATGTCATAAATAAAAATACTCGATTATTTTCTATAATTCTCAGTGTACGCTAAGATTTTTCAATAACAAGTAAGTATTTCATAAAGTTTTCCTGTTATTTTAGTTTCAACAGCAATATTTCACAACCGGGCTTTCATACGCAAGCACGCTATTTGAAAAAATAAACATTGAAATCTATGTAGTGTATGTATTGCAAAGCGTTTGTTGAATTTTAAAGACAGTTTGGTAATCATTACTTAAATAACATAAATTATTTTTTTTAAAATGCCGCTGGGAAATTCGTCAAAAACAATTTATCTTGTTTTATTTACTTATGTGTGACCTATTTGCGTTAAAAATGTAATATTTAAAAAAAAGTTTAAAGCAATTTACTTTACTGTAAATAGTGTATGTGAGTAAAATAATCCGGTTATGTACTTACTTCCTCTCCAAAATTAAAATAGATGAACGTGGAGTATTTTACTTAGTCGCTATTTACAGTAAAGTAAATTGCTTTAAACTTCTTTTAAATATCAAATATTATAATCTTTTAACGCAAATAGGTCACAAATGAGTAGATAAAGCTAAATAAATTGTTTTTAACTAATTTGCCAACGATATTTCTTTTAAAATAATTTATGTCGTTAATAGTAATGATTACCGATAGTTTTAGGTTATACAAACTTTTATAGACAATTAAATAAAACAGCAGAAATGCTAATTGACGCATCCTGCCATTTTTTTATGGGTACTATGCTAATAAATGATATTGGTAAAATCGTCTTTTCCCAACCAAAATGGTGGACAATAAATCGTCTGCAGTTTTCCGACCTCACAAATGAGTAAGTAAACCCAAATAAATTGTTTTGGACTAATTTAAAATTTACCTTAAATTATTTTAAAGGAAATACAGTTCGGAAATTGGTCCAAAACAATTTATTTGGATTTACTTACTCATTTGTGAGGTCTGAAAAAAATCTGAAAATTGCAGACGATTTATTGACCGCGAATTTGGGTTGGGAAACGACGATTTTACCATGATTTTTCATACACAGGTTTTACAATTATTACAACTTTGGTGATTATTACAATTATTACAACTTTGGTGATGTTTCTTGAAAATGAGATTATTAACTTCAAGAGTTCCCATGAAATCCTTTTTGAAAAAGAAAAAAAGAAAGAAAAACTTATTTGTATTAGGATTGAAAAAATGTAAGTCATTCCAAATTGTGTTAGTTTCTATTCTTCATAAAGTCTGTGAATCCGTAGACGAAAAGAAACATCTTTGTTGATCCATGCATTTTGAGATCCTTTGTTTTGTTTTTCTTTTGGAGATGATTAGCACTCCATATTTTTTTCCCTCGTCAATGTCCATTAATTTGGCAGTGTTTTGTCTGTCCTGTAATCTTGTATGGCCCAGGGTCAGCAGGCGAGTAAAAATTGGGCTACGTTCAAGGTATGTAACTATGGATATCCATTTATTTATTTTCTTTCTTTTTTAGTCGATGAGAATGCATTAATATCACCTGGATACAAAAAGATGTCTATCACCGCCAGGTGTCTCTGATGTCAGTCAGTTCTGAAAGGAAAAGTATCAGAGATATATATATATATATATATATTCTTTCAAGGTCTGACAGGTGTGTTCAGGTGCAGTGCTAACGAACACTGAAGTGAAAGGCAGGCATTAGTCCAAGGTTGGAGTGTTTCGGTTCCAAAATCCGCATGCTGAGGAAATATTGTACAGATATTTTGCAGTTGAGTCGTTTTTTTTTGTTTTTTTTTAATGTTTTTTTTTTTAATTTTTTTTATTCGCTTCAAACAAATGCGTGGTAGGGGCTAGATTTAGAGAGGGGTAACAAGATGTTTGTTCACATTGCATTTACATTTCTGCATGTCGGTACGGTCGGAGAAACAGGGAGCAGGGAGGGAATTCCAAAGGCAAGCGTTCCAAGGAAAGAAGTTATCAGAGTCGAAAATCTTCCGGCATCTCGGGACTTCTACAGTGAAGGGGTGTGATTTTGCTGCTAGTCGGGTGGGTCGGGGGTACTTATGTTGTAGAGGTACAGGTGCAGTAAGTTCATCGGAGCACGTTCCGTGGAAGTACCCGTAAGAAACAAGCACAGGGATGCAACTCTGCGGTGATGCGACAGTGGCTGGAGCTTGGCAGACAGTCCAAAATCCATGGATGATGAGAGGTAAATGGTGAAAGTTTAGGCTTTGTTAGCCAAGATCAGTGGTCAAGGTGACAGCCAGTGGATATATTTCAGGCTCAAATGACACAATATCAATAAACATCCAAGCGTGAAAAAGTAGATGTGGGGGTTACGATTACTTCAAGGTGATACAACAAGGTGGATACATATTACATGAAAAATTGACTGAAGAGCACATTAATGATTTTATAAAATATGTAACCAAGAAAAACTTCGAATGGATCAGGAAGGTGTTGGCAAATGGAGCTAGTGTCAGAGAAATGTAAAGTTAGTCTTCACGAAAGTGTTGTGGTAGTGAAACCGATGTAAGAATTAGTTTTACTGTTATTGTCAGAGATACATTCTCTCATGGGCATTGAAACTGATATATCACATCGATTCTTCCTAATGTATTTTGGGTCTGAGAAGTTATTTTTAACTACATGGTTCGACGTTTTCATTTTTTTGTAATAAATGATGAATCTTATTTTATTGGCAGAGTTAATGGGGGATACGTAGTGATGTATTGTATTTTTAAGAGCTTTTTCATCCAATTTAAAGTTCGGATGCACCTAAAAAAACATGACTGCCCACCTCCTCCTTCTCAATATAGACACATCCTAGTTAACAATATTAAAATAATACACCACGATACCAACACCAAAAGATTAAAAATTATTAAAGCCCTCTACATAAAAACTAAACATCCCGCAATCAATAATGTGAATTACGAAACTAGTCACAACATTTTAAAGCGTCTAGCATAATAATTAACGTTACCAAATTCTTAGCAATTATACATTTCAATCTCGAACGCACTCAGAATGTAATCAAATTCTTAACGGTTAAGCAATCAAACTTTTAAATCTTGCAGGCTCTTAGAACGTAATCACGCTCTCATGTAACATCTCAATATTATAGACGCTCATTTTGAGTTGTAAATTACTGGCCTTACTAATAATAATTAAAAAAAAAACTCAACAGTAAAGACATATATTTTTAAGACACCAAGACTAACACCGCCTGAAGATGATTTGACGAATCAAATCGAAAGTATTTGCGAAAAAGGAAATAAAATGGAACAAGAAACCCACGGAACTTACAAACAGCAATTTGACCGAAACACTAAACAGACTATTCGAAAAATAAAAAACATAAAAAAAAGTCTTATCAAGCAAAAACTCCTCGTGTTATTTAATAATGTTTGCCTAAATGAAAATATACTGCCTAAATACACACACAAATAATATATATATATATATTAGGAGAATTTAGAAAACCCAAGTAATTTAATTTTTTTTCCTTATATATCTATTAAATGAATAAAATCATTTTTTTAAAACACATATCTGAGACTTTCGGTGTTAAAACACCTTTTTCAAAGTGTACTTCCTTTTTTTTTTCTTCATTCTGTTGGTATTAATCGCAAGAGGTTGATCCCTCGTGGAAATAGCTAATTGTATGTCCGGTCATGTAGAAGTCTTTGGGAAAGTGAAAACCTGATGTGTTCATATGTGGTTGGTGGCGCGAATTTGAATATAAGGAGTGGCACATCTTTTAGAAAACATTTTTAATAACCTTTAAAGATGTGCCACCCCATATATATATTCCCGAAACAGTTTTTCATGGTAAACAACTGATGATCCCTTAAAATAGTGTTAGAAACAAACTAATATAATAACTGTAAAAACTAAATTGACTTACATGAGTGATTTTCCACTTGAAGACTTGGGACTATAAGTTTTTTTGTTTTTAAAAATTTTTTTTTTATAGTTTTAATGGTTGAGAAACTTCCGAGACTATATATATATATATGGAGAGAGAGAGAGGGAGATTGTGGCTTGTGAAGGTAATTATTGTATTATACAAAAAAAAATAAACATGTAACAATGACGATATAAAGAACATTTGTCAAAATATAAAACAATATCATAATAATAATAATAATACAAATAGTAATAATGATATCCTTCAAGATAAGGTAAATAAAAATAATAAACATAACAAAAATATAATAATGTTAGTAATAGTTAAGTAATGGTTAAGTCAAATAATAATAAAGACAGTAATGAAAATAATGTAAGATAATGAATTATTAATGAAAATAATGACGAAATTAGTACAATATCTTAGTAACCGTAATAAATGTATTAAGAAGGCCGAAGGCAATGCAGAGAGCCGGATTGATGAGAAGCTGAAAAGAATAAAAATAAACAATCGAAGGAGAGGACTTACAACTATCTATTTTTATTTTATTTTCAATCTTACATAAACAGCAAGTATGGTGTTAGATGTGTGTGATGTCCGGATAATGATTAGAAAGCATTTGATATTTCGGGAAAAATTTTCCTCTTGTCAAAAATGGACACAAAAGGAAAGTCCAACTGTGTGGAATTTATTAAGATGGATGCCAGAAAGTAGAACTGGAAACAAGCCAGTCTCGCAGATATAGAGAGTAACCGTGTTTAGATAAGTACCAGAAGGCTCGCCCAGCGTTAAACGAGGATATTTGTGTACTCCAGCTCCCAGCCCTTAACCGTATATTACGTATTTTTATAATGCTATGCAATTTACAAGTTTACTTTTCTTCTTTGTTTATGTCATTTATTTATTCATGTCATCCTCTTACTCTTTTTCTTTTAAGCTGCTACTATCACTGTAGTATCTTACATTTAGAAACAACAACAATGTATCATAGTTACCTCCCTTACATTGTGTAATTATCTCCCTTGTATATTTCTCATGCATATATAAACGAATGCTGACGTAGATCACTCTCTATGGGAGAAGGTCTCAGAAGCGTAAACATCAACCATGTCTCTCTCTCTTATTCATTCCACGTTCTCTGCTTCGCATTGTATGTATATGTATCTATTACGTCGCGAGCCGAACACTAATAGATTCACATAACAATTGACAAGCGAGAACACTATAATTACTACTACTACTACTACCATTGTTTCTTTATTTACATCATCTGCTTACTCTCCTTCTCTACCAGTGATTTAAAGCACTTCTTGTGTATCACCAAATGCTTGCAAATACCACAAAAAATTGAGTTGCACCTGACTCTCTTTCCACAAACTGAGCAGGGGACTTTCCGAGCAATGTCACATAATGTCCTGATGAACCCATTCCTTTCAGGCCAGCAGAACTTAGTGTTGGATTTTCATCCAACAACTACGAGAGGGCGTGTATACTCCTCATGTGTCAGAAGTGTGCTGTTGTATGGCTCAGAAACTTGGGCTGTCTCAGCTGGCATACTAAAGAAGCTGCGCCGTAATGACAGGGCAATGGTCAGATGGATCTGTTTGGTGAGGCCTGAACAGTACGTTTCTTTTGAATCCCTGCTCTCACAGGTCGACTTGAAAAGCCTTGCGGACATCATGCGGAAGAACAGACTGCGTTGGTTGGGTCACATTGAGCGTAGCGATGGCTGGATTGCTAAAGTCCGACAGTTGAATGTGCCAGCAGAGAACATCACCACTGGCAGACCTAAGTTGACTTGGGAGGACGTAGTCAAACGTGATAGGAAGGCCATGGGTATGGATTCCATCAAGCCTTGCCAAAGACAGGAGTGGAGAGGAAGACTTAGATTTCGAGACTAGACAATCAGGGTGGGCCTCATCAGAGGATTAATTGTGGCTTGATTCAACAAATAAACCGGTTGTTGATAATGATGATGATGATGATGATGATGATGATGATGATGATGATCCAAATTGAGAAAGTTAACTTGTAGAGAGTTTCGCAAAGGGAGATAACCAGAATAAAAACTATATAACATGGAGATAAGCAAAGACAACCCAAACATTTCGCAACTCACCATATTTCTTGGCTTTCTTCTTTTGTTTTCGCTTGCTGATAATAACAGCAATGATAGCTAGAATTACTGCTATGAGCAAGAAGGCAAGGCCACCCACAATGCCACCAATAGCCGGCACAGGTAGAGCTGAAACTGAAAAACAAAACAAAAAAAGACAAAGAAAAACATTATGATTTGTTAGCAGTACAAGAAAGCTGAAAACTACTGCAAAGGAGTTCGAATACGCAAAGAGGGGGGAAAAAAGGGGAAAACTTATGTTTTGTTAATTTCCTTTTAGAAAATTAAAAGATCCTTAAATGAATATAGCAAGAATAGGAAAGCTGTTTATGCAGATAGTTTTAAAGATAGAAGTTTTAATTTATGTGTACAGAGACATAATAATCGATATATATCTAACATATAAAGTTAGCTTGTCGGATTTTCAAAGAAAAATCAGACTTTGCTTCTGCTAGCCAATTATCATTTGTTATTTTTGACCCGTGTTATTGACAATATAATAATGTACTTTGTTACAGTTTGTTTTCAAAATTACTTAGTTCAGCCCAGACGACTGGTAATATGAAATATTTTTAAAATAATCAACTAAAAATAAAAATAAACAAGGGAGTAACTCATAGTTTTAGTTGAAGAATATTATAGGAGTTGTCTACTTTCAAATCAAAATTTAATTTTTTTTCTGTATAAGTTTAAATTAAAAACTAAAATGACTTCACCGCATATTTTTTAGCGTGCTGACGTTTGTTAAAATTTACAAATACATAACTTTCATGAATAATGATATCTAAGATTAATAAATAATATTTCTTTCCATTTATTGAATTAAATTAATTATCAAAAACAAATACAATTAAGTATTCATTTCTGAGTAAATTTTAATCAGAAAAAAAGGACAGATTGATAGAATCAAAAAATTGTGATCTATGATGATTGCATAAAGGGCAAGTAACTCTGTTCAACCTAGTGTGTTTGGTGTCAAAGGTGAGATTGTATAACGTCTGCATATATATATATATATATATATATATATATATATTAATGTCTTGTTTATGTTCTCAGTGAGAAGTGATAAAAAGCATTCTCAAGTGAAGAGTAATCGTTTTTGTCTTACCTGTTTTTAATCAGATTATAATTATAATAATAATAATAATAATAATAATAATAATAGTTATAAATAATAAGTTATAAATAGCTATTAATAATAATTATATTAGTTATAAATAATAATAGTTATAAATAGTTATAAATAATAATAATAATAATAATAATAATAATAGTTATAAATAATAATAGTTATAAATAGTTATAAATAATAATAATAATTGTTATAAATAATAATAGTTATAAATAGTTATAAATAATAATAGTTATAAATAATAATAATAGTTATAAATAATAATAGTTCTAAATAGTTATAAATAATAATAATAATAATAAAATAATAATAGTTATAAATAGTTATAAATAATAATAATAGTTATAAATAATAATAGTAATAAATAGTTATAAATAATAATAATAATAATAGTTATAAATAATAATAATAATAATAACAGCTTTAATGTTATGTTTGCATATAACAGCGCACATTTCTTTTCACAGTGAAATTAAAAATATAACCAAAGACTTTTTACAATTGATTCCAGTTAGAATGTAACAATAAAAAACATTAACTGGATCGTTGAAAGCATTATTTTGAATATACAGGGCACAAAGAAATATAAGACAATCTACGATCTGGCAGCAAAAAGTGTATACACCAACCAGTTACTTATTGAAGTCCATAAGTTTTTGAAAATAGTTGTGTTTAGGAGAGATAAACGCCCTTCACTGCCAGAATGGACTCGGTCCAAAAAGGGCTATAAATAGTGTATTCATTATTGAGAAATCAAAAATATATAGTTCATTTCCGATTTTGTATTCGAGTGTATTTATTCGTATTAGCTGTCGGTTTACGATATAACAAGATGTGAAGAAGTTAAGGAATAATTACTGATCAAAATCACCTTCTTTTTTTTCAAATTTAACCACATTTTTATTTTATATACTTATAAGTAAGAACACCCGACGTTGCTCGGGATCGAATCAGGATTTCTACTCTGTACTTTTTCACTATGCTCATAACACCATATCACTTTCTTTGTTTTTACTGACCCCTCCCTCTTCTCGTTTCGACCCCCTAATATAGTTGGAAGATCTGAAGTTTTAAGGGGGTTCTGTCCCCATAAGTCACTCAGAGGTAGGGGACACATAGATATTCAGCACTTAGAGAGTAACGGTGAAAGTCGGGACCACTTCCATTGTCTTCCCCGCAGAATTCTATACATATGATATAAATTTTATTGAAGTTTTAAAGGAGGTTCGACCCCCATAGCTCCCTTAGGTCAGGAGGACACTTAGAGAATTGGAGCCACTTCCATTGTCTTCCTCAGAAAATTTTATACATGTGATTTAAATTTAATAAAACTAGGATATATTCGAAGTTTTAAGAGGGCTATGTGAGCATAGCCACCTTAAGGGTGCACTTATTCAAGAACACTTCCATTGTCTTCCCCGATAAATTCCACATTAGAATACACTTTTAGATTTTATGTAGATTCTCTAACCTTTTTATCAGGAACACACACATAGACATTGAGTTTTATATATATATACAAGATCAAATATATATATATGTATTCAATGCCCAATGGGAGAATGTGTCTCCAAAAACAACACATATATTGGTATGACTAGAACTAGTATCTCTCATCGCCTTACATGTCACCCCCTCCCCCATAGCTCTATTTATCAACACTTAGTAGAACACGACCCCCCCCCAAAAAAGAATTCAAAAACACTGCCATCCTCGCTGTTTCAAATTGCAACCTGCGCCTCCCCATAATTGAAGCCTTACTCATTCGAGCAAACAAACTCACCATCAACCAAACTCGATATGAGTGGGGAAAAGGTATATTAAAATGCCTTTAATAAAAAATAAAAAATTGTTTTAATCGAATTTCTCAATAAATTCACCAATTTTAGTTTGCGTAACTCCTCACGTGACTGAAGAAGACTCATGGGAGTCGAAACGTTAGCAATTTTGGCGAGTTCCTGTTCAGAACATTATATTAGATCATTAGTCTATCAACATAAAAAGATGGATCAAAAAAGAAACAAACAGAAATTGTCGCTGTTGTTTAATCAAACATATATATATATATATATATATATATATATATATATGTTACATTCTCTGGGATGATTTAAAAAATTTTTTTTATCATAGTTCACCTCAAACAAGGCAAGTTGCCACAAGTATTTGTAAAACAAGCACAAGGATGCAACATTGCGGCGATAGGACAGGGGCTTGAGCTTGGTTGATAGTGAGGAACCTATTAAGTCGGCGACTCTTTTTTGGACCTTGTTTAAGAGGGAGACACTAGTGGATGATGCACCAGCCCAACATGGCAACAATACTCCATGCATGGGTGGATAGTGGCTTTGTAGAGATAGCCGGAAGATGAGGAAAACTAGCTCCTTCGAAGGGGCAATCTGGTTAGGTGCAAAAGTAGCAGAGTATGGACTTGTCGGCATTCCCCAGTAGGGGCTCCCCAAGCAATCGGCAATACTTTTATCCTAGCCGAAACTCTGAAATAACACTAGTCTTTCTCTGCTTATCGTGGCATTGCTTTCAGACATCCTGGACTTCTCCTTGTCACTGGACGTAATCAGTTGAGAATTGCCAACCCTTGCTTCACTATAGACTCCTTGCGCAGGCACCCTTACAAGGGGACACCTAGTGTTTCTGGAGACAGAGGGAGGCTTTTGAAAGCGGTATGACAACTAGTTTAGAAGACGGGAAAAGTAAAAGTACAGAATAGTTAACATTCGAGAATTCGTAAACCAATAGAAACAACAATACATAATCCTTACAAAACACATTAGAATTAAATTCTTTACTGAACCTGCCTTTTTTAACGTGTGCGAACGATTTGTAAGATTTTTTTAAACGGTAAAAGTACAGAATAGTTAACACTTAAGAACTTGTAAACCAAATAAAAATGGTGGAAAGTCTTATGAATCATTTCCACACATTTAAACTAGGCAGGTTCGATAGAAAATTTCAATCTAATGCGTTTTATATAAATTATGTGTTGTTAACTATTCTGTACTATTACCAATGGGAAACTGTGATATATCATCAACAGAAAGTGTGAAGAGGGATAGGCTCAGGGAGGCTATGTTTATTTTAAGACTATCGGAGATCCCGTAGCTACAACACTCCGCAGACTCTGGGCTGATGTGTGGAAATTTTTTAGATGATAATTTGGGTTATTCAGACTACTATTCCCATCTTGGTTATTATTTTTGCAACGTTTCGGCCGATGTAACCTCTGGACTTTTTCAGGTGCATCTTTTGAGATGAGGATTGATAATTTGAATTATTCTGTCTACTATTCTCATCTTGGTTGTTATTTTCACAACGTTTCGCCCGATGTAACCTCCAACCTTCTTCAGCTGCATCTTTTCGAACTCGAGAGTAGCAACCAGGGCTAGAATAGTAGTCCGAATAATTCAAATGATACCGACTCTGGGACATTTGTAACATGTTCATCGGATCCTGCGGACCATTCGTGAACTGATTGGTATATACTAGGCTTTGCTGCTCTGCAAGAAAATGGAAGACAGCATTGCAGCATCACAAAGACAAATGGAACTGGGAAGAATGTGGAAGATGAAGAGAAAATAAAAGACATTGTATTTTTTAGATGACAAGCAATACGAGACACATGGGTCAAAGCGAGAACAAATGAAGGCAAAAATGAAAATAAAAAAACTGATTCACAAACAAAACTTTCTACAAGAAGCAAAAAGGAAAAGGGAAAAAAATGAATAAACAAACGGGAAAAAAATAAAAACATTATTTGTAAATTTTTTATGTGTTATTTCGGCAAGAATTTATTATTATTTGTACTCACTTGGAGTTCTCACACAGGTCATCATCAGTGATTGCTCACCGATAATCACTGGTGGTGTTCCCTGGATTCTGAGTGACAACAAGCCTCCCCAGATTTTAATAACCACCGCAAATTTTAAAAACCACCGCATATAACCTTGCGGTATCGCAACAGTCGCTTACCATTGATTTCTCGCTGGTAAGGACCATTGGTCTTCTCTGAGATTTGGGTGGCAATAAGCCTCCCCAAGGTCCCAGCATTCTCCGCACTCTTCCAGTGGAGGTCTGATTTGTGCTGTCCCTCCTCGGTCTTCTCATCCTCCTTGACCCTCTACAAGTATTTTATTATTATTATTATTATTATTATTATTTACTCACTAGGAGTTCTCACACAGGTCATCATCAGTGATTGCTCACCGATAATTACTGGTGGTGTTCCCTGGAGTCTGAGTGACAACAAGTCTCCCCAGATTTTCAGTAATTTCCACCTCTTACGATAACCATTGCCAATTTCTTTGTGTTATCACAACAGCCACTACCATTGATTTTTCGCTGGCAACGACCATTTGTCTTCTCTGGGATTTTGATGGTGATAAGCCTCCCCAAGGCCCCAGTACTCTTCGCACTCTTTCGAGTGGAGGTCTGATTAGTGCTCTCCCTCCCCTGGTCTTTCCATCCTCCTTGACCCTTCATGAATATTTTGTGTGGTATCAGCCGAATATTATTATTATTATTGTTATTATTCGGCTGTTCATTTGAAAAAGAACAAGCGAGTAATTCTATGTCGTGTATTTGAAAAATGTATCCTTGATAAACCTCCGATTTTCTTCAATCGATTTTTCAATCGATTTTTGAATTCGGGGATAAGTACTACGAATAAAAAAAAGTCTGAGATATTTGTAACATGTTCATAGCGTTCATGAAATTCCTTAGATTGCGAAGTCGGTTTTGTAATCTGTCAAGTTAAGAAAGAGTGCTCTGAGCGGCACCTCCCCAGATGTGGCAGCAGCACCTCCCCATCTTTGTCTGAATCCGACTCTTACACAGGTAGAGGATTGCAGCATGAGACAGGTACTTTCCTGAAGGAAAGAGAGAGCTATCACAGTCCAAATCAGTTTTAGCCAGAGGTTAGGGTCAGAGTTAGGTGCACATTTGGAGTATACCATTATAAATTTGTTAACATGAATCTTTCATACAAACATGACTAAACTTTTTAGTTTTTACTATTGCGTCACCACTTATCACGGCCAAGAGGATAAGGGTTCATGAGACTGAAATGCTTGTCAGTTGGCAGATGAGGAAAACTATGGGAGTACAGACATAAGTACAGGCTGAAAGATGAAGAAAACTTCACGAGCACTAACATCGATCAATGGTATGAACTCATTACTTATGGGGTGGTTTTTAACAAGTATCTGTTAACATTGGACTTGAAGACGACCCAGTTGTATCAGCAGGGAAGCAGTCCCGCGGCAATGTGTTCAACGGGCTGGAAGTCCTTGCAAAGAACCTCGGTCTATGAAGATTTCTACCTGACTCTAGGCACGTGGATGGAGAAAAGAAAGTCTTTTTTCGATATGGTAGAAAAACGAGTTCCTGCTGTGAATGTCTTACAAGGAGGAACCTAAGATTGGATCACTGAGAGGTAGATGAACAAAAAAATAGAGAGAAACGCGTGCAGAACTGAAATCACAAAATTCTTGGCCAGGAATAACACATAAAAATCAATCGATGTATCAATCATGAAAACGTTATGCTTTCAATTGGTTCTTCATGAATGTTGTGGTTATCTTTTGAACCTTTGAATACATTGTTACTGAGACTGTATAAGAAAAAGGTCAAGTTAAACAAAATGAAAGATAAAGGAATGTAAACTATTGTGCAACTGAAGAAAATGAAGCAGAAAAATCAAAGAAAAAGAATGAAGCACAGACTGATTATCTGTAAACAAGAAACAAATAGATGCAAATAAATAAGAAAAAATGAAATGGCAAATGAATTCTGAAACTAAGGCATCAACACAATGTCTCAATATCAATTCAGGACTCATTTTTTGAAGAGATAAAAAAAATTGAACTAGCTGAAGTACCCGTCTATGTCGGGTTTCACCCATTTTTTAAAATGTTATAGCCAACATGAAAAATTACAAAAATTTATTAAATATTTTTCATCCATTTCTTTTATTAAAAAAAAATTATTAAATATTTTCCATCCATTTTTTTTATTAAAAAAAATTAAATATTTTTCATCCATTTTTTTTATTTAAAAAAATTATTAAATATTTTTCATCCATTTTTTTTATTTAAAAAATTATTAAATTATTTTTTTATTAAAAAAATTATTAAATATTTTTCATCCATTTTTATTAAAAATTAAATATTTTTCACCCATTAAAAATTAAATATTTTTCATCTATTTTTTTTATTAAAAAAATTATCAAATATTTTCCATCCATTTTTTTTATTAAAAGAAATATAAAATATTTTTCATCCATTTTTGTTTATTAAAAAATGATTAAATTTTTTTTCATCCATTTTTATTAAATATAGGTTTATGATGATGATTGATACCGGCTAGGAAATAACTGGAATGCTATAATACCCCCCCCCCCCCCAAAAAAAAATGTCTAGTGTGAGATTCGAACTCACAATGGCATAAAATATTGAAACTGAAAGCGAACGTTTTATCCATCGGACCACTGAACAAACAAATCTACTTAAATGAGTTTGGCGTAGGATTTTTTTTACCTCTCCACATAGATCTAAGATAGTTTAATTGTCTAAAATAAATAAATAAACATAAATATAAAATTTTTAAAAAGTTCTTATTAAAGTATTAATTATTAATTTATTATTGATATATTATTAATTTATTATTAATATATTAGTGAACATTTATTAAATACTTTTTATCCATTTTTAATTAAAAAAGCCTACTTTCATTTTAAATTAAGTTTATTTAAAAAAAGTAAAAGAAATTAAAAAAATTGAACCGAAATAGCATTTAAGCTGACAAATCAAAATTTGATTCTGACTAGCCTACTTTCATTTTAAATTAATTTTATTAAAAAAAAGTAAAAGAAATTAAAAAAATTGAACCGAAATAGCATTTAAGCTGACACATCAAAATTTGATTCTGACTAGCCTACTTTCATTTTAAATTAATTTTATTTAAAAAAAGTAAAAGAAATTAAAAAAATTGAACCGAAATAGCATTTAAGCTGACAAATCAAAATTTGATTTTTACTAGCCTATTTTCATTTAAAATTAATTTGTTATTTTGATGAAGAACGAAATGAGTCATGAATTGAGGACTAACAACAAACAAGTCAGATAAGGAATGGACACGTTTGAAATCAACAATGTCTGAAAGATGGACATTATTGACAATTTAGCTGTGCATAAAAACAAAATAAGCGATAGAGAAAGAAACATATTCGACAAATGAATCATGAAAAATACTGGCTGGATCATCTTTTTATAATTAATTCTTTCCTCAAATAATTATATTTTAATCAGATGGCACCTGGAATCATTATTCAGAAGTTTTGAGATGAGGATGAATAAGCTATTATTTGGATTATTCGGACTACTGTTCTCATCTTGGGTGTTTCTATCACAACGTTTCGGTCGCTGTAACCGCCGACCTTCTTTCGGTACAATTACGAGTTGTGTAAGACTTCTACCCTGTCATGGCTGACAGAACGAGCACAAGCTATTCCTGTGGATTAAAAAAAGGGTCTCATTTGTTATTCCATAAAGATTCCCGAGTTTGACAAGATGCACCTAAAGAAGGTCGGAGGTTACATCGGCCGAAACGTTGGGAGAATAACATCCAAGGTGAGAACAATAGTCCAAATAATCCAAAACTTGGAATCATTTTTTTTATTTATTTTTTAAAAATACTTTTTTCACCTCAAACAAGGCAAAAATTGCGAGTGAAGCGTAAGGAGCTACTGTGATGAGGACCAGATTTATATGCAATTTGTATGTGGAGTTGGGCAGCATGGTGTCTGTTCACATTACAGTTAAATTTCTGCATGTTGATACGGTCGGGGGAAACAGGAACCAAGAAGGGAATTACCATGTTATGTAACCATAAGTTTGTGATTATTGCACAGGAAAATCTTTATATATATATATATATATATATAGAACCATTACCCAAAGATAACGACCCAAAACCATTTAACAAAAAAGGAAAGAAAAAAATATTTAAAAATAAAAGAGAAAAGTTTAAAAAAAACATCATGCTCGAATTATTTGATGAGAGAACATCGGGGTTCTGGTCAACTGTAGGGGGTCAGTCATGTAAAATTAGGAACCAAGGAGTTTACATTGGGTGGGGTATCTTCCATGATAACAAATGACGAAATAAGCAGGGAAAACTCATTGTACAATATATATATATATATATTTTAATATAAAGTTATTTTTTTTATATACAAGTATAATTTGCTGGGCAAATACATTCGTGTCCTAACCCACAAAATATATGGACCTCATCAGGTAATAGTTAAAAAATAAAAAAAAGGAGACAAAGTGAAAGGAACTCTTCAAATTTGAAGATCCAAAAATTTTGGGAAAAAAAATCAACAGGCGACCTTATGTAGTAAAACCTGTTTATACAAACCCTTAGTACCTCTTCCCCCAAATCACAACTCACAGATGCTAAGATATTCTCGATATTTGTGAAATATATGTCTGGGGGGGGGGGGGGGGTGAGGGGTGATGAGTAGTGTCTTACTACATGAAGTCACGTTCATTTCCTTTCAAAAATGTTATAATTCCCAAATTTCGACGAGTTCCTTGCAATTTGTCTTATTTTATTTTTGCTGATGATGTAGCTTGAAACAAAAATGTATTTGTGTACTAAAATTTGTGTTTAATAAATAAAAATAATAAAAATAAAAATAATAAAAATAAAAATAAAAATAAAAAAATAAAAATTTGTTTGTAATAAATAAAAATAATAAAAATTTAAAGAAAATGAAAAAATGAAAAAAAATTTGTAATAAATAAAAATAATAAAAATAAAAATAATAAAAATAAAAATAAAAATAAAAAAATAAAAATTTGTTTGTAATAAATAAAAATAATAAAAATTTAAAGAAAATTAAAAAAAATGAAAAAAAATTTGTTTGTAATAAATAAAAATAATGAAAATAAAAATAATAAAAATCAAAATCAAAATTAAAATAAAAAATAAAAATTTGTTTGTAATAAATAAAAATAATTAAAAATAAAAAAATATATATACGGCTCTACTTTTTGTTGAGCACTGTTGTATAAATACTCTAAAGTTCACGGGATTGATTTTACGTCCACTCTTGAACAAAACTACACCAGGAATAAAATAATATACGTATGTATACTTATAGAAAACAACAGAATAAACATGAGACAAAAAAAAAAAAAGCAAAAATGACTATTCGGCTTACAGCTAGCATCTGGGTGACCACTGGTGTCGTCCTCATTCACAGGGCCTGTAAATAATAGCAACAGCAATGTATACTTGTAAGATCCAAACTTTCACACAAATCCAAAGAAATTTTGAAGAAAAAACTGGGACAACAACAACCAACCCTTAAAGGTGACAAAACTTTTTAAGGTAAGCCGTACACGAAGAATCAGTAAAAAAAAAAACACTATGGCCAAGCAAACAAGTCAGTAAGTATCCCCCTCCCCTAATAACTTTTTACAATTAAAAAAATAAATTTTTATCTACCCCAAACAACGCATATTTCCACTTAGATGTAAGGGGCTATTGTGATTAGGGGCCAGATTTATAGGGGCATCCTAAGTCGGGAGTTGTGTAGCAAGATATTTGTTCACATTACATTTAAATTTCTGCATGTTGGTACAGTCAGGGAAACAGAGAGCAGGGAGGGAATTCCATAGGAAAGCGACCTGAGGAAAGAATCTGTTTGAGTAGAATTATAATTTACAAAATGCTCGTTCTTTCTGAATTTCATTTTGATATGGGACTGTCTTATTGGAAGGATTCACTTTGAAAAACATTTGTGATTATTTTTTTCATCTGTTTGGCTTTATTGGCTATTGTGTTGTCTTGCTTGATTTGGGGTGATTTTTTTTGCCTTTTCTCAAGAGAACCAACTCTGTTTAATAATAAAGGATGCGTCGAAACTTGCGTGAACCAGTCTATAGGACTTTTTATTTTGGAAACTTGATTTAAATGCCATTTTAAATACATACATATATATATATATATATATGAATAAAGATAGGGATAAAATGATCCGACGTAATTGAAAATGAAAAAAGGAAAGCCAAGAACTTATATTATTTATGTATTCATCAACGTTTCGTCTTTATTGAGAGACTTCCTTAGGATGAAGAAAAATGCAGAAAATATAATCATACAATCATCAATTTTGATCTGCCCAAGAGCGGCGAGCCTCGGTCGCTGGACTGTGAGTGAAAGAATAAAAAATTGAGAAAGGCAATTTGGCTGCATGTCAGCAGCAACAGTCAATGGAGATTCTTAAGAGGGGAAGGGATGAGTTGGTTGAATATGAGTTTATTATCTTTAGCCTTGAAAGAAAGATATTGTCTGGGTCATCGTGTTAAAACGAGCGTAGGGGGCCCCCTCCTATATATGTTTTTTTTTATTCTTTCAAAAAACGTATAGGAATTAATTTCGACAAGGATAACCCTTGAATTTCCATAAGATATGTATATATATATATGTATATATATATATATATATATATTTATATGGTTGCTGTCTATTCGATTTCGAATATGACCACATTTGGCGTGTTGATGTGATTCAAGCCTGACAGACTTTTACAGACCATACCACAGAAATGGCAGGTGTGATAATCTGGGGGAATGCCACCTCTTGCCCGTGCTTAATTTTGCAAAACATGTACCTGTTGGTGATTCAATAAACCTGCACGTGACATAGTTACCAAGTTATATATATATATATATACACATACACACACAAAAGTGAATATTAATTTTAAGGTATCTCTAAGTATTATTAGGGGCAAAGTGTAGTATCTGTTCTCTTGATACTTCATCTTTTCTGTCCTCGGTCAGTGAAGGAGAAATCATTTTAGACTGAGGCAATTCTTTATTTGTCTCAATCCAAAGTGCCCCTTTTTGGAGAGGTGGATTTTTCCCCACATTACAAACAGACCTTGTGTGTGGGGAGGCAAGTAACTCGATGCATCCCTTATATAAGAATTTGAAAAGGAAGAACAGATCACTCGAAGAACTAAATAAACCTTTGTATTTTTCCTGTTAAAAAAATGGATGAGAGATGATGAAATCCGTAATCAGATTAAGAATATACAATTTAGACAATAGATTGTCACAATCTAGGTTAGTTTAAGTAAGGCAACTAAAATAAATAATTTGCATCTTTCAAATATTTAAACGGACTGAATCATCATCATCATCAGCATCAACCGGTTTATTTGTTGAATCAGGCCACAATTAATCCTCTGATGAGGGTGGGGCCTGATTGTCTAGTCTCGAAATCTAACTCTTTCTCTCCACTCCTGTCTTTGGCAAGACTTGATGGAATCCATACCCATGGCCTTCCTATCACGTTTGACTACATCCTCCTAAGTCAACTTGGGTCTGCCAGAGGTAGTCTTCTCTGCTGGCACGTTCAACTGTTGGGCTTTAGCAGTCCTGCCATTGCTGCACTCAACGTGCCCCAACCAACACAGTCTGCTCTTCTGCATGACGTCCGCAAGCCTTTCCAAGTTATATATATATATATATATCGGAAAGATTAAAAATAAACATTCACCTAACAGCCCCAATGCAATACTCCGACTCTGTCGTTGAGTTCTATCGTATGTCTAGATATTTATACTCGCCACTTTCAGTGTAAATATTACGTAATTTCTCCGTAATCACGTGACAATCTTCTGTGGCCTCAAGGACTAAGTGAACGCTTACAGATTCAAGGTGTCTCTATGAACGGGGTTTGTGCCCTGTGGGTCTGAGATTGTTATTTCCCTGCATTGATGAGAGTCGTAAGCTCAAAACGACGTCGTACGTAGGTAAAATGTTAAAAAAATATAATTTAATATTATATATAAAAATAAGTTTTATGAAATGATGTGAATCTGTCCTTTATAACATTGAAATGGTATAAAATTACATAAAAAATATTGAATATAGCACAGCTCTGGCCTTACACTATTAAGCTATTCTAATTACTTTATGTTATGAAATTTATATTTGAATAGAAAAAATTCTAAATATATATAAAAAAATACACACATATATATACACACACATTATATAAATATATATATATATATATATATATATATATATATATATATATATAGGATCAAATATAAACCAAAAGTAAAACTTTTAGTAGATGGAACCTATAGTGAAGAGGTTTAGCTCAATATACGAGATAGAGCAATTGTAGAGATAGAAGAAAAAGAAGAGTGATACATATGCGACGATTGTCCAAATTTATTTCAAATTTCAATTGTTCAATGCAAGTTGTATTCTTTCCTTAAGCCAAGGCTTTTCAAAGATCGAGATCTTATCATCAGAGGAGAAATGCAGATAGATAAGTTGGCTTTCGAAAAAGCCAAAGTTCAAATATTTGAAAAATATATGAAAAATATTATTAAAAAGAAATGCAGTGAAAGAGAAGTATTTGAACTTTGTTTTTTTCGAAAGCCAACTTATCTATCTGTATTTCTCCTCTGATGATAAGATCTCGATCTTTGAAAAGCCTTGGCTTAAGGAAAGAATAATAAACACTAGTTTATTACTGAATACACCTTGCATTGAACAATTGAAATTTGAAATAAATTTGGACAATCGTCGCATATTTATCACTCTTTTTTCTTTTATCTCTCTCTCTCTCTCTATATATATATATATATATACTATTTATAGATAAATATTAAATTATTAATACCTACAGACGCTAGCATTTCAAGCTTACTGCTCTCATCAGTGCAGGAAAGTAACAATTTCAGACGGTCGGGAGGCGCGAACCTGGTTCAGAGTCAGCCTAGAATCTGCAAGCAGTTGCTATATCATCTCGGCCAACGGTAACTGTCACGTAATTAAGGGAAATTAAGATCTATATGTGCCTAGAAGCGGGCACAGATAGTAGACTAGTCGAGAGTGTTCAACGAACGTATTCGGAACTTTGCATTAGAGCTTTTTGACAGTCTATTTTTAACATCCCTGAGAGTGATCAACTTTAATTTCTTAAAGGGGCTTAGTATATATATATATATATATATAATTATTTCCACAATCAGAAATGTAGAAATCTAATATATATATATATACATCAAAAGAGCAAGGAGCTTCATATCCTTAATCTATGGATTTTCAAAGATAAACTCTTCTCATCAGAGGATAGGGAAAAGCCGACAATGTAATTGTAAATGTTATCGGCAACATTTAACTTTGAAAATTTTACATAAAACAAAATAAAAACAAAATAAAAACAAAATAAGGGCCAAAAGGCAAAGAGTCTGATGTTGAGATGAGAGCGTAAAGTCAAGGTGGATGATATCCAAAAACACGTCAAAACAAAAATAAAAACAGCTGTTATTTTGGAAATGAATGTTTGAAAAAGAACAATACTCAAATTGTTTAGGAATCCAAATATTTTTGTAAGAGGTTGGTGGTCCGACGGCAATTGGTAACGTCCAGTTTATCCTGTCTGTGCATTAGTTTGGTGCTGTTTTTATTTTTGTTTTGACGTGTTTTTGGATATCATCCACCCTGACTTTACGCTCTCATCTCAACATAAGACTCTTTACCTTTTGGCCCTTATTTTGTTTTTATTGTTTTATTTTATGTAAAATTTTCAAAGTTAAATGTTGCCGATAATATTTACAATTACATTGTCGGCTTTTCCCTATCCTCTGATGAGGAGAGTTTATCTTTGAAAATCCATGGATTAAGGATATGAAGCTCATTGCTCTGAACTTTTGATGTTCTAATAAATATTGTATCTTTACAATTTTTTATTCTCATCTTTCATCTCTAGAATTGATTGCTCTATTCAATATATTGGACTTCATATTATCACGATAAATTATTATTATTAAACGATAATTCAATTATCGTTATTGAATTCAACATTTAAATATACATATATACAAATAAATACACATTGCTCGTTACCTAAAATAAGATATTTAAAGGAAGTTAAGGGAGTGGGGGAGGGAGTACAAGTGTTCCTGCAAAGTTTGATAATCACCAGATACCGAAACTTCCGCGTGCTTCTCCCTCAAAGTTTGTCACCTAGATTAAGATAGTTGGTAAACAGTACAAGACAGAATCTTCAAACATTACACAAAACAGAATTTCGTTTTTTTCTTTAACTCAAACAAAACTTTAAAAAAACAAAATTAAGAAAATACAATAGCAAAAGAAGAAAGAAATTAATTAAAAAAAAAATCTATAAATAGATAAGGATATTAAAGGTTAAAATTCACATAGCACAAGAGACTGATCTTGAACAGGTGCACTGGTCAAATAAACCAATTTCAGTTGATCACAGAAATATATTTGAACTCAGTTCAGATGTAAGCCTTTTGATGTGGTAATAGATTCATGTTTTCAGGTCTTGCATAGAGCGGATTCAAAAAAAAACAAAAACATTGGAACATTTTGGAATCTGTCTCTATCGCCATTCGTAAACCTTCTTTATGTCGGCAGAAGGAATTCGTTAAAGTGTAAAATGTCTTTGAGACCCCCCCCCCTCTCCCCAATTTTTTATTTATTTTTTTAATTTTTATTTCTCACTGTGGCTTTTTAATCATTTTTGAACGAATATTAAAATTTATTTATTTTAATCTTTTGTAATTAGTTCACCGTCAATTCCCTGACACATTCTTATCCCCCCCCCCCATTGTGCTCTTTCGTTTCGTCACTATAATATTTTTTATTCATATATAAAACTAACCATTTTCTCCTGATGAGATGTTAGTTGAGAGGACCTTAGAGAATATTCTGCACATTTTATTTAAATGTATTTATAAATGTTATACTTATATATATATATATATATATATATATATATATATATACTTATATATATATATATATATATATATATATATATATATATATATGTATATATATATATATATATATAGGGTGGGCAAAAATAAGGGTCCTATTTTTAAAAATTCATAACTTTTTTATTTATTAATTTTTTTTTTTTTTTTTTTTAGAATAAGTAAAGGACCTCTTCCGAAGCAAGCATGAGCCGTATTAGCCCTAAGGAACGTACCCTCATTTAGAAAACATTATTTTTGCTTAAAAAACTCAAAACAGTGTAAAAAACAATACTTTAGTTTTTGTAAGTTTTAAGAAGTGTTTTTCGGCTAAAATTTGTTTTGTTTATTTCAAAAAATCTCGGAAGGGTCAGTCTACACACACATAAAGTTTGGTGAGTTTAACTTTTATTTTGTGGAAGTTATTCAAATTCAAGTTATTCAAATTTAAAGATAGGACCCTTATTTTGGCCCACCCTGTATATATATATATATATATATATATGAGAAAGGAAGGATGAAGGTAATCCGACGTAATGGGAAATGAAAAGGAAAAACCAAAAAGGATGTATTTTTTATATATTCATCAACGTTTCGTCTTTATTTGTAAGACTTCTTCAGGATGATAATTTTAAGAAAAATGTCATGCAATTACGTGAAAATATTGGGTTGACTACTTTTTCTCATCAACCCATCATGTCAACCCAATATTTTCACGTACTTGCATGACATTTTTCTTAAAATTATCATCCTGAAGAAGTCTTACAAATGAAGACGAAACGTTGATGAATATATAAAAAGAACATCCTTTTTGGTTTTTCCTTTTCATTTCCCATATATATATATATATATATATATATATATATATCTTTGTTCGCTATTTTGAAGAACTCTGTTCACACCTCATAGAAGGCTTGAAGAAGGGAATGGTCCCTGAAAATTTCTTACAGAATATACCCAAATAACAAAAAAAATATAGTTTTATTATTATTATGTTCGTTTTATAACGTTTTAAATTAGAAAACGAAAATCACTGTCAATTTCAGAAACTATATTTTATTACAATATTTTGGCCAAAATGTTACTTTTTTTTTACATTAAATATATTGAAAATAAACTTTATTTTATTACAATGTTTTTCTTTCAGAAACTAAATTTTATTTAAAAAATAAATTTATTAAAATGTTTTAATCTATTAGCCATTACTTCCTGTAGATTATCTGTCGCTGTTTACTAAACTGCACAAGTGCCATAATTTCATTATAGATCAAGAGAATTTTTTACCAAAATCATTTGTTTTTTAAAATAGGGTTTTTAAAATTAAATTTAATTATTACAGTATTTTTTGTCATTAAATTATTAATTAGACCAGATTGTTATAAAACTATTCCTAATTTTGCTAATATGTTGTTTCAATTTTATTTTTAAAAATTTTTGCATTAAAATTTTTTTTCTTTTCATGCATGAGAATTTGCTAAGAATTTTAAAACCAGTTTAAATAACTTTTTATGCGACAAATGGTGAAACGATACTGTAATAATTAAATTTAACTTTCAAAATTTTATTAAAAAAATTTTTTTTTGGTAAAAAAAAAACAAACATAAAAATTAAAAAGACTCCCGGACAACACCGGTACAGCTGTTTTTATGAATAAAATGGCTTTAAAACTTAGAGACTAGCACTATTAACTTGGGTTAAATTAAAAAGGTGAAATTGTTTTCTTTTTTTTTTGTTTTTTGACGAAAAACGAAAAGTCCCTATTTATTTGCCTCCCCACGAAAATGGAGTTTGACATAAGGTCGTCGGTTTTTAATGTGAGGAAAATCCTACTCCCCCCAAAAGGGGAACTTTAGATTGGGGAAACTTTTTTTTAAATTGTCTCAGTCTAGAAGGATTTCTCCTTCACTGACCGAGGACAGAACAGATGAAGTGTAGCATCAGAACATATACTACTATCTTTGAGATTCCAATAAAAAAAAAAGATTATTATTTAAAGAGTCAATTGGGACATGGGTGTAAGGGATCTAAGAAATTAAATTTATTCTGAAGATAGATTTTTTTAAAAAGCGATGGGGGTTAGGGTTAGGGTTAAGGGAGAAAGAGGAGGATAAGGATGGAGGGGAATAAGAGTTCACATCAAAGACTTACATCCCGAACCCGTCTTAGATTATTAGCCTGAAAAAGATTTATTTGAATCTGAAAATTGAACAGCACACATTTGAGTTGGTTCCAGGAAAATGGTCCAAAACGTAGAATAATCACCATTGTAATGTTATTCTAAAACAATATAGCTGTAAAACACTTCGTTAGAAGTATGGCCATTTATGACCGATCGCAGGGACATGACTGTTAGAATCACCGGTGACCTATCCATATTTAAACTTCGTACATACTCCTGCATAGATCATCCTAACTTTGTTTTGGGGGGTAATTCTATATTAATGTCAGTTGCGGACGTAAAAATTACCAGTTTTATTGTTTTATATATATATATATGTACATTTTTGATGAATTTCAAGAAAAATATAAAGCAATGAGACAACCTTAGACATAAAAAAAATGTCATTTCTTAAAGCTATACATTACCCCTAAATATATATATACAATTTCTTAACGCTATACATTACCTCATAATATATATACAAGTTCTTAACCCTATACATTACCCCTAAATATATATATATATATACAATTTCTTAACACTATACATTACCCATAAATATATATACAATTTCTTAACACTATACATTACCCCTAAATATATATATATACAATTTCTTAACCCTATACATTACCCCTAAATATATATATATACAATTTCTTAACACTATACATTACCCTTAAATATATATATATATATATATATATATAATTTCTTAACACTATACATTACCCTTAAATATATATACAATTTCTTAACACTATACATTACTCCTAAATATGTATACAAAAAAAGAAACTCAGAAAATATTATTTTCCCCAGGAAAAAAATTCTTTTTTTTTTTCAAGTTGTATTTTGAAAATTAAACAACTCCCCAAATGTTGAGATTCAATCAGTGGCGTGCAAAGGTCTGGTGATGTCCGGGACCAATTCCAAGTATAAGTTCTAGTACTGAGAAATAGGAGAAAAGAAGATGGTTTGAATTTGATTGGATTCCCCCATCCTCCACCCAATTTGGATACTCAGGCCATCGCCACCGATTTCGATTATGAATAAAGGAATATGTGCTTTTCCAGGATGTGTTTTAGGGTTAGGGTATGGTCTGGAGTTAATTTTTACCATTAAATTTTTCTTTTCCCTGTTAATGAGAATTTTGATAAGAATGTTACCGCAATGGAAGGTGCTTATGTTTTTTGTTTTATTTAGGTCAAATAAGTAAAAATCTAATGTACTTTCTTATAAATGTATCCCTTTGTATAAACAAAGAGATACATTTATTAGAAAGTGCATTAGATTTGTACTTCTAAGGAAGATATTTTATTTATTGTGGTCAATCTAATACACTTATAATGAGATTAATGTTAGTAGAGTTAGAAGCATCGGGGAAATGATAAATTTGAAAATCAGTTAAAAAACCAGATAACATGATGCAAAAATTTTTTTTTCAAATAAATGAAATATATATTTATTCTATCAGTTTGCAAAATTTGCTTCTTGAAGTACTAACAAAACAAATTTTAATAATAAACATTTCATTCATAAGTTTCTTGTAAACACGAGACTAAAACTTTCGCATTTATTCATATAAATTATCATCTTAGTAATTTTGATACAAATTTATTTATCTTCTAAATAAGACCCTAATGAAATCAAAAGAAAGAAGAAATCAATTCGCCTGAGAAAAATATGGCATCATTAATGGGAGAGAAGAAAGCGAAAGGAGAGAGAGGGATAGCGAGTAAGACAGCCAGCCAACAACCCACTCCCTTCCCTTTACTCTTCTTGCTTTTATCTGTCGGTAAGAATTCTAACGAGCGATGTTAGCTTCATTTTAGATCAGTTTTTAGTAAGTTATCCATTTTTCTATTAAATCATTTTAATTGATTAATTAATTATTTATGTTACCTTCACCGTTCGGTATAGGTTGGCGAAAGTTAGGGCAGTGTCAAAGTGAAGGAAGCAATAATACAGTGAGAAAGTTCGGCTGCCGAAAGTCTTCTTGAAGAAATATATCTTCAGTGAAGATAGCTTCGCTTGGCTGTCCAGTGGGCAGGAGAGAGGAGATTCTTTCTTTGACAGTGTCGGGAAGCTCTCTGACTGCTATTTGTGGCTCCCAAAGGGGCTGAAGTAGTCCTACAAGGGACAGTTGAAACTAATACGCCCTGCAAGGTGATTGGTCAGTGTGAGACCAAATCATCAAACAGGAGCTGCTCTCCGAGAGAGAAAATGACTGTCAGTATTCATGACTGCTAAAAACCCGATCACTGCTCCTTTAGGGCTCATGTGAGCCAACTTATATCGACTTAAATGCTTAGGTCTCCTACTTCTTTTTCCATTTTCACTATGATGGTCAACATCAGTACGAAGTCTACTCTTCTGCACACATCTCCCTATACTGTCCGGATTTAATCTTCCTCTGAGGTCATCAGATCTAAGCCTGTCTTTAAGACTCATATTACATATCCATCGTGTATATCTCATAGCACCAGTGGGGATGTGACGGTGGCTAAGTGGCTAAGGACACAGACTGACAACCTGGGTGTTCTAAGTTCAAATCTGTTTCGTTCCACAGAAACGCGTTCACTTAGGATGTAGGAAAACCTTCACGTGGTCCCTCCTGTAAGTATCCAATGTCTTTCTAGAAAGAATTCTAACTAGGAAGACATTGGGGAGAAACGAATGCCAACACTAGAATCATCTGATTCATATGAAATGAATGAATAATTAAAATTGAGTCATCATTATTTTGAACCTAGAGATATGTTTTCTTATGTTTATACAATAGTTCAAAATTATTTTGAATTTAGTCTTATGTTTATACAATAGTCCAAAACTTGACCTTGATACAGTTAACTGCCCCTGAACAGTATCTATGAACTATTTCAGTGACAATGGCATAAGTAGAACTGCGTAATTAAATTAATCAAATTTGATATTTCATTATGACAATTCAGATGACCTTTTGGAAGCCATAAACATGACAGACATCGGCATAATAATAATATATGAAAAAATATCTTAGTTTTTAACTGAGAGTGCGGCCGGTTAATAATTGACTTTGCCCCATCGAGTAATATGAACATGAAATTCATCTGGTGACTAAAATAAACATGACGCACAGGTGTCCTAACCAGAATCAAATGCGTCGGTGTATAGGTACATGCCGGAAGAAGCGTAGCCAAAAGAAGTTGCATAGGCGACATACCCGAGAAGGTGTCATTACATGAAGTTTTCTAGACAACATACTAAACAAAGTGTAGCTGCATGAAGTTGCATAGGTTTCTAAAAAGTTATTTAACATGTTCGATTCTTGATTTGGCTAGTTCAACTGAAAATTTATCTGCTGTAAAATTCCTCATGCATATTCCCAACCTCTTTGACTATCCCTTACTCTCTCTCTCTCTCCATTTGTCGCAATAATATTTAAATTATATTTTTATACTAACAATATTCACCGGATGTTGTGTGCGGAGATAAATTATGGGACAAAATAAGTGTAGTCAGGTTTACAATTTTTGTCTTGAAAGAAAAGTTAAAAATAACACTTGCAATATGAGGTCAAGTAATAAAAGAATAACTGTTAGCGCAATGGTGTTTTCTAAAATAAAACTATAGGGTGTCCGAAAAGTCACTGACACTTGAAAAAAATTCATAACTTTTTTGTTTTTAAATATTTTTCTCGAAGTGAACACCCTGTAACTGTAATTGTATATAGTGTAAAAAATCTCGGAATGTTCAAATTAACTATTAGTAAAGTTTGGTAAGAATTATACGAGTGTCAGTGACTTTCGGAACATCCGTGACTTTCGGGATACCCTTATGTCTAGAATCCTTATTCCAATGTTGATAAAAATCCATTATATGATTTTCATTCTACAAAATGTCTCAAATTTAAGGCTGAAGCTGAAATTTAAATTTAGTGAATTTTGTTTAATTAGTGTATGGATCACATTTAATGCAAATCTGAAATATCATTATTTTCACATGGAAGGTTATGACCATATTATGCCCTCTAAAACCCTTTTAAATACCCCCAAGAAACTGGGAATATTTATTAATTGAGGTCTAAAACTTTTTGCTAAAATTCCTAAAAAATCAGAGTCGTCTTAAATTTCACAAAGGGCTGTTACCTCGTTCTTGACCCCTTTGCATAAAAGTAAATCAAACTAAATATAGCCCAAATTACCCACCCTTACGTCTAGCAACTGAGTTCCAAAATTCATAATGATCGGTTAATTAGTTTAGGGGTGTATCCTATACATTGAAATATATAAACATATACACACGTCTAAGTAGAGATATATACCATTCCCAAACAAAGCCACAAGATATGTGTGCCTATATAAATTTCATTCAACTACCGTCGGAAAAACCTGAGTGTGAAAAACCATTTAAATATAAAAAATCCTAAATTAGTCTCTTTCTGCTCCCTATATTTTCACCTTTTCTTAATATTACTACCAAACACTTACTGTTACTTTGATTACTTATTACTGCAGAATATCAACATTTAAGCTTATCTTAATGCAAAAAATCGCTTTTCCAATAAGCCACCCAATGAAATTGCTTCATTTTCTTATGTAAAATTTAGGCGCAGAAATGTCGTTTTTTTTCCCCACTAACCAAAATTGAAAGATATTTTTCAAAAATCAAAGCCAGATCATTTTGGAACTAACAGAGACAACGGAAATTCTACATTTCAGACCATATTCAACATTTCTCCAATTATTTCTGCTTTTGTAAATGAAAAAAAAAAAAAAAAAGAAACCCTTTAAAAATAAAAAGATTGCTTAAATTGAAAGTAGGAGTAAATAGTTTCTCCTAGGTGTACCATTTTAATACCTTCGGTTTTTTCTAAACATTTATGCAAAAACTAACCAATAACAAAAATGATAAAATATATCTGTCTTTTTTTTTCCATCGCTTTTAGTCATATTTTGCTGATCTTATTTTAGTCATATTTTGCTGATCTTATTTTAATCATATTTTGCTGATCTTATTTTAGTCATATTTTGCTGATCTTATTTTAGTCATATTTTGCTGATCTTATTTTAGTCATATTTTGCTGATCTTAACACCAGCGAAAACGCATTTTGTGATTTTATGACTAACTTAGAAATCAACCAAGGCATTACAAGATTCCTGTAATTATATCATTATAAGGACCCTAATATATTCCAGAGGAAGGACTGAACAGAAATAAGAATCTATTTAAAACAGAAATAATTAAAAATATATATATATATATATATATATATATATATATATATATATATATATAAAAGATATAACATTTTCCTATTAGCGTGAAGCAATAATCTTCTGTAACGAATAGATATCTCAGGTTACCGAATAGCATAATAAAACTAACCATGTAAACAGAGAGACTACCTATATAGTGTTTGAATTTCTTCTACTGTCAGTGGCAAGGTTTGTTGGTGCCGGGGGGGGGGGGAGATTTGGACTGTTGATCCCATTTGTATGAAACTGGCCGTTTTGGGGTTTGAATTCACTTGTTAAGTCTAGCCACACTGATGAGTCGTAAATGACGAAACAATGTATATCCATACGTGTGTGTGTGTGTAAGAAACATGGAAATAGGGGGAAAGCAAAAAGGAAAACTAATATGAACAAAGGGTCATGATTTGATGCAATATTTTGCTCTAAGTCAGAACTTTATCAAGAATAAACATGATGAAATAACAGAGTCAATATTTTTACATTGAATGCCATGATTGAAAGTAAGTCTAAAATATGCATGGTAATAAAGTTTTGACTTACAGCAAAATGTTTAATCAGACTATGACCCTGTGTAAATTTCTTTGTGTTTTTTTTTCATATAAGTTTAAAAAAAATTTAATTTCCCCCTATTTCCATGTTTGTTATCCTATAAACATACCTCACACATGCATATACATGTATATATAAGGAAATATAGTCCCCACTTTTGAAGCATTGCAGATATTTGAATTACATTTAGAAATGGTTGAAAGCCAAAGAAACAATGCAATTTTTTTAAATAAATTATTTAGTTATTTTTAAAGCTTGCATTCTCGATGCAAGACTATAACGTCTATAAGTAATAGACATTGTTCTTCTACTTTTTAGTGAAATACATAGATTATATATATATATATATATATATATATATATATATATATATATTCACCCAAATAAATAAATGGTGCCATTTCTTAATCAGACAATGACAGGATTGAGGCTGACGGGGACGGGAGACCTCTTGTAGAAACATGAACAAAGCATAACACTGAACAAGTGTCATGACATACAGTATATATATATATATATATATATATATATATATATATATATATATATATATATATTAGTACTTCATGTATCCACATAAAATATTATAAGGAGATATAATTTTTTATGTATCAGTTTTCAGTATTTACTTCAACAGTGCTCGATACGTAAGTAGAGCTAGGTAGTAAGCAATGAAAATATATATGGCAATCAAGCTACACAGAGGCTCCAGTGTTTCATCCCCGGGGGGAATCGTCAGGCTAAATGCATTTAGCCTGATATGTAGCTTGATTGCCATATATATTTTCATTGCTTACTATATATATATATATATATATATATATATATTAGTTACCCACAACCAGCTCTCCAGTGCCTCAAGCTGAGATTGAAACATATACGTTGTCAAATGTTTCTCTATGAGAGACAGAATTAGAGCTAATCAAAAAAGTTTATTAAAAGTATATCTGCTATTGTTTCAAACCCAATTTAAAAAGCAGACAATACCAGTTTTAAATTAAAAATGCTTGGGTTGCTGGTGGAGCGGGTATGATGAGTTAAAATTCAAAACCGGCAGCGAAACCAGTTCATTGCAGAAGACCGAGCTTAGAGCATCTACAATTACGATTATAAATATATATACATATATATATATATATATATATATATATATATATATATATATATATATATATAATAAGAAGTAAGAGTAAAGAGGAAAAAAATATCTGGCTTTTCTTATTCATATGCCTTTTTTTTGTGTGTATTCTCCTAATCAAAAGGCAAATTGAAGACATTATGAAAGAAGAAAACATCATTTTCTTCGAGTGTCTTTTAAGATTAGTTTTGATTATTTACAAGAATGCAACTAGGAATTTTTTCATTGGTTAAAGAAAAGAATAAAACTTAAGTGATTGAAAATTGATATGTTATAATACTGTTAATAAATATTTCTAAAAAGACGAAAAACCCATAATTTATTAAAAGTATATCTGCTATTGCTTCAAACCCAATTTAAGAAGCAGAAAATACCAGTTTCAAATTAGAAGTGATTGGGTTGCTGGGGGAGCGGGTATCATGAGTTAAATCCCCAAACCTGCATCAAAACCAGTTCATCACTGATGACCGACCTACGAGCATCTAGAAGATGTATTTTACGATTTTAGAAAGTGTGATTATTTATTTGTGTTATTTTGCTGAGAAAGAACAACAAAAAAAACCCAATAAATATAAGTGATTGATTAAAAAACCCAATAAATATAAGTGATTGATTAAAAAACCCAATAAATATAAGTGATTGATTAAAAAACCCAATAACTATAAGTGATTGATTAAAAAACCCAATAAATATAAGTGATTGATTAAAAAACCCAATAAATATAAGTGATTGATTAAAAAACTTAATAAATATAAGTGATTGATTAAAAAACCTCAATAAATATAAGTGATTGATTAAAAAACCCAATAACTATAAGTGATTGATTAAAAAACCCAATAACTATAAGTGATTGATTAAAAAACCCAATAAATATAAGTGATTGATTAAAAAACCCAATAAATATAAGTGATTGATTAAAAAACTTAATAAATATAAGTGATTGATTAAAAAACCTCAATAAATATAAGTGATTGATTAAAAAACCCAATAAATATAAGTGATTGATTAAAAAACCCAATAAATATAAGTGGTTGATTAAAAAACCCAATAAATATAAATGATTGATTAAAAATCTTATAGTTTTCATTTTTTTTCATTGCGTTTTTTTTTTGTAATTTCTTTTTTGTTGTTGTCTAAGTTTTTGCATTTTTTTTTAATTGAGTAAACTGAATTTTAAAAGAAAGCAAGAAAGAAAGGTAAACGAAAGAAAGATAGGACGCTAAGAAAAGCAAAGAAAATAATCAATTTTCTTTCTTTTAAATAATTAAAAATGAGCAGACCACGTGATGTGGTCGTAAGAAGAGACCGATGGGACACGGGGGAATATATATATTCTGCAGAGCATTTTGTTCTTCCTTTTTTTTCAATAGATGTGCTTTGCCTCCCCAGAGTGGGGGGCTTCAGAAATAGAAGAATAGATAAGAGAACCTTGCAGACAAAATTAACATAAGGAGAGCAATGATCTTTGTTGTGGGGGGTTAGGGTTAACATAAATGAAAATTGGCATTAGTGGAAGGATATCAAGGGGAGGTAACTCGGTCAAAGCGTCTATTACGTATGACCACATATTGTAACAGGCCCCTTTTTCTGCGGGTATGTGAGTGAAATGAAAGTGGGCCCAGGGTCAACTTTTTAACTGACTTTTTTTTTTATAT
>OY744535.1:14175297-14192797 GCA_963556195.1 Sepiola atlantica
TCCTCTATTATCAATTCAATGCCCTTTAAAAAAAAATTTTGATGCCAAAAGAGTACATTTTAATCCTTAAAATATTTATTCAATTAAAACATAAATTATGATCTGTATAATGATAATTTAAAGCAATTTCATGTTAGCCATTTTTTGAAAGAGGGGGGAGTGTTCATAAGAAAAATTGTTCCTCTATTATCAATTCAATGCCCTTTAAAAAAAAATTTTGATGCCAAAAGAGTACATTTTAATCCTTAAAATATTTATTCAATTAAAAGATAAATTATGATCTGTATAATGATAATTTAAAGCAATTTCATGTTAGCCATTTTTTGAAAGAGGGGGGAGTGTTCATAAGAAAAATTGTTCCTCTATTATCAATTCAATGCCCTTTAAAAAAAAATTTTGATGCCAAAAGAGTACATTTTAATCCTTAAAATATTTATTCAATTAAAACATAAATTATGATCTGTATAATGATAATTTAAAGCAATTTCATGTTAGCCATTTTTTGAAAGAGGGGGGAGTGTTCATAAGAAAAATTGTTCCTCTATTATCAATTCAATGCCCTTTAAAAAAAAATTTTGATGCCAAAAGAGTACATTTTAATCCTTAAAATATTTATTCAATTAAAAGATAAATTATGATCTGTATAATGATAATTTAAAGCAATTTCATGTTAGCCATTTTTTGAAAGAGGGGGGAGTGTTCATAAGAAAAATTGTTCCTCTATTATCAATTCAATGCCCTTTAAAAAAAAATTTTGATGCCAAAAGAGTACATTTTAATCCTTAAAATATTTATTCAATTAAAACATAAATTATGATCTGTATAATGATAATTTAAAGCAATTTCATGTTAGCCATTTTTTGAAAGAGGGGGGAGTGTTCATAAGAAAAATTGTTCCTCTATTATCAATTCAATGCCGTAAAAAATGTTTGATTGTCAAAAGAGTACATTTTAATCCTTAAAATATTTATTCAATTAAAACATAAATTATGATCTGTATAATGGCTAACATGAAATTGCTTTAGCCTATTAATGCTAAAGCAATTTCATGTTAGCCATTTTTTTAGGGAGTGGGGAGTGGACAGGAAGAGAAATTGTTCCTCTATTATCAATTCAAAAAGTTTTTGGTTGCCAAAAGAGTACATCATAATCCTTAAAATATTTATTCAATTAAAAGATAAATTATGATCTGTATAATAATATGCTAAGGCAATTTCCTGTTGGTACGTACGTTATCACCTTCCACGCCTTATTTTAAAAGAAGTGATCGTCCGCAATTTTAAACACCTACTTTTTGCAGTCTTTCTTTTCTTTTAATGTAATTTTAAACACATACCTTTTTTTACATACATACTTTTAAATGCATACTTTTTTAAAAACATACTTTTTTACTTTAAATCCATACTTTTTTAAATACATACTTTTTTTACATACATACTTTTAAATACATACTTTTTTACTTTAAATACATACTTTTTTACTTTAAATACATACTTTTTTACATACATACTTTTTTACTTTAAATACATACTTTTTTACATACATACTTTTAAATGCATACTTTTTTAAATACATACTTTTTTTACATACATACTTTTAAATACATACTTTTTTACTTTAAATACATACTTTTTTACTTTAAATACATACTTTTTTTTTACTTTAAATACATACTTTTTCCAAAAAGTGACATTCGTTTTATTTATCTAAACAATCTTTAGCTGACAATTTTTGTATACAGTTAGAAAGAAGAGATTATTTATTTTGAAACGATTTCAATTGTAAGAGTACATAAAGTAAATAAAAAGGTTAAAACAGTCGTTTTATTTATTTAAAAGAAAATATTTAGCCGACAATAATTTTTTTATAGTAAGAAAAAAAAGAAGAATTTTATTGTTGTAAAGAGATACAACCTGTTACAATTTTAAATAAATAGATTGTTATGGGGTAAGCTGATCTACCCTTTTTTTAGCAATAAATGGACTTACTCAGACACAACAAATACAGTAAGGCAGCGAAGTGTGGCAGTTATGGCCCCAAAATGCGTATTTCTGTAACATACTTCTGTTAAAACACTTTTATCAATCATACCACTGTGTTTGTGTTCATTATTACCGGCCTGCCAGGCCACAACATAGATCAAGAAGAAAAGTATCCGTTTTCGGTATTTCAAGCATATTTAACTGACAATGACAATCATTTTTACAGAAGAATAAAGATACATTATTTTCTTAATATTATTAACCGTGACAGACATGTCAACGTAAATATTATTATTAAAAGTATATGTAGATAGATGGCTAGGCATGGCCAAGTAGGACAAGTTGACTATCGAGGTCGTCTCTCCACCGAGTTTTCTGGCCTTCCTCTAGCTTTTTCCCATTGCCTCGGGCTCCATTCTGTCGCTCTATATATTCACCTGTTGTCTGTACATTTGGCCAAGATCAAAGTGTAGTATCTGTTTCTATGGATACTGCACCCCATAGACTGGTATCGTCTTGGCCTTTGGGGCTTGATTTACACCGGTCTATGGGTCTGTCCTATGCAGTTCTAGAAGGTCCACCCTCCCAGGGTTTGCCTCCTCTCTTTGGGGAGGAGTAAGTTTATTGCTTACTGCCTGAGGCGCCCCTACCGGGGAATGCCGACGGGGCTGCCCAGGCAATTTTTAATGGCCAGAGTGCTCACCTACTCGGGCGCTGGCTTTTCAAATCCCACTTTCCCGACCTTGTGTCACATCTTACCGCTGTGGGAGGTAGATAAATAACTTGTCTGTACATCTCGAAAGATGACCTGCCCATCTATGTTTTGCCATTCGTATGGTAGTGATGATGTCGTTTACTCCAGTTTGCTGTCTGATCCAGGTGTTTCTTTTTCTATCATGTAAACTGATGACGAGCATAATCCATTTTGTACTGTGACACTCTTAGCTTTTCTATTGCTGCATTATTAAGTGCCCAGGTTTCGCTACCCTATGTCATAACAGGCATGGTGTATTCATTGAACACTTTTTGCGTAATGTTCATCGTGGATTTTCTACTCTTCATGATGTTGTCTACTTTGGAGAAGACTGTCCATCCAAGCGCAATTTGCGACAACCAGATTTGACTAAATAATAATTGGCTTATAAAGTTGTCCTTCGTTTAATCACTTTCTCATTAGTTTACTTATTTGCATATTGCTCATACATAAAACACTATGAAATAATTGAAACTAAAACATTCAAAAAAAAGTTTCATCCAGTCATCATCTCTCTCTTAAAAATTTGAGATCAACTCGCGGCAGCTACACGTTGCAAGACTGCTTGGAGACAGTTTAGAGAGCTGCTACCAATTCTGACAAACAGACACCTGCCAGCAGCTACGAGAGGTTGTATATACCCCTCATGTGACAGAAGTGTGCTGGTGTATGGCTCCGAAACCTGGGCTGTCTCTGCCGGCACACTAAAGAAACTGCACCGTAATGACAAGGCAATGGTCAGATGGATCTGTTTGGTGAGGCCTGAACAGAGCATGCCTTTTGGGTCTCTGCTCGCGCAGGTCAACTTGGAAAGCCTCACAGACGTCATGCAGACTGCGTTGGTTGGGGCATGTTTAGTGCTGCAATGGCTGGATTGCTAAAGTCCGACATGCCAGCAAACATGCCAGCAGAGAAGACCACCTCTGGCAGACGCAAGTGTCTTGGGAGGACGTGATCAAACGTGATAGGAGAGCCTTGGGTATGGATTCCGTCGAGTCTCACCAAAGACAAGAATGGAGGGGAAGACTTAGAATGAGACTAGACAATCAGGCCCTACCCTCGTCAGAGGATTAATTGTGGCCTGATTCAACAAATAAACCGGTTGTTGTTGATGATGATGATGATGATGATGATGATGATGATGATGATGAATTAACACATTCTCTCATTTTCAATCATTTCTACAGCCGTACTCATTAAGAAAGATAGACATTATGTAGATGATAAACTTTACTTGTGTTTACACTCCGCAAACTATGACAGCGTTAGTTTGTACAAAGAAGGCCCTATGGAAGTCGTGTCGACTTCTCACGTGATCACTCATCTATTGCTGAACAGGCTCAATATCACATAACTTTTGTGATCTAAGAGGGACCAGTGTCATCGTGATTATAGGCGTATAGGCATAATAATCCGAATTATTATTAACATCAATTGGACTAACATGGTCAACCCATTAAAATAAAATTGGGGTTGTCTGCTTTATGCTACCAATTTTTAATGGGTTATTTAATGGGTTATTTGATGCTAAAGCTTTAATATATAAAAAAATTTATTGTTAAAAGTTATTTAGTATACCTCGAAAAATATTTGTAATTGAGTTTTTTTTGGCGTTTGAAAATTATAAAATTTTGAAAAAATCAAAACTACTTTCTGATAGGATAACATTTATTTTAACACCCTTGAATAGTTTCTTGATGTTGTTTATGCATACATTTTTTGGAAAGCGAGTTAAAACTTTACTTCTTGATTCGTGGATCAGTTGATCGAAACCCATTACGTTTCAAATCAATTTCCTCAGCTTCTTTCTGAGCTGTAATTCAAGTGGCATTTTATTAATGAACGCAGAAATATATAAGACATTTTTTAATTGCTTTTGCATCTCATTCATAGTTTTATTTGTAAATAAGGAAAACAGCTTAAGGTGTTTTTAATTATTTATTTAATATTTTATTTAATATTTTTATTTAGCATTTTTTATTTAGCATTTTTATTTAATATTTTTTATTTAATATTTTTATTTAGCATTTTCTATTTAGCATTTTTATTTAATATTTTTATTTAGCATTTTTTATTTAGCATTTTTATTTAATATTTTTTATTTAATATTTTTATTTAGCATTTTCTATTTAGCATTTTTTATTTAGCATTTTTATTTAGCATTTTTATTTAATATTTTTTATTTAATATTTTTATTTAGCATTTTCTATTTAGCATTTTTATTTAATATTTTTATTTAATATTTTTATTTAATATTTTTATTTAGCATTTTTATTTACTATTTTTATTTAATATTTTTATTTAATATTTTTATTTAATATTTTTATTTCGTATTTTTATTTAATATTTTTATTTAATATTTTTATTTAGTATTTTTCGCATTTCAGTTTCTTCAGTCTGATACAGTTGAATGAAACAAAAACGTGACTTGCAACAAATGAAAAATGTATTAATATTTTTGAATAAAGTTATGTCAATCAGTCTATACAAATGAACTAATCATTTTATGGGCTCCTGCCATAATGACTAAAGGCAATATAATGGCTTTTTGCAATAATGACTAAAGGCAATTTAATGGCTTTTTGTCATAATGACTAAAGGCAATTTAATGGCTTTTTGTCATAATGACTAAAGGCAATTTAATGGCTTTTTGTCATTATGACTAAAGGCAATTTAATGGCTTTTTGCCATAATGACTAAAGGTAATTTAATGGCTTTTTGCCATAATGACTAAAAGCAATTTAATGGCTTGTTGCCATAGTGACTAAAAATAATTTAATGGCTTTTTTGCCATAGTGACTAAAAATAATTTAATGGCTTTTTTGCCATAGTGACTAAAAATAATTTAATGGCTTTTTTGCCATAGTGACTAAAAATAATTTAATGGCTTTTTTGCCATAGTGACTAAAAATAATTTAATGGCTTTTTTGCCATAGTGACTAAAGGTAATTCAGTGGGTTCTTTCTATACTGACTAAAGATAATTTATTGGGTCATTAACATAGTGACTAAATATAATTTAATGGGTTATTAACATAGTGACTAAAGATACTTTAATGGGTTATTAACTTAGTGACTAGAGACAATTTAATGGGTTATAACTGAACCATTTATGCTTTACTGACTAAACTAAATGCCAGAAGACTAAATCACTAAGATGATCTGAAACATTTGTTTGCATTTTATTTTTAATATTTTAGATAAACGAATATAATTTCTAATTATTGAAATTAAATCTGCTAAATATTTACAAAGAACATTGTTTATATTGAGAATTCTTGTTGGGTCAACACTATCATTTTCCAAAGTTGATCAACATAATAGGTCTTAATAAATGTAGTTCTCAACCCAAATAGATTTGTTGAACATCACACATATATATATATATATATATATATATATATATATATATATAATGTTCTGAATAAATTGCAGTTAGGTATGAAAACAATACTTTTGTGGGCTTAACAGCAGTAAAACAAATTGAAAAAGATGAACCTACCTCGCACAGAAATGTACACATGCAAATCTGTTGAGAAAAAGCTTCCTGTAACAGAACTCATGTGAAATTTCCAATAACAAAAAAAAAAAATTAAATGTAGTGAACTATTTTGGATAGGTTTTTTTAAAGAATGATTCTGTAAGAAATTTCACAAAGAAGAATATTTAAAAAAAAAAAAAAGCTTATTTTTTAGAGGAACATTTTTGGGTGGGCAACACCAGTGTCCATTAATTAATCGGCCCAGAGAAATGAGATAATAACAAAGAAATAGGATTGCTAAACATTCTCTTTACATTAGTAAATTAATTTGTTAAATTAATTTGTTAAATTAACCTGTTAAATTAAAATTGGTTAGAAGAGAACTAATTATAAACAACAAGAAAAAATGACGTTCTATTTTAAAACAAGTTCTACTTTAAAAAGAAGAATATTTAAAAAAGAAAATAAGTGATCTATCATTGCGGTTACAAAGAAGCTTATTTTGGGGGGGAACATTTTTGGGTGGTCAACATTTCTGTCCATTAATTAATCAGCCCAGAGAAATGAGAAAATAACAAAGAAATAGAATTGCTAAAAATTGTCTTTACATTAGTAAATTTTGAATTAATCTTTTAAATTAAAATTTCTTTAAAAGAACTAATCTAATCTAAACAAAAACAAAAACAGATGTTCTATTTGAAACTATATTTAAAATCCTTTGTGCGAAGGAATGCGATTCTGGAATCAAAATATCATAAACGAGAAATTAAAATATACTTTTTGAGGAGGTTTTTTCACCCCAGCACCAAGTTCTGATCTTCATGACACTCAGCAAAAGATGTATCATAGGTTTCATCTCATTAAGAGAAAAATAGCATTTTCTATCCGTGTTTCTGCTTTGTGGAGCAGCCTGCCAGAGGAGGTTGTGACGATGACTATCACAACCACGGTTAAAGTCGCCTTGGACAAACATTCAGACGTTATGTAAATGTACACATCTTCTATCCTTTTACATGGCTTGTTGCACTTTGCTAATTTTTGCAAATACATTTAATTTGATTTGATATAATTCTAGCAATTGTGTGTGTGTACACATACAATTTTAAGTAAGTCCTGCTTGTTATTAATCATATTTACTTAAATTGTAAGACATTGTCATTGATTTTTTTTTAGTTACTTAAAATAAAGTTGAGGTAACTGTAAGGTTGCTATTACTTAGTTGCTGTAGATCAGGGATGGCCAACCTATAGCCAATGTGCCAACAATGGTGTGTTGTACGATTACAAATGACGCACTGAACCTCAGAGATAATTAAGAAAAAAAAATCCCTTTTCTTGTCTTGAGTCATCCATCAATTGATGTTGAACCATTCATAAAGTTGATGTGCCATGATGCTCGTTCACTCATTGCGACCAGGAGCTCCAATCTCGAGAGGCCAGTGTCCTTCTCCAGAAGAGTGTGGATACTGACCTCTTGCTCATGTAAATAAACAAAACTTAACTTATTTCTAGATTTCTGGACAGGGAGATGAGAGTTCAATCGTTTGTCGAGTCATACCAAAGATTCAAGAAAATGATACTTGATGCCCCCCACCTCCGCTAAACACTCAGAATTTTAAGATGAGGATCAAGGGTAAGTGGAGTAACCCCGGGAAAATAGTAGCGCCCTCCCCTACATCTTGATGTAGTACTCAATAAAAAGAGTGGCGCCCTCCCCTACATCTTGATGTAGTAGTCAATAAAAAGAGTGGCGCCCTCCCCTACATCTTGATGTAGTAGTCAATAAAAAGAGTGGCGCCCTCCCCTACATCTTGATGTAGTAGTCAATAAAAAGAGTGGCGCCCTCCCCTACATCTTGACGTAGTAGTCAATAAAAAGAGTGGCACTCTCCCCTACATCTTGATGTAGTAGTCAATAAAAAGGGTGGCACCCTCCCCTACATCTTGATGTAGTAGTCAATAAAAAGGGTGGCGCCCTCCCCTACATCTTGATGTAGTAGTCAATTAAAAAAGTGGCGCCTTCCCCTACATCTTGATGTAGCAGTTAATAAAAAGGGTGGCACCCTCCCCTACATCTTGATGTAGTAGTCAATAAAAAGGGTGGCACCCTCTCCTACATCTTGATGTAGTAGTCAATAAAAAGAGTGGCGCCGTCCCCTACATCTTGATGTAGTAGTCAATAAAAAGAGTAGCGCTCTCCCCTACATCTTGATGTAGTAGTCAATAAAAAGGGAGCCTTTGGGTCGCCCTCGACTATGGTCGACAACTTTACTTACTATAGAATTACTTTATGGATTTCAGTGTTCAGACTGATTTCCTCATCTTGGCTGCCATGCTCACAACGTTTCGGCCGTTCTGCCCTCCGGCCTTCATCAGGTGTCCTGTATCGAACTTAGGAACCGTCTGTCTGGACTCTCGAACCCAATCGTTATATTGTCACGGGGTACCATGCTCGGATTCCAGGCAGACGGTTCCCGAGTTCGATACAGGACACCTGATGAAGGCCGGAGGGCAGAACGGCCGAAAATTTGTGAGCATGGCAGAAAAGATGAGGAAGTCAGTCCGAACACTTCCCAGGTTCTACCTTCTCCTTTTTTCTCAGAAATACAGACAACTACTATAGGATTACTATTTTACTTTTTTAGATATGTTTTCATACAAATTATTTTATGTTCAACAATCAAAAAACTACTCCCCATCCAGCAGCTATCAGTCTAGCTCAAAATATTCTAACCCTAAACCCTAACCCAGCTACTAATCTAGCTCAAAATATTCTAACCCTAAACCCTAACCCAGCTATCAATCTAGCTCAAAATATTCTAACCCTAAACCCTAACCCAGCTACTAATCTAGCTCAAAATATTCTAATCCTAACCCAGCTACTAATCTAGCTCAAAATATTCTAATCCTAACCCAGCTACTAATCTAGCTCAAAATATTCTAATCCTAACCCAGCTACTAATCTAGCTCAAAATATTCTAACCCTAACCCAGCTACTAATCTAGCTCTAAATAATCTAACCCTAAACCAGCTACTAATCTAGCTCAAAATATTCTAACCCTAAACCCTAACCCAGCTACTAATCTAGCTCTAAATATTCTTACATTACATATCGTTTAATCCATTGTAATTTAAAAAATTAATGGGTCTTATTTAAATTACTTTCCTTGAAAATAAATGAACATAATATTTTTAAGAGGGTTTTTGTAATTTATCATTTTTTTTATAAAATCACTTTAATTAATTACTAACATCGACAAAACTATTGCACATATATAGAGAAAATAAAGCAATAAAATTACAAATGAATAACACCAAATATTAATTTATTATAAATTGTTTAAAAAATAGTTATGCAAATGTTGGCATACAAATCGCTGTGTCTTTGCTCTCTTCTATATATACAGTATTTCAAAAGATTATGTTGTATTATTTATTATTTTATGAAAGGTTTTGGTAATTTATCCTTTTTTATCACTTTAATTCCTTACTGTTAATATCAATAAAACTATTGCATATATATAAGAAATAAAACAATAAAATTACAAATGAATAATTACAAACATTAATTTATTATAAATTGTTTAAAAAAATAGTTATGCAAATTAGACATATAAATATCTGTGTTTGGGTCTTTTGTCTCTACTATATATACAGTATTTTTAAAGATATATTGTATTATTGATTGAAATAACAGTGAGTCGTTTTGATAATATAGGTGTGATAAATGCAAACATTTTCACATTTATTCATTTAGATAGGAGAAAGAAGAAAAAAGATCGATGAACCTACAATATCTTATATTTTCTTAAGTTTAATACTCTTCTGGCAGGATTTCTAACAAATCAATTTTTATTTTATGATGAATCTGATTCGGGATCAAAAGGGAAAGAGAATATTTCTTTAAAAAAAAAAAAAAGAAAAAAAAAAAGAGAGACGTGCAAAAGACAAGTTGGACGCTGTTCCATGCATATAATGTGCACAGTCGCTAAAAATGGCCACAATCAAACAGCCAATGAGAAACAAGTATAAAAACGATTTCGACATGGAATGAGTAACGAGAACAAACTCAACAAATAAACAGCAATTATGACAAGTCTTTGCAATTATGACAAGTCTTTGCAATTATGACAAGTCTTTGCAGACATTGCGGCAAGAAACAACAACCGGTCCTGTTTTTCATAGAAATTGCTTTGCAGTAAAAAAAAAATAAAACAAAATAAAACAGCTCAATATTCATAAATCTGAAGCCAAGTTCACCAAAATTACAGCAGTGATGGTTAGGGTTAGGTTTGGGACCTGCACTGGTTAGGGTTGGGGCCGGCACTGGTTAGGGTTAGGGCCTGCACTGGTTAGGGCAAGGGTTGGGGCTTGCACTGGTTAGGGTTAAGGTTGGGGCCTGCACTGGTTAGGGTTAGGGTCTGCACTGGTAAGGGTTAGGGTTGGGACCTGCACTGGTTGGGGTTAGGGTGTACACTGGTTAGGGTTAAGGTTGGGGCCTACACGGGTTAGGGTTGGGGCCTACACGGGTTAAGGTTAGAGTTAGGGTTGGGGTCTGCACTGGTTAAGGTTAGGGTTGGGGTCTGCACTGGTTAAGGTTAGAGTTAGGGTTGGGGTCTGCACTGGTTAAGGTTAGAGTTAGGGTTGGGGTCTGCACTGGTTAAGGTTAGAGTTAGGGTCTGCACTGGTTCACACAAATGGACTACTAAAATGACAATTGTTCACAGAAGTGCATCCGGTAAACACAGTAGCATGCAGAGGTCTGGTGAGGCACAGAGCCAACTTCTTGATTGCATGCCCCAAAGACTCAAGTATAAGTTCATGCACTATTTTGAACGTCCAGGACCACTGCCCCATCGCCTCCCTCCTCTGCACACCACTGTCCAATTTGTGAGCTTTCGGTGGGTGTTGTGTTGTCCCTTAGTTACCGACATTCCCAGATTCACTCTGATCTGGAATCAGAGCCACATCTAGAAATGTTTCACAATAGATGTGTTTTTTTTTTTCTAATTATCTCTGAGGTTCAGTGTGTCATTTGTAATCGTGCAATGCACCATTGTTGGCACATTGGCTATAGGTTGGCCACCCCTGATCTACAGCAACTGGATAACATAAACCTTACAAATATCTCATTTCCATTTTAAGTGACTTAAAAAAACAATGGCACTTTCTTGCAGTTTAACTAAATATGATTAATAAAAAAACAGCATTTACTTATAACTGTATGTGCACGCACACACACAATGACTTGAATCAAATCAAATCAAATTTATTAGCAAAAAATAGCAAAGTACAACAAGCCATATAAAAGGACAGTTAGGAGATGTGTACATGGATATAACATCTGAATGTTGGTCTGTCAGAACCACATCTATGAATTAAATAGAATTTGTCTCGGACGCAATTGGACAAAGCGTTCGCTTCTACTCCATCCCAGCAATTCGAAATCCTCTTTCCCAGCATTTTTATCTTTTCATTCTGCCCTATTAATTACTCAAGCTTTCCCTTCTTTCTGCATCCAGTGATGAGGCCTCAATCTGAGAGCTCTGCTGAGTGTGAATTCACCCCTTAATTACCACTACTGCCAGGTCCACTCTAAACCGGAGTGGCAGTATCTGCAGTATTTTTTCTGTTCCTTTTTTTATAGGGAAGATTCTCCTAGCTTATACCTCCTCTATTTTGGAGGATCATTGCAGTATATGTTCTATTGTAATGGTACCATCCTACCAAGCATTACCTCCTCCTTTGAAGCTCAATGTTTGTAGTTCGTTCATCATGATATCGTCTCTCAACCTTGCAAAAAAAAATTGCCATGGTTGTCTTAGCAAAGATCAAATATTAGAGACGTTCAAATTGGCCATGGTTGTCCTAACAGAGATCAAATATTAGAAACGTTCAACTTGGCCATAGTTGTCTTAGCAGAGATCAAATATTAGAGACGTTCAAATTGGCCATGGTTGTCTTAGCAGAGATCAAATATTAGAGACGTTCAAATTGGTCATAGTCGTCTTAGCAGAGATCAAATATTAGAGACGTTCAAATTGGCCATGGTTGTCCTAACAGAGATCAAATATTAGAGACGTTCAAATTGGCCATAGTTGTCTTAGCAGAGATCAAATATTAGAGACGTTCAAATTGGCCATGGTTGTCTTAGCAGAGATCAAATATTAGAGACGTTCAAATTGGCCATGGTTGTCTTAGCAGAGATCAAATATTAGAGACGTTCAAATTGGCCATAGTTGTCTTAGCAGAGATCAAATATTAGAGACGTTCAAATTGGCCATGGTTGTCTTAGCAGAGATCAAATATTAGAGACGTTCAAGTTGGCCATGGTTGTCTTAGCAGAGATCAAATAGTAGAGACGTTCAAATTGGCCATAGTCGTCTTAGCAGAGATCAAATATTAGCGATGTTCAAATTGGCCATGGTCGTCTTAGCAGCGATCAAATATTAGAGACGTTCAAGTAGGCCATGGTTGTCTTAGCAGAGATCAAATAGTAGAGACGTTCAAATTGGCCATGGTTGTCTTAGCAGAGATCAAATATTAGCGATGTTCAAATTGGCCATGGTCGTCTTAGCAGCGATCAAATATTAGAGACGTTCAAGTTGGCCATGGTTGTCTTAGCAGAGATCAAATAGTAGAGACGTTCAAATTGGCCATGATTGTCTTAGCAGAGATCAAATATTAGCGATGTTCAAATTGGCCATGGTCGTCTTAGCAGCGATCAAATATTAGAGACGTTCAAATTGGCCATGGTTGTCTTAGCAGAGATCAAATATTAGAGACGTTCAAACAGAAACAACTTTTTTTTTTATACAAAGCAAATTTATAAATGTCAGGAAACTTTTGGTTGGAATTTCTGCCAGTCTAAAGCAAACGATAACACATGGAACAAAGAACTGAAGAAAGTGCAATTCATTAAAGACAAAGGACAACATATTTATTAATACGGTAGAACTAACATAAAAGAGAGAGAGAGAGAGAGAGAGAGAAAGAGGGGGGAAAATGAACAAAAAAGAAAGAGACAAAGAGCAAGAGATCAGGAATGAAATAGAAATATCAACATATATATATATATATATATATAGGGCGTTTGGAAAATCGATGGCATAACTTTGGGATTATGTTCTATACGTGCAAAGGAACCTCCATATGTGGAGCTTTCTACTATAATAACACTCCATTATTAGTTTCATTTCCTTTGTAGTCCATTTCTTTCTCTTCGTCGTCTTTGGTTTGTGCTGATCATATTTAGTTACCTATATTTGGTTTATCATATTCTGTTTTCTTTTTTTTTTTTTTTAACGTAGTTCACCCCAAACAAGGCAGGCCGCCACTGTAGAAGTAAGGGGCTACTGAGAAGAAAGAAAAGGGGAGAAGTTTTTTTTTTTTTGGGGGGGGGGGGGTCAACCTAAACTGGCATCTGCGCAGCGAGATGTCTGTTTACATTAATTTTAAACTTCTGCATGTCAGTACTGTCGGGGAAACAAGGGGCAGGGAGGGAGTTCCAGAGGCCAGCAGCACAAGGAAAGAAGCTATTTGAGTAGAAAGCTCTCCGGCATCTGGGGACCTCCACAGTGAATGCATGGGATTTAGTTGATTGTCGAATTGGTCTAGTGAATTTACGTCGAGGGGGCACCAGAGTAGCCAATTCATCGGGGCATGATGCCAACCAGATCCCCCATGTTGACCACCAAAGGAGCCTCTGCCAATCATGGCGCTCAGATCTTTCTTCTGAGCCTACGGCTTTTATATTTATTTGGTGTCATTATTTCATGGTTTTGTTGGTGTATATAACAACACCAGGCCCAGGCTTATTTTACCTATGATTCTGTTGCGTTTATCTATCCCATATGTACAAATAACAGTGACTTATCACACACATTGTACGTGTTAGATGTTTGCAATAAAGTATGTTGGCTAGTATTGGTTTTAATTGCTTATAACTCGGAAACCAAGAGTTCTCGAACCGGTGTTTATAGGAAGTTTTTTTTTTTTATTATTTACACATATAGAACATAATCCCAAAGTTATGCCATAGATTTTCCAAACACCCTATATATATATATATATATATATATATATTAAAATAAACATACTTTAATTATCCGACAATTGTTTCAGAACCCGCCGGCTCTTCTTCAGGGAAGTAACTGGTGAATTAAAATGATATCTGCCTATACACAATCATAAGAAAGAAAGAAAAAGAAAAAGAAAGAAACAAACAATCAGACAAATTTCTTTCTTTTTCTTTTTCTTTCTTTCTTATGATTGTGTATAGGCAGATATCATTTTAATTCACCAGTTACTTCCCTGAAGAGGAGCCGGCAGGTTCTGAAACAATCGTTGGATACTCCAACTATGTTTATTTTAATATAAAAGCTCTAATATATATTGAGCACTTTTGAAAAATAATGTTTTTGTTCATTTAGTTAATATTTGAACTTAATTAAATTTATATATATATATATATATATATATATATATATATATATATATATAGAGAGAGAGAGAGAGAGAGAGAGAGAGAGAGAGAGAAAGAGAGGGGGAGAGACAGACAGAGAGACAAAGAATTGGTAGGATATGGTTATATTACTCACTCTTAGTGTCAGGGATACTAGTGGCAGTAGTAGCAACCGCTATCCCTGGGGGTGGAGAAATAATGGTTTCAGTGGTCAGTAACTAGTCGACAGTTACGAGCCAGTATGTCCAAGTCATACAGCAGTAACATACCAACCAAATATTATGGGATGCCAAATCTTCAGCATGTGGTACCCAGACTTAGAAATAAGGTTTAGTCACATCTGATTAGCCATCGTAAAGCATGTGTGCATTCAAGGTAAAAGAAGCTGAGAGCACACTTCAGCAGCTAACGAGAAGTGACACAACAATTCACCTCTTTTTTCTGTTATTAAATACATGAGCCTAATGTTTATTTCACTAAAACTTCAGGAGAGAGAACACCTTAAAGAGGGGAATATATATCACATGATTGTCGATTTATTTTTTGTAATTCTCTGTCTATAAGTTAGATGATTATTTTGTAACATTGTGTAAGAGAGATCAGGAGATTAGTTTCTATCTTGTAAGTTTTGAACCGACTTCCATTTATAAACATATTATCACGTCTGTCTATATAATTTAAACAATTATTTTGATACTATTGTGTAAGAGAGATCAGGAGACTTGTAAGATTTGAACCTAGAAGTTTTGAACCAAGAAGATTTGAACCGACTTCCATTTATTAACATTTTATCACGTCTGTCTATATAAGTTAAACAATTATTTTGATACTATTGTGTAAGAGAGATCAGGAGACTTGTAAGATTTGAACCTAGAAGTTTTGAACCAAGAAGATTTGAACCGACTTCCATTTATTAACATCTTATCACGTCTGTCTATATAAGTTAAACAATTATTTTGATACCACTGTACTTTGTGAATCATTCAAAAAGATAATAAAATAGGTTTTTATCTTTTAAGATTTGAACCTAGAAGTTTTGAACCAAGAAAATTTGAACCGACTTCCATTGATTAACATCTTATTCACCTCTGTCTATATAAGTTAAACAATTATTTTGATACCACTGTGCTTTGTGAATCATTCAAAGTGATAATAAAACAAATTTCTATCTTGTAAGATTTGAACCTAGAAGTTTTGAACCAAGAAAATTTGAACCGACTTCCATTGATTAACATCTTATTCACGTCTGTCTATATAAGTTAATCAATTATTTTGATACCACTGTGCTTTGTGAATCATTCAAAGTGATAATAAAACAAATTTCTATCTTGTAAGATTTGAACCTAGAAATTTTGAACCAAAATAATTTGAACCGACTTCCATTTATTAACATCTTATCACGTCTGTCCATAAGTTAACCAATTATTTTGATACCACTGTGCTTTGTGAATCATTCAAAGTGATAATAAAACTAATTTCTATCCTGTAAGATTTGAACCTAGAAATTCTGAACCCAAATAATTTGAACCGACTTCCATTTATTAACATCTTATCACGTCTGTCTATATAAGTTAAACAATTATTTTGATACCACTGTGCTTTGTGAATCATTCAAAGAGATAAGGAAACTAATTTCTATCCTGTAAGATTTGAACCTAGAAGTGTTGAACCAAGAAGATTTGAACCGACTTCCATTGATTAACATCTTATTCACGCCTGTCTATATAAGTTAAACAATTATTTTGATACCACTGTACTTTGTGAATCTTTCAAAGAGATAAGGAAACAAGTTTCTATAAATAAATTTTTAAAAAGTGATATCGATTTTATTTATTTAAAGACTATTGAGTCGACACTTGTTCTTACAGCGAGAAGAAAGATATTATTTATTTTAAAACGATTGAAAAGAACATAATATTGCACAATTGAATGAAGTGATAAAATGTTAAAATCTTATAAAAATATCAGATATTTAGATTTAATGTTAATAAGGAAAATACACAGATAAAGACTCTAGTTTTATGGTTTTCTTTATAGAAAACAAAAATCAAAAGTTTATATTTAATTGAAAAAGAAATTACAATATACAACTAAAAATATTTCGACAATTAATTCCTAATGAAGCCTGTGGATTTTTCGTACAAAAAAACGGCTCAAGAAGTAACTATTTATTCAAATATTTTTCAACCAATCGGAAAGCCGAGATTTCTTTCAGCTAATATGAGCAAAATAACTGTTGAGAAAAGGCTACCTGGAACTGATCCCAAACTACATAAAACAAGATTTTAAGTGAGACAATTAGTCAGTTAAAATATATTCGTACAAAAATCGGCTCAAGATTTAAATATTTATTCAAATATTTTTTAACCAATCAGAAAGCCGGAATTACTTCCATCGAACACAAGCAATAAATTTAATTGAGGAAAGGTGCAAAATGTTGTAAGGAGCCGATCAAAATCTATAAAGCAAGTTTTTGAGCGAGACAATCAGTCAGACGAAATATACCATGCAGCTTGCTAGCATGATTATTGACTCACACACACACACCTTAGTCTGTGCATTATAAACACACTCACACATGTGTGAAAGAAATCAATTATCACTGATTGTCTACTTTACTGACGCAGGCAGAAGTCAATGACATCGAGTCACACATATACCAATCTGTTCACAATGAAAACACACATACAAACAGGCTGCCGGATTCACGCAAAACTCACTTATTATCTATTGTATACAATGGGTTTTTTTCTATTTTCAGTGACGTCAGAAAAGATATTTTTTCCCATGTGAATAAAGTTCCTCGTTATTTAGACTTGTGT
>OY744535.1:14197797-14215297 GCA_963556195.1 Sepiola atlantica
TAGTGGCCAGTTCACATCCCCTAAATAAATATATCCATCATCTTTCACAAAGCATGTGACATTTGTTTTATTCATTCAAACGATACGTAGTTGACAATTATTTTTACGGTAAGAAAGAGATTGCTTATTTTAAAAAAAGATTTCTATTGCTCTAATAAATAAATAAATGAATGAATACATAAAAAACAATCATTTTATTTCGTTAAAAATTTAGCTGACACATATCTTTAGCGTAAGACGATAGATAAACAACCATGTAGTTGCTCCTTCTAGTATAATATGATTACTCACACTTGTTTATTTATAAACTATATAAAATAAGTATATTGCGATAAAATGATGTGCTCTGAAACATTTGATGTTTACTGCATTCTTATAATTATGATAGATGTCATAGAATTATGATAAGTGTCATAGAATTATGATATATGTCATAGAATTATGATATATGTCATAGAATTATGATATATGTCATAGAATTATGATAGATGTCATAGAATTATGATAGATGTCATAGAATAATGATAGATGTCATAGAATAATGATAGATGTCATAGAATTATGATAGATGTCATAGAATTATGATAGATGTCATAGAATAATGATAGATGTCATAGAATTATGATAGATGTCATAGAATTATGATAGATGTCATAGAATTATGATAGATGTCATAGAATAATGATAGATGTCATAGAATTATGATAGATGTCATAGAATTATGATAGATGTCATAGAATAATGATAGATGTCATAGAATTATGATAGATGTCATAGAATTATGATAGATGTCATAGAATTATGATAGATGTCATAGAATTATGATAGATGTCATAGAATAATGATAGATGTCATAGAATTATGATAGATGTCATAGAATTATGATATGCATGTAAGAATTCAGACTTATGATACATATCAGTCAGACAGCGACTTTGTTGTTGTCAGATAGCAGCTGAGGCATGGTTCTGTTCAGCCCAGGCTTTACCTTCTCTCCCAAAAGCGGTTAGTTTATTGCTAATTGCCTGGGACGCCCCTAGCAGGGAATGCCTACGAAGCTGCTCAGGCATTTTTTGTAGGCCAGAGTGTGCTATCCTAGTGTGCTGGTTTTTCAAAACCACACCTGACCTTGTGTCTAACCTCCCCTTACCATGAGGTAAATAATACGTAAGATGTAATAATAGTAAGAAAAAAATGTATCTGAATTTATCTAAGGTTAAAACAAAAATCAAAATCAATTGTCACTGTAATTAGTACGAGTAGAATGCTCTTATAGTAACAGGGGTCAGATTTATCTTCTTGCTCTTTTGATTGTATAAAGATCAGAGTTATCTGCCCCTAGTTACTTTTGTTGCTAATTTTTCATGTGGTCGTTCCTCTGTAAAAAACAAAACACCCAAAGCAAGGCGCCTTGTGTGTGTGTTACGAAACAACATGTGTATGTTCATTTCTTAAGTTTATCTGCCTGGAACATCGAGTTCACACGGGTATTGATTTACTTCTCTCCAGGAGTTAGGCACAAGGCCAGTTTTTATCTTACTCCCACAAGTAAGATGTGACCCAAGGTCGGGTCGGGAAAGTGGGGTTTAAAAATTGCCTGGGCAGCCCCATCGGCATTCCCCGGTAGAGGCGTCTCAGGCAGTAAGCAATAAACTTACTCCTCCCCAAAGAGGGGAGGCAAAGCCTGGGAGGGTGGACCTCCTAGAACTGCACAGGGCAGACCTATAGACCGACGTAAATCAAGCTCCGAAGGCCAAGACAATACCAGTCTATGGGGTGCAGTATCCATCGGAACAGATACTACACTTTGATCTTGGCCAAAAGGCCACACGAGTAGACAAACGAATGTCTGCCTTTGTTTTGAGCAGTGATTCGTTTTCAATCTGAAACACTTTTTGAACACTAATCAATTGCGAGTAAATATAATAATTAATTTTGAAATAAAAATAAATATTTAATGTTGTTATGAATTATTCTTTGGTTCGTTTTTAGACAATGTTAATCGTATCACAGTCAATAGTTTTCTTCGAATGTCCGGCTGGCTTGGCAAGCCGAGAGCAGTCTCAAGGCGTTTCCACGAATAATGGCGATAGAGAGGCGCTCATAAAGCCAAGTCATTTCGCGATTGTCTTCGGTGTTGCGTGTCATTAATAGACCAAGGCTGCCGAGGAAGTCGCGTGTGGCAGAGTCTATCACTCCACTCGTCTCCACAGCGATCGGTTAAAATACAACTATGTCGAGAACATTGGCATATTTTGACTGCTTGCATCTCTCTGCTGATGCTGTGGCATGTCCAGGGTTTGTTGCCGATTCTATCACTGACGAGTACGCAAAAGTCGCATCCCATATCAGTGACTTACCGTTTGTAAAGGGAACACCGTCAGGCCATCAGGTCGTTTGCCCTCCTCTCTGTCAAAGCCAACGGGTTCGGATATCAACGGGGAGTCAGCGATGTCTGAATTGTTTGATTAGTAAATATTTAACAGCTAGTGTTAAACTCTGATATCTGAAGCACCTCAAAATGAGGAGAGCCAAGGGAATAGGGTTATTTGGGGCTACTGGCCTCAGTGGGCAATGTGCAAGAGACTTCACGCTAAGCATGATCTTGTGGGGAGCTAAACACATACCAACATGAATAGTAAGATTTGGCAGTCGATGTTGCAGGATTTTTTAGATAAGGATTGATAATTCGGACTACTGTTCTCATCTTCGATATTATTCTCACAACGTTTCGGCCGATGTAAACTCTGACCTTCATCAGGTGCATAAATCCACAGGTGTAACTTGCTGTTATTCCATCAACTATGACAGGGTAGAAGTCTTAAGTAATTCGTAATTGTATTCTTAGCATCGCCCATACTGAGGATCGAACCGTCAACCTTCAGAAGACTATCACTTAGAAGTGATTATTACTAAGCCCTTATATCTGTTGCGTCACAGCTTCTTAAGACTGCTACTCGGTCATGGCTGACGGAACAAGAGCAAGGTACACGTGGATAAAAAAAAATGGCTTATGTACAGATTGCTGAGTTTGACATAAAGAATCCCCAAATTCGACAATGTAGAGTTTAGGTGATCAGAATTATCACCCTTGAAATTGGCGATCAGAGTTATCCCCCTTGCATGGATTTCGGAATATAAATAAATGCGAGCGCTGACGTATCCTTAATCAGCCGAGCGACGAAAGCGAAAACAAATGTGTTCTGTCGTTTGATTCTTGCCATTGTTCTGTTTATGTTTATTATTTGTATTTCAGAGAGATAAATACAATCTTCCAGACAAGATGCACCCGAAGAAGGTCGGAGGTTACATCAGCCGAAACGTTGTGAGAATAATAACATCCAAGATAGAGAACAGTAGGCTGAATAATCCAAATGATTGACAATCGATGTTTGGTAAATACAAGATCGATTAATAAGATGATGATTAGATAAGGAAAGATGGTTAAGAATGACTGGCAACTTCTGTTTATTGACTTTCTGTGTTTCGCATATAAAGAAGACATTGACAAATAAAGAAAGACAAGAGTAGCTGCCCTTCTGCGCGTTTGTCAGCTAAATAGAAAAATAAGAACAACAAACATAAAATTAGATAGATATATATATATTTTTTTGTAGATATAAAACTGTTTGCTTGTTTTGTGAAAATTATTATTATTTTTTTTTTTTAAGTAACAGTGATAAACATAAATGTCACCGGAAAGGAAATCTCCAGTATAACAAGAAATCGGAATGCAGTAGTTCCGATAAAATGCTGAACATATTCACAAACACATATACACACACATGGCGTAGACTTGCACGGACACATTATTATACATATAAACATATATAAGGCTATCGAAATATTTAAAAACAATAAAAAGCTACCAAATTCAGAATAGTTGTTAGAGTATAGAAATCAGATGGTTGTAAAATTTGATGTAACAAAATAATATATATTTGATTTTAAAAAGATTTAGAAAAAAGCAGGTCTGAGCAGCTGATTGGTTGAAAAAAAAAAAATGAATGTTGATTATTTTTTTTGGAACAAAAATCAATAAACAAACAAACAATGGTATATAGTCAGCAAGATTTTTACTTTTTTTTTTTTAATATTGGGTGACCACCGATCAAGGCCAAGAAAACCTCGAGGATAAGTGTTAATGAGATGGAATGATTTTCAGTCGAAAGATGAGGACCACTATGGAAGTACTAACATTGATCAATGGTATGAACTCAGTTTGCTTACTTATGGGGCGGTTTTTGCCAAGAATTGTTGACATTGGACTTGAAGACGACCATGCTGTAATCAGCAAGGAAGCAGTCCCGCAATAATGTGTTCCACAAGTGGTTTGGTTGTTCTGTTTTACGACATATAAACCCTTTTCGGGTTATTTAATGCCGAATCCGATCATTTTGGTAAAGGTTTTTATGCTTCAAGTTCTTTATATCTTCAAATGTTTATTCATAATTTTTGGTTTGGTTGTTCTGTTTTACGGCATATCAACCCTTTTCGGGTTAGTTAATGCCGAATCTGGTCATTTTGGTAAAAGTTTTATGCTTCAAGTTCTTTATATCTTCAAATTTTTAAAATTGTTGTTTATGGTTTTGGATTTTGCAGAACATGATTGAGTTTTGCAAAGAAAAAGAAAACAATAAAACATTAATGTTTGGTGCATTTTGAGTCAGGAAGTCAATAACTTCAGACAGCCTGATCTGGTAGCGTCAGGGTTCCACAAGTGAGAAGCCATTGCAATAAAAACTCTGTCGATGGAAATCATGACTTATGCTAGGAGCATGGAAGGAGAAAAGAAAGTCTTTTTCCAAGACGAGTTCTTGCTGTGAATGTCTTCAAGGAGGAACCAAAGGTTGGAGCTCAGTCGAGCAGCTTCCATGGAAAAAATAATTGAGCAGAGAAAGACTAGCAACTTCTGTGAGAAAGGGGTTGTAGGGAAATGATCGTTCCCTACTAGACTTCGAAGTCGGTTTTGTGCTCTGTCAAGGCAGGAAAGAGTGTTCCGAGTGGTGCCTCCCCAGATGTGGCAACAGTACGCCAATGGCTTTGTTTCATGACCATTATAAGCCAAAACAGCCCAGCAGAGATCTGGAAAATTAGGATCACTCTCTTTTTTTTTTGACTAGCTTGAAAATAGAGTGAGTGTAAATGGTATCTTTGCAGAGAATTGGGAAGTGAAAGTTTATCTAAAACATGCACATATATTTTGTTTCTTCGGAAAATCGCGATCTATATATGAAGAACTAGAAGAATATCAATCCGAAGATGGATAAAATTAATTCGCCAAACAGAATAGTTTTGCACCACTTTTATGTCCCTTTATGAAGATCAAAACCAAGATATAATGCTACTACACCTTCTGTCTAGAATACTTATTCCAATTGTGATCCAAATTCATCACATGATTTTGATTCGAGAAAATGTCTAAAATTTGAGGACTAAGCTTAAGGAAGCTTCAGAAGAAATTGAAATTCAGGGAATCTTACTTAATTGGTGTCTAATAACTATGGATTAAATTCAATGCAAATCTGAAATGTTTGAATTTTCAAGTGGGAGGTTGTGCTCATATTATGACCCCTAAAAACCCTTAAATATACAGTCAAACCTCGACATACGAATTTTTCCAACATACAACATGAAATTCGATCAAATTATCGACTTTATATCCGATGGAAAATTCAACATACGACATCGAAGTTTCGCAGCAGCACTCACAACGGGATGGAGAGTTCAGTTCACAGTTCCGTTTCGGTCCCGGAACGAATTACATTCGTATGTAGAGGTTTGACTGTACTAAAAAAAAAAAAAACTGAAATTTGGATGTCTCATACCTATTGTTGAAATTTCAAAAAAATATTTGCCCCATTTGCCTAAAACTAAATATAGCCAACATTACCTATCCTTATGCATAACTTTATATAAATAGAGATGCACACATTTTCTGTGTCATTTGTTGTCTCCATCACTTCTTTATCTTTACTTTGCTTACTATTCTGCAAAATTTAATTTAACTACTTTGGCTAAGATCAGAGTGTAGTATCTGTTCGGATAGATGCTGAACTCTGTAGACCGGTACCGTCTTGGCTTTTGGGCCTTGATTCCGCTGGTCTGAGGTATTATCCTGTACAGTTCTTGAAAGTTCATCCTCCCAGGATTTACCTTCTCTTTGAGAAGGGGGTAGTTTATTGCTAATCGTCTGAGGCTCCGCTAGCATTTTTTGTAGGCCAGCGCTGGCTAACAACACCTGACCTTGTGTCTAGCTTTCTGGAGAGGAGGTAAATAAAAAATACTTTGACCGTGTATCTAACCTCCTGCGGAGGAGGTAAATAACTTGGCCTTTTGGCTAAGATCAGAGTGTAGTATCTGTTCGGATCGATACTACACTCTGTAGACCGGTATACACACACACACACATATATATATATATATATATATATATATATATATATAGTGTGTAGATTTCAATTTTGTGTAGAGAATCTGAATAACAGAGCTCAATGTAATTTAAACAGAGCAAAACAGAATTATAAAAAGAAAAACTATACACACATTAAGGTTGTACACATAATAACTTATTTCGACCCCTTTAATTAGGTCTCCTCAGATGTATAGACAACCACGTCAAAAAAAGGGTTTTTTTGACGTGGTTGTCTATACATCTGAGGAGACCTAATTAAAGGGGTCGAAATAAGTTATTATGTGTACAACCTTAATGTGTGTATAGTTTTTCTTTTTATAATTATATATATATATATATATATATATAATGATAATAATCCAGGTAAAAACATCCACAGGGTAGTAATCCAAAGAATTTCAACCGGGTTTATAAAAAGTGCTCAATATCAAATAGAGCTTCATATATGATTATATATATATATATATATATATATATTTAGTTTGCTTTCCCTTTTTTAATTCGTCTTGCAGACGCATCAATTCAACGGCTTTAATGTGTGTACATTATGAACAGTAATTAATTTCGTTGGATTTTTCGATTGGGTTTGGAAAAACGTTTTTTTTTAATTTTAAAGAAGAAAAAATGGACGACCACTCCTCACATCATGTTGGTCTGCAATTTCAATTTGTTACTGGCTATCTTGCTTTTGCTTCTTGCTGGATCTCAACATTTTGAACCGAGAGAGGGATCTAGCTATCGTACAAAGCTAGATCTCTATTTACAATCTCAGTATAGACACTCCTTCAGAGAATGACACTTTTCTGAATGAAGAAGTGGCACTCGATTGACAAGACGTTGTGGTCATCATTCATATATATATGCTATGCTGAGTGCCACTTCTTTACAGAAGAAGGTCAGCCCTACAAATATTGCAATGTCTGATTGTGGTTGCACATATTATTCAGCAGGCCCGGTTTATTTTTACAGGTCTTCATCATAGTAAGCTATGAAAATATATTTATGGCAATTGAGCTACACAGAGGCTCCCGCGTTTCATCCCCGGGGGGAATCCTCAGGCTAAAAATTCGATTTTAGCCTGAAGATTCCCTCCGCGGAGCCTCTGTGTAGCTTAATTGCCATAAATATATTTTTATAGCTTACTACCTAGCTCTACTTACATATCAAGCACTGTTGAAGTAAATACTGAAAATTGATACATAAAAAATTTTTTGAAAATAATATATATATATATATATATATAATATATTTTATGTAATTGTTTTTATTTTTTTCACTTCCTAACTGATACAAATTAATGCAGAAGATTGCATTATTAGTCGGCCCTAACTTTATAGGACATATTTTTCGTTTTTATTAATTATATACGCACATAAAAGTAATCCATGGGCACGTGTTTCTGGCTCACAGCCGTCATCAGCATGGCTAACTTAGACAAGTATCGAACCTTTGATGTTGATATCAATAGTCTGGCGTTTTACCCCCCGAACTATGACGCCTTGCCTGGAAATATGTACGGTTTTTATCACTTAAATATTTAATGTATTTTATGTATTTGTTTTTATTGGTGATTGTAGCGATTTTATTTTGGTTATTTTATGTATGTATATATATATATATATATATATAAATAAATATAATATTTGTTTTTTGTTTATTATCTATGTATGTATACGTTTCGTCCTTTTTAACCGGGACTCATCAGCATAGAGATATAACTATTCACTACTGGTCGCGTGATTCAAAACTCCAGGCTACGAGTATTTTACAACTCAAATCCCGACATCTAGAACCATTTGGTCACTACCGAATAGCTAAATAAACAGTGATAATTTTAACACTTATTTCGGCGGCTTGAGGGATTTATAAAGAAAATCATTTTATTATTCTTTCCTTAAACCATAGCTTTTCAAAGATGATATCTTATCATCAGAGGGGATTCGAACAGATAAGTTGGTAAAATCTTTCTTAATAGGTTATATTTTAAAGATATATTCTATATCTTTATTTTCCTTTCTTAACTATATATATATATATATATATATATATATATATATATATATATATATATATATATATATATATATATATATAATGTGTTTTAGGATATTGAGCGCTTCATTTGTACAGGATTTGCTGTCCTAGTTCGATTTTGGCCCAAATTCGAGAAATCTCTTCTTCTTGTTTGTTTATATATATTTTGTCATGTTTACAATTGTCATGTTTACAATTGTCATGTTTACAATTGTCATGTTTACAATTGTCATGTTTACAATTGTCATGTTTACAATTGTCATGTTTACAATTGTCATGTTTGTGCCGTTCTAAAAAATATACCAACATTCTCAATTGATGAACTGCTCAGACCTTCTTTTCTCGTTTGATATCTATCACGTTTAAATGATTTTGTCTCCTTAAGCCAAAGTAAAAAAGTTCCTTCCAAACATCAAACAGAATCTAGATTCCTAGCAACCTCTAGAATAAACCTCTCTCTGTGATATTCTTCCCCCGTTATGTCTGTTCTGAGCGAAAGGTGGTCAAAATTTGAACTATTAGTTGAAAAGGTTGCGGGAAATCTAGAGCAAATATCTTGGCGTAGTTTTTATTTGGAGAATGGCTAAGGAGGGGCCCGGTAGGGACCAGCAGACGTGTTAGATAGGCTCTCTTGTAGATGATAATGTAGAAAATAGAGGGAGAGAGAGAGACTTACATTTAGAGAGGGAGAGAGAAAAATTTAGAGAGAGAGAGTAGGAGATAGATAGATAGATAGATAGATAGATAGATAGATAGATAGATAGATAGATAGATAGATAGATAGATAGTTAGAGGAATTTACATTTAGAGAGATAGTATGAGAGTGAGAAAGAGAGAGGGCTTTACATTTAGGGAGGGAGAAAGGGAGATAGTCTTACATTTAGAAAGATAATGTGAGAGAGATATATTTACATTTAGAGAGATAGTGAGAGAGAGGGAGAGGTATTTACATTTAGAGAGATAGTGAGAGAGAGGGAAAGGTATTTACATTTAGAGAGATAGTGAGATAGTGAAAGAGAGACAGATAGATAAGTTTACATTTAGAGAAATAGATAGAGAGATAGATATATAGAGAGAGAAATTTACATTTAAAAAGAGAAAGAGAGAGAGAAAGAAAGAAAGAAAGAAAGAGAGAATATTTTTAATTGTTTAACTATAAAACAATAAGGAATTATAATTGAAAGAAGGGGAAAAGGCCTGGGAGGTAAAGGTAAAAATGGATACAATATCAAGTCTAAAAATAACATTTCAAATGAGATGGATTTAAAACCAAATAGGTAAAAATGAAGTAAAGATGAAATATTTTATAAATAGGGCGAGATTTGAAAACAGAACGGAAATAAAGATGTAAAATAATTAAAATATGAATGAAAAGAAAAAAAAAAGAAGAAGACAAACAATAAAATCTGAAAGTGAAAAAAGTAACAAAGAAAAAGATAAAGAAATTGTGTCAGTGAATCATTGGATATTAACAACAATACATATTCAAACAAACAAACAAAAGAACAAACAACGAAAATCGTGATTACAATTTGTGTTTGAAAAATTATTAAAAAAACAACTAAAACACTAGTAGCTATGGCAATAAATAAAATCAAAATCAAAAAAAAAACGTGACAAATAAGATTGTGTTAATTAAGTGCTGAAACTGAAAAATAAAGTTAGTGGATATATACATTATATATATATATATACAAAACACGAAATTCCATTTATTTTCAAACGTGAAAAACAAAACAAAACAATAGTCCGTAAGGCAATCCTCACACAAACAAAACAAAAAAACACCCAGAAGGTTTCATAAAACTGGTCGTTCAATTAAAAAGACAAAAATAAAAGAACATTTAAGCAATTATTTTTTATACTATTGTGTGAAAGTATTACTTAAATATATATTCTTTTTACTTAATGGAGAATGCAGGAGAAAGCTAAGTAACTGTGATCAGATTGGGGAAAGAGGATGCCTTTTTCTGAGCACGCTTTTCAAATCAAATTATAGACTTGTTAGGTTAATTTTATGATTGAGTCATCCAACTCTCAGACTATGGTCAATGAACAAAACGTATTTTGTTTGTATTTTTGATACTTATATCGATCTTGACCCAGTTTCTATGAGTTTCTTGTCGGAAGCGTTCGGCTATCCTACGCAAACGCCCGAGAGATGACGAGCCGATTTGTACCAGACGACAATTTTGATACGGTGCTGCGTCCTATGATTTTAATGTTTTGCTTGTTTTGTTTTTTTTTGTTGTTAGAGTTAGGGTTAGGGTAAGGGTAAGGGTTTAGGGTTAGGTTTTGGGTTAGGGGTTAGGGTTAGGGTTTAGGGTAAGGGTTTAGGGTTAGGTTTTGGGTTAGGAGTTAGGGTTTAGGGTTAGGGTTAAAAATATTTATTTGATAACAGTATTTTCGCTCTGTTTTGCTTGTTTTATTCGTTTTGTTGTTTAAAAAATTTCTTGCAACTATAACTACAAATTATAGGACGCAGCAACGTATCAAAATAACAAAAAATATTTATTTGATAACAGTAACTTCGCTATGTTTTGCTTGTTTTTTTTGTTGTTTCTTTTAGAAAATTTCTTGAAAATATAACTTAAAATCATAGGACGCAGCACCGTATAAAAATTGTCGTCTGGTACAAATCGGTTCGTCATCTCTCGGGCGTTTGCATAGGATAGCCGAACGCTTCCAACAAGAAACTCGCGAAAACTGGGTCAAGATCGATATAAGTACCGTATTTTTCTCCAACATTGTTACGGCTCTGTAAGTAAATTTGCATTTCTGTGCATTTGCACACTTTTATTCCATCTCTAACAACTCGGGAATTTTCTGTATCGTCATGCAACAGCTTTGATTCTCGTTATCCTCCTGGTTACTTCCTTGATGTCTTACGTGTCTTTGACAACTGTAAATAAACATGAATGTTATACGTTAACAAACTGTTTTCTTTTATCTTTCTTTCTAACATGTGTGCCATATTTGTCCATACAATGATAATATGACACAAACAAGGGTCGGCACATGCCCAGATGATAATTAGCATCATGGGGTAGACCAGGCAGACATCGTATAGTCCTCCTCTCCACATTCACAGATCGTTGGGTCAGTTTCATAGCAACTTTTGATCGCCCCATTCCCGTTCTCAGGCAGTTTAGTGTTTTCCACTGAAGCCAGGGTGCCTCTGAACCGGAAGGAAGTTCATCAGAAGCAGTGATTCCCACGTCGTTATGAGGGGGACCATCTTCTAGCCGTCTGGTCCATAGCTGTAGTCTGGTCTCTTCCTGAGATGTTGTTAGGGGTTCGACATGGCTGAGGAAGCTTCTCTTTGACTTCAGTCGTTAGCAAGCCAAAAGACGAGCCAAAAAGACAAGCGATGTCCATCAATCACCTGAACAAGAAGATATTAGTCTGAATACACCAGTGTTCAAAAAAGGATAAAGATTTTGTTTCTAGCCGTCTGGTCCACAGCTGTAGTCTGGTCTCTTTTGTTTCTAGAATGGTGATAGAAGCACAGCTAAGTATGCTTTATCTTGGCTATCAGATTTCTTATTTCATTTTAAATGAACTTAAAACGCTTTTTTGGCTATTCTGTATTTCAGAAAGTTTAATCAGGAAAACAAAAACTGGATGATTATTTGCTAAGGTGTAAATACCACAAAATATTAACAGACAAAATGATTACAAAACTTATACCCCCACCCCTACAGGTGTGTGCGTGCAGATAAGAAACCCAACACTTCTAATTTGTAATTGCAAGTTTCATGCAAATGTCATCAGTAAACTAAGCACGAAACGCTTACTTACAATGAAGAGTTAATTTCTATATCGAAAGAACTTCAAAACTATATTTATTTTCTATTTTAGTTTGTTTAGAAGGTGGAGAATAACGATGTCGTCTATGTATATAAAAAATGTTGTATTTGCTAGAAGTCTATCTTTATAAGGTCCAATTTCTAGTTATTCTAGAAATAGGCAGGCCAGGACACTGTTGTTTTCTGGTGTGAACGCACGTGAGGCTTTCTTTCTAATAATCTGTAAAGCAGAATAAAGGAGACATTGATATAATTTACTGCTTACCGGATCATTGTTAAAGGCCTTAATCCGATATTAGTCGTTTCAAGAGATGTACAATAAAAAGGAGACAAGATGCATGGCGATTCGTAGAACACGAGTATGTGTTTGCAGCATTTATTTATTTTTAGTTTCTTCCACACTCCTTAGCACAGATTTCGAAGATACCTGGTGTACGGCTGTCAGTTCCCATATTAATATTATAACAGACACCACTTAGAGTGTGGCCTATGGGTCCACCAAATTTTTGTCTGCAATAACTATCATTGAATTAGAAGAAAATGAGTGAAGTGATGCGTTCACAGATATTGATTATGGCCTTAATTGGAAGAGGCGAGAACAATAGAAGTTTGACTCGGTTTTTAATTGGTATGCTAGTGTATAGCGAAGTAGTGTTGAGACTGTTCATGGTGTGATTTCGGGTGTTAAGCTTGTTTTGTTTGGTGGAGGTCTTCGGAGTGCTTTATGCATGATGGACTAATAGTGCATAAAAAGGGGGGGTTAGTCATTTAATTATGACTTTGGCTATTTTGTAGAAAAAACTGCCTATACTCGATAGACCTTCAGCAAACACCATATTTTTAGACGCATAGGCAACATGTATGTATGTATATATATATATATATATATTTAAAAGGACAAACATATATATATATATATATATATATATATATATATATAGATTTAGATTTTTCACTTATAAAATAGATCATTCAGTGAAGACCGGGGTTGTTCCAATAAAAAACAAGCTCGATGATACTCGATTACAGAGTACAGAGCATTTATATGTGATTTTATGAAGGCTTACCAAAGCATTCCTTTCAAGACACCAATGATCACCATTAAAGATATTTTTTCTTACAAATACTATTTATTCAAATTAAATGTTTTTTCCTACACGTGTTTCACTACCAAGCAGTTACTTGCTTGGCAGATCATCAGGGAAATTAAATGTCTGGAATACTGGTTTCAACTGCCGACAAAACACAATGTGGCGTTGTAATAGTTGAGGTCACTTAAGAAGAGAAGAGGAAAAAAAAAATAAAAAATAAAAGTCAAACTTAAAAAGCAAGGAAGAACAACGATAAAAAAAGAAAGTCCTAGAAAAGTCTTAGAAAAGTAGCTCGTGCATTATTTCTTCCACCAAGCCAACAAACAAATAATCGGTCCCAAATACATTCAATAAAACCACAAAACCGGAACAATGTGCGATAATACACTTTTACGTCGGCCGGTACAATGATGAATAAATCCCCCCCTCCCCCCACAAGAAAACAAAAGAACTAAATCATTCAAGATACCGCTCACAAGTTACCATTCCAATCCAATGATAGTATGGGAATTCTAAATCCAACTTCTCACAAAGAAAAGTCAACACAAATGTTCGTCCGAGTTCAAAGAGTCTTATTTCAATTGTTGATTTATTACCCTTCGAAACAAACACACGACGAGTTGAATGTCAATCCCGCAGAAAACTCCCTTCCATTAAGAAAAAATCTTAATATAGAAACTATTTATTCAAAATACTGTTTCTAAAAATATTTATTATTAAACCTATTCCTTATAGAAATTAATCATCTAGTGTCTGGGACGTCATTTTACATTTTGGGAAAATATCCTTCATTTAATTAACTGCCGAATTATTATCGTTTTGTTGTTTAACGAAGCGAAAAAAGCCCATCCCGCAGAATTTGTTTTTAAAAGATTATTCATATATCAAAAATAAACTGTTATTATAAAAAGGCCTTCTACAAAAATCTAGTTATTATTTTAAATCATTTAAAATATTTCTTTAACGGCTGTGTCTGTTTGCAACTCTCTGTGGAGAATATTATTCTATATTCCATAAATAAATGTTACTACGGAATATCGTTATCAGAAATCTATTTTCTATTTTGAAAAAAAAACTTTTTTTAATGGACCGGTTTATTTTTTTGTCAACTTTACGGGAAAATATCACTCTTACTCGTTAAATGACAGGAGACTTTATTATTACTAATTTAAAATCCCGTACAAAATACTTTTTATAAAAATCCAATTGTTTCTATTTTTAGAAATTAAGTCCGTGTCGGCATGCATGTTTTTAAAATTATTTTTTCCTTAATTACTTTTCCCCATTCCTGCCACCAAATTGTTTTATTTATTTTAATCTAATTAAAAACTAATTTAATCTAACCTAATTTAATTAAATAGTGATAGCATCCAGGTTGCTATTTCACAAGCCCAACCACACACTCTACTATATCGACGCTAAATCGAATCACCCACCGATGGTGAAAAGAGCCATTATTCCTGCAATATCGAGTAGGATATCTAAGCTGTCCAAGAATCAACAAATATTCGACAGCAGTAAGCAATTCTACAATGAAGCTTTAAACAGATCAGGATACAAGGAAAAAATTAATTACCTTGTGCCTCCTTCGGTTGGGAATGGGGGACTAAACGGGAGACTGATTGCCTCTCGATCAATGGTTTCATATAATAGGGCAATGGGCAAGGCTAGATATAGGATACCTGGTGTATCCCACGGTAATGTAAACCAGGTAGGGTGGGAACCGGTTGATGATAATATTCGTGAAGTTGGAAGTAACGAATTGAACTCACATGCTACCCAAACCGGGGGGGAAGGTAGGAAGAAAAATAGGAGAAGGACCACTACATGGTTCAATATAGCCAGCATATTAAGACTAATATCCCAAAGATTTTTTATAGCATAGTAGAAAAAAACTTTCCAAGGGATAGCAGATTGGGGGGAATCATTAACAAAAATACTGTAAAACTGTCTTATTCAACCTGTAGAAATATAGCCACATCCATCATAGGATATAATAATTCTAAGATAACTAAAACAAGGGAAGCCATGTTCTCTTCTGGTGTTGATCCCAGTAACACCAGTTCAGTGAGAACCTCCATTATAAATAACCATAGTAGTAGAACATCCAGCAACGGCCCAGCACACAACTGTAACTGCAGAGCTTCTAACATCTGTCCACTGGGGGGGAACTGTAGAGTTTCAAGCATTGTCTACAAATGCGATGTGATAATAGAGAGTAGTAGGAAATCATATATCAGTTCAACCGGGGGTGAGTTCAAAGATAGATTCAGAAACCACATGAGTTCCTTCAGGGGAGGCCAAAGGGAAGACATAGATAGGCCTAACACTTCTGTTGGCCGTTTTGTGAGAAACCTCATTGCTAGGCAAGACCCTTTTGAACTAAAATGGTCAATTTTAGGGAGGGCTAACAAATATAAACCGAACAAAAAGAAGAGATGCAACCTATGTGCATTGGAGTCGTACCACATCATGACATCTAGAGCTAATTTACTGAACGCTAGGCAGGAAATACTACAATGCTGTCTGCATAGAAACCGTTACCTGTTATCAAGCCTAAAACCTGGATAGGAGGGGAATTGGGGGAAGTATAAACTTACAGCAGAGATAGGCAGGATGGACACTTCCTGAGGCAATCTGGGGCAATAATTAGTGTATAATATGGAGGATGAGAATTAGTAACACGTACTTATGCTAAGATATGTCTTGATTCAATTATTAGCGGATACTCGAGACTTAGGTTGGGGGTGATAAGGTAGGAATATTCTATCGGAATAAGGCCCAGTGATAGTCAACTATAGTAAATACTTATTCAGCGGAATAGAGGGGGGAAATTGTGTTACATATTAAAAGATAGTGGAATAATAAATAATAAATCACAATTTATTCTCAGAAATAGATATATTATACGAAATGCATTGGGGATTTCAAGTAATTTTAAGTGAAAAATAAGAAATAGCAACCTGGATGCTATCACTATTTAATTAAATTAGGTTAGATTAAATTAGTTTTTAATTAGATTAAAATAAATAAAACAATTTGGTGGCAGGAATGGGGAAAAGTAATTAAGGAAAAAATAATTTTAAAAACATGCATGCCGACACGGACTTAATTTCTAAAAATAGAAACAATTGGATTTTTATAAAAAGTATTTTGTACGGGATTTTAAATTAGTAATAATAAAGTCTCCTGTCATTTAACGAGTAAGAGTGATATTTTCCCGTAAAGTTGACAAAAAAATAAACCGGTCCATTAAAAAAAGTTTTTTTTTCAAAATAGAAAATAGATTTCTGATAACGATATTCCGTAGTAACATTTATTTATGGAATATAGAATAATATTCTCCACAGAGAGTTGCAAACAGACACAGCCGTTAAAGAAATATTTTAAATGATTTAAAATAATAACTAGATTTTTGTAGAAGGCCTTTTTATAATAACAGTTTATTTTTGATATATGAATAATCTTTTAAAAACAAATTCTGCGGGATGGGCTTTTTTCGCTTCGTTAAACAACAAAACGATAATAATTCGGCAGTTAATTAAATGAAGGATATTTTCCCAAAATGTAAAATGACGTCCCAGACACTAGATGATTAATTTCTATAAGGAATAGGTTTAATAATAAATATTTTTAGAAACAGTATTTTGAATAAATAGTTTCTATATTAAGATTTTTTCTTAATGGAAGGGAGTTTTCTGCGGGATTGACATTCAACTCGTCGTGTGTTTGTTTCGAAGGGTAATAAATCAACAATTGAAATAAGACTCTTTGAACTCGGACGAACATTTGTGTTGACTTTTCTTTGTGAGAAGTTGGATTTAGAATTCCCATACTATCATTGGATTGGAATGGTAACTTGTGAGCGGTATCTTGAATGATTTAGTTCTTTTGTTTTCTTGTGGGGGGAGGGGGGGATTTATTCATCATTGTACCGGCCGACGTAAAAGTGTATTATCGCACATTGTTCCGGTTTTGTGGTTTTATTGAATGTATTTGGGACCGATTATTTGTTTGTTGGCTTGGTGGAAGAAATAATGCACGAGCTACTTTTCTAAGACTTTTCTAGGACTTTCTTTTTTTATCGTTGTTCTTCCTTGCTTTTTAAGTTTGACTTTTATTTTTTATTTATTTTTTCCTCTTCTCTTCTT
>OY744535.1:14220297-14270297 GCA_963556195.1 Sepiola atlantica
TCGAAGTTTTAACCTATATTGTATCCGCAGAGCGAATCTTTTTCTAAACTCTAGAAATTTAGAGAATTGTTTCGTCTGACAAACAAACAATAATTATTTCGACCTCAAACGGCCTCGTCATGTGAGCTTCCAATGACGTCTGACATATTTTTGTAGTTTGTAGCTCTATATAATTTGATATTAGACTAAGCTTTTCAATTCGAACCCTAACCCTAACAACCAAAGTTCAGCTCAATGAAATATAAAAATAATGAATATTGAAAAGGATCTTATAGTTTTGAAATCGTCTGAAAATAAGACCCTTTTAAATATTTATTATTGTTATAAAACTCTGTCTGAAAGGATATCAACCCTCTAGCAGTTACATAATTAAGATCTATTCTTCTTTGCACTTACATGTTATCACTCACGGAGTGATTAGTACGTCGTTCGGTAAGAACACACTGGCGTGTTCTCACTCGCATATTGATACATCGAGCAATTAGAACACTCTGCACATACGTCGCTATTTCCATTTTCACCCAACCGTTTTGCACATTTTACGAACAGTCCGAGCTCGTCTCGCCTCCAGCAATGGCTTTGCTCGTCAAGATGGAACTCATGGACTCAATTCCACTTCTACAGTACATCTACGTCGGCGGACTCAACCTATGTAGTATTCCTCTTTTCATAACTCTTTCCGGGCCATCTTTTGTGTTGTAAAACTGATGAATAAAATTGATTTAATTGTAGAGAAGAAGTTTGTCCTTTTAGCCAAAACTTTGGAGCAAACAAGGTCAGTAGGATGGATACCAAGGCAGCAAAAATGGCGATCTGACATTTTCCTAAACTCTTCAAGTTAAACAAATTTTAATAAAAGAATATTGATTTACTCCTCTCCAGGAGTTAGCCACAAGGCCAGTTTTTATCTTACTCCACAAGTAAGATGACCCAAGGTTGGGTCGGGAAAGTGGGGTTTAAAAATTGCCTGGGCAGCCCCGTCGGCATTCCCCGGTAGGGACGCCTCAGGCAGTAAGCAATAAACTTACTCCTCCCCAAAGAGGGGAGGCAAAGTCTGGGAAGGTGGACCTCCCAGAACTGCACAGGACAGACCCATTGACCGGTGTAAATCAAGATCCACCAGTATGGGGTGCAGTATCCATCGGAACAGATACTACACTTTGATCTTAGCCAAAATAAGAGAATAGCCGAAAACAGAAAGCTGCGAATAAAGTGCTGTATGCTAAAATAGGATGAATGAGTTGAGATGCGATTCGATCGAACGATCGAACACTAAAAAGAGAATGGCTTGAATAGCTATCCTCTTACTTTCTCCGGTTTGTTTCTTTTCACTTTCAAAAGCAAGTGAGATTTCACAGTAACGTGTTAACTCAATATTTTTCAACCAATGAAAATCGTTTTAAACCCAAAATCTAGCAAGCCTATGTCAAATTAATAAAACTTATAAAACAGTGAGCCGATCAACAAAAAGGAGAGTTCTCCAGAGACCCAACCCACCACATCTCGAAATGGCAAAGAACTTATGACCCCCCCACTCCTTCTGTGCCTTTGGCCGGAGGGGGGGGGGGCGAAAAAAAGGAACACTTCAAAAACTCACGTACAAACTCCATCCTTTCACGTGCACGCACTAACAGAACAAGTTAAACCTACGCATACTTACAACGTGCCACACTGCCGAAGACTCACATACGTATATTACTCACACTAACAAATAGACATATACATACACATCCTTAGCAATCGTGTTTGCTTATTCACGGAACATTTTCCTACCAAAAACACGAGTCGTTTAAACTTTACTAAATGAACATTTCTTCACTAAAAATGACTTTTATATTCATGTTATAGAAATGTTTTGTTATTTAATAATGTTTTCCTTGATTTTTCATTTACAAAGCTATGTTTATGTTTAAGTTAGCACTTGCTAGCTGGTGACCGCTAATGTCCCTCAATATTCCCTTCCTTTTACAACACCCATTTTATTATTTATATTAATTATCAGCGTAGTTCTTGATAATATCCCAAAGATACCAACGTCGCCTGAAAATGACCCTACGGAGTTAATTTTCATCATTATATATATATATATATATATATATATAGTATAAATTTTTATTTATACAAACATTATTGGTTACATATGTGCATACATGTTTCGGTTGTACTCTTCAGAGAGTCAACCGCTTTAGACCAAAAAAACGAGGAAGTGGTCTGAAGAGGTTGACTATGAAGAGTACAACTAAAACATATGTAACCAATAATGTTTGTATAAATAAAAATGTATACTAAAGAACAGCTCTACTTGTTATTGAGCGTTTTTCTAGGCCCGGAAGAAAATCAAAAAATGGCCTGTTTTCCTCTTCAAAGCCTCTTTTAAGTACATCTGGACTTATCTACTTTTGAGCACCTTTTCCAACCTGCCCCCATGCAAAGTGTTTTTATTCACTTTCTACAATTTCACCGAACCTTTTCAACGGAAACTTACCACCCGGACAATTGTATATCTTTTTCACGAAATTTTCTTTTCATTCAATACGTTTTTTGACAAAAATTATTTTAATAATTTTTAAAAAAATAATTCTCATATTTTTCAAATATTTGAACTTTGGTTTTTTCGAAAGCCAACTTATCCATCTGTATTTCTCCTCTGATGATAAGATTTCGATCTTTGAAAAGCCTTGGCTTAAGGAAAGGAAAATAAACACTGGTTTATTACTGACAACCTTGCATTGAACAATTGAAATTTGAAATAAATTTGGACAATCGTCACATATTTATCACTCTTTTTTCTTCTATCTCTCTCTCTCTCTCTCTCTCTCTCTCTCTCTCTCTCTCTCTCTCTCTCTATATATATATATATATATATATATATATATATATATATATATATATACTCACTCTACTAATAACTATATACAGCATTATCGAATCGGATATATACCAAATTTATTAAATAGTTTTAAGAATGGGATTTGATTAAGTCATGTCTAAACTTATAATCGTTTATACAGCCATTATAAGTTTAGACACAACTATTAATTGTAGTTTTAATGTTTTAAATGTAAATAATACATTAATAATTAAAACATAGTTATAAAAAAATAAAGAATGTTTGAACGCAAGGAAAAAAATTAAATTAATTAATTAAATTTAATAAAATTTAAATAACTCGTTGTATTAAATTCTCTAAATTCTCCAATTCAAAATTTTAATCTAAGGGAAGCAACTTAACATTCTATTTAATATTCGAATGCAAATAGAGTTGTCTCCCTTCAAATTCTGATTTCTTTTCACAAAGAAAAGAATTTTGGGGAATTTTATAATTACTGTTATGTTCGTTTTTTTTTTACAATATATCTGAATGGTTCAGTGTACTTTTTACATTGTGTCAACGTGAACAAAGAACAAGAAAGCATTTTATTGCTTTCATTTCCTGATACTGTCTTAAAAAACGAACACTAATCTCTATATTAATAAAACTATCTTCGTGTCCGTGTGTCTCTTTCTCTCTCGACTACATGTAACTTAAATAATTACAGACGGAATTATTTTTTATTTTTTAAATTTAATTTAATTTAATTTAAAAAAAACTTATATTCACACCAAACAAGACACATTGTCACTGGGACGTAAGAGACTACTGTGAATTAGGGGCCGGATTAATAGGGCCATCCTAAGTAGGGAGTTGTGAGGCAAGATGTTTGCTCACATTACATTTAAATTTCTGCATGTTGGTACAGTCGAGGAAACAGGGAGCAGGGAGGGGTGTCCAATGGCAAGCAGTTCTAGGAAATAAGCTAATAGAGTAGAAAGCTTTTTGACATCTGGCGACCTCTACAGTGAAGGGGTGTGATTTTGCTGGTCGTCGGGTTGGTCGGGGTATTTATGTTGAGGAGGCACAGTTTGTTTGAGCACATTCCATTGAAGTACTTGTAGAACAAGCACAGGTATGCAACATTGCGGCGATGGGGCAGGGGCTGGAGCTTGGTAGACAGTGTGGGACCTATTAGATTAGAGGCTCTCTTTTGGACCCTGTCTAAGAGGGTGAGGTCCACCAAACCAGATGTGGCAACAATACTCCATGCATGGTCGAATGGTGGCTTTGTAGAAAAATAGGATATTGTCAGGTGCGAGAAGTTTTCTAGCACGGTAGAGGGAGCCCACCTTCTTTGCAGCAGCCTTGGCAATGTCTTTTATGTATTTGTTCCAGTTCATGTTACCTGTGAATGTTAGGCCGAGGAGTCTCACGTTGGACTCTCAGGTAGGGTGTTATTTACCATGGCAATCGGTGGTTGAAGAGGTTTCTTGTAGTTGTTGAAGAAAAGGAGCTTTGTCTTAGTAGCATTAAATGTTACCATCCATTTATGACCCAATTCCACTACAGACTCCACTTTCTAAGAATTTGGCCATTGCCTCGGATATGTGCGCACCCGTTTTACCCACATGACGAGAGAAAATTATAAAACATATTAAAGAAAATTATAAAACATATTTTGATTGCAATTGAGTTTAATTTTATAAAATTATCTCAAACCTATCATATCATATTCGGTTTAACGTCTGTTTTACATGTTGGCATGTGTTGGACGACTATTAAAAAATTGTCTTTCAAACGAATCTCTCTCTCTCGACAGGTTTTTATTAATCCCTCTTTCTCTCAAATCCTACTTTATCAATTTCTCCCATGGTTTCCTTAGTTTTCCTCCGCCAACAGCCCCTACTAACTTAATTCTTCCACATCTACTAACCAAACTCTCATCCATTCTGTTAATGTGACCAAAGCAATGAAGTCTCCTTTTCTCCACACATCTCCCTATACTGTCCAGATTTAATCTTCCTCTGAGGTCATCAGATTTAAGCCTGTCTTTAATACTCACGTTACACCTCCAGCGTATCATTCTCATATCATTTCTCTCCATGTAACCCATATTCTCAACCCTCACCGGCAAGGTTTCACTTCCACACATCATCATCACAGCATCACATATGCCTGATAGACTCTTCTCTTTGTCAAGTGGTCACCCTCTGCTAGTTAGTAATGGCAGAAATCAAATGTTCAACCAGACCACGGTTATAATTACTATTATGATTTATTAATTAAGAAATATACTGTGAATGAAAATAAGTAAAAATAAATTTAGATAAATTTGTTTCATAACGAAAGCTGTTAGTTGAATGGGGGGGAGTGACTGAGGGATGGGAGGTCAGGATTTAACCTTTAGTTAACGGAAGTTGGCAAAAGCAGGTGACTTCTGGAAGAAGGGAATACTTTTTGTCAGCTGACAACTGAAGCAGGAGGATGTGAAACGTGACTACTTCCGGAAGAGTCCTAGTGACAAATTTTCTCATTTAGTATTTTTTTATAATGTATTGTGAAGCTGTGGCCGAGTCAGAAGGATTTTTGCGACACTGGAACAGTCAAAATTTATGCTCTGCAAGGCACAAGCAAAGAGCAATACAAATACGGCCATTTCTTTATTTAAATAGTTTATATATTACAGATAATCATGATCATCATATTCGATTTAATGCCTGTTTTACATGCTGGCATATGTTGGACTTTTTTTTCCTAACATATTTCACTCCAAACAAGGCAGGCCGCCACTGTAGACGTAAATGGTTACTGAGAATTAGGGTGTAGGTTTTGGATGTCATCCTAAGTTGGGAGCTGTGTATTTATTTACTCCTCTCCAGGAGTTAGGCACAAGGCCAGTTTTATTATCTTACTCCCACAAGTAAGATGTGACCCAAGGTCGGGTCGGAAAAGTGGGGTTTGAAAAGCCAGCGCCCGAGAGGTGAGCACTCTGGCCATTAAAAATTGCTTGGGCAGCCCCGTCGGCATTCCCCGGTAGGGGCGCCTCAGGCAGTAAGCAATAAACTTACTCTTCCCCAAAGAGGGGAGGCAAAGCCTGGGGGGGGGGGGTGAACCTCCTAGAACTGCACAGGACAGACCCATAGACCGGCGTAAATCAAGACACGAAGGCCAAGACAATACCAGTCTATGGGGTGCAGTATCCATCGGAACAGATACTACACTTTGATCTTGGCCAAAAGGCCAAGTTGGGAGCTGTGTAGCTGTGTTGCAATTTAGAAATTGACTTCCATAATAACCTATCTCAGGCCAGGTATTTATTTATTTGTCTTTCTCTCAAGTGTATGCTTATCACTTCCTCGCATGTCTTCTTTGACCTTCCCCTATGAACCGACCCTGCTACCTCAACTGTTGTACATCTACTAACGCAAGAACTCTCATCTATTTTTTCAACGTAATAAATTTTACTCAGACAAATGCTTTTATTCATGTAAATTCATATTTTATCCATTGGAATGTCTCAATGAAAATTTTAAGAAATCATATCAGAAAAATAAAGTACCGAAAGTAAAACTCAGGCAGTAGTGTGCAGAGGTTTTGATTGTATGCCTCAAAGACTCAAGTATAAGTCCAAGTTCTAAGAAATACTATGAGATTGTTTGAATATGATTAGTTGCCCCAAACCCCTAATTTGAATGTCTGGGGGTCACTGCACATTCGCGCCTCCTCGCTGCTGTATTCCACTGAATTCAGGTATATGCTGTACAACTTAAACTGGCGAAAGAAGCTAAGGGCATAAAACCAAAAGAAACATTTGCTTTATACTCAGATGTTATCAATTTAAACCTTGTTATAATGCAAAAGAAATAACCTATCTCTGATCAAACATCAGACCTGTTTTATTGCCTCTAGTCATTCTAGCGTACAATAAAACCATGACACACAGGAATACAAATATATACATCCAACAAGTGCAAAAAATAAAGATTAAAATAAGAAAAGAGTGCAGATTGAATTGTTTGGTTGAATAAATAAAAATAAACCAGGAAAATTATTGTATTTATGTTATTAGTTAAAATAACAAAGAAAAAAAAACATGCTTTTAAGATGTAGACAAAGTACATTTATCCAAGAATACTAATTTGAGTCATAAATAAAAAGAGTATTACAATACTTAATCGTTAAAGAAGGTTTATGTGGTTAGGGTTAGGGTAAGGGTTAGGGTAAGGGTAAGGGTTATGTGGTGGATGTATTGTTTATATATTAGTGTTATCTCTTTCCCCTTTTTTAACAAAACTTTTTGATAATTTTTTTTAACTAGTTTTCACTTGGTTAGAGGATATCATTCAAGATGTTGAACTTAAATTTCGAATTTGTTTAATTCTTGATAATTTTCACTTGGTTAGAGGATATCATTCAAGATGTTGAACTTAAATTTCGAATTTGTTTAATTCTTGATAATTTTCCCTTGGTTAGAGGATATCATTCAAGATGTTGAACTTAAATTTCGAATTTGTTTAATTCTTGATAGTTTTCACTTGGTTAGAGGATATCATTCAAGATGTTGAACTTAAATTTCGAATTTGTTTAATTCTTGATAGTTTTCACTTGGTTAGAGGATATCATTCAAGATGTTGAACTTAAATTTCGAATTTGTTTAATTCTTGATAATTTTCACTTGGTTAGAGGATATCATTCAAGATGTTGAACTTAAATTTCGAATTTGTTTAATTCTTGATAATTTTCACTTGGTTAGAGGATATCATTCAAGATGTTGAACTTAAATTTCGAATTTGTTTAATTCTTGATAATTTTCACTTGGTTAGAGGATATCATTCAAGATGTTGAACTTAAATTTCGAATTTGTTTAATTCTTGATAGTTTTCACTTGGTTAGAGGATATCATTCAAGATGTTGAACTTAAATTTCGAATTTGTTTAATTCTTTATATTCTTGATAGAAAGAGTCCATCTATCTGAGCAGACACGGAAGATTTTTTAGTAAGGCGACCATCAAGGAAAGATCTAACACTAGATCTTACAGTACAAAGAAACAAGACATCCACAGTAACAAAAAAATGGTGGACATGTAGACAAGAGGAAGAAAGTTGTAAACAAAAAATTAAATGGATTTTCGAAAAAAAGTTTAAAGAAAAAAACCCAGAAAAGTCTTAATGGTTTGAAAAGAAAAAAAAAATAACAAGATTGAGATATTTTATTTTCTGTTAAGTTTTTTTGTTGTTTTCTGTGGAAGGTTAGGTAATATCTTAATGATTGGTTGAGAAGGGATTTCAGCATTGTTCCCAAACAATTTATTTAGTATTCGAATCATAATGCATATCATTTTATTTGGTAAAAAAGAATACTTAGCAAATAGTAGCTGTTTATCATATTTAGCGTAAAAATTAAACTGAAAATAAAGATGGCTACGCATTTTTCCAAGAAAAATGTACAGGGGCAGATAACTCTGTATATTTTATGGATTCGCCCATGCACATTTATTTTAGAAGATATACTGAGTTATCCGCCCCTGCATGACTTTTCGGGGAAGATGCATAGCCATATTTATTTCCAGTGTAATTTTCACTCTAAATACAACAAAAAGCTAATAGTTATTTAGCGTTTTTAGCATGAAAAATAAACTGAAAATAAACATAGCTACGTGTTTTCTCAAGAAAATTGTGCAGGGGCAGATAACCCTACAGGTTTTCTCCGAGAAAAAAGCTCGAATAAAAGATAAAACGTTATCCACCCCTGCATAATTTTTTGGAGAAGATGTATAGCCATGTTTATTTTCATTGTAATTTTCAGTCTAAATATCATAAAAAGCTACCATTGCTTTGCCATATTTAGTGTGAGAATTAGGTGCTTATCCAGATGAAGGGAGACATTCGAGAAAAATAAATAAATAAATAAATAAAACTGAGGAATATCCGTTTGATGTTCGTACCTATCACGGGCTGAATATATCCTATACCAAAAATCACGTAAATTAATCAAGTAGTTTTTTTATGAAAGAAAATTAAATCTTAGCGATTAACGAATAACATGGAAATACGGCCTCCATTACGGCTTATTCAAGGGAGGTAACTGAAATTCATAATAAGCCGTAATCCTGGTCGTATTTCTACGTTATTCGTTAATTGGTAATTTTTTTTTTTTTATAAACTAAAAACTACTTGATTAATTTACGTGATTTTTGGTATCGGATATATTCAACCCGTGACAGGTACGTACATCAAACCGATATTCCTCAGTTTGTTTTATATTTTTTTCGAATGTCTCCCTTAATCTGGATAAGCACCGAGAATTCAACTGAAAATATATATGGATACAACATGTCTTCTGAAGAAAATTGCACAGGGTCATATAACTGAACATGTCTCCTACAGAAAAATGTTCAGAATAAAAATCAAGAGTTATCTGCCCATACACAATTTTTTGAAAAAAATGTTTATTTTCCTGTTAAATACGGTTAACAGCTAATGTTTGTTAAGTACTTTTTTATTTAAAAAAAAAAAGAAAAAAAAAAAGAAAAAAATAGATTTAAATTGTTTTGGAGTAATAACGCAACCCATTTCACCGGAAATAATTTTCGACCAACCATTGATATACTTCCATTCCTATTTCAACAAAGTATGAAATTTTGGAAATTAAATTGAATAATTGAAGATTGTGTTTATCAAAGATGTTTTCGTTGGCGCATAGTTTTTACGTAAAACCAAACAATTAAAACATTTACGCAAATGAAAAAAACAAAAAACAAAGACACAACACAAAAAACAGCAACGACAATAGGAATAAAAAGAAATTCTAAAGTGATAAAAAGACAGACATATAAGTAAAAAAAAAGACACACATGTAATTTAAAAAAGACACACATATAAGTAAAAAAAGACACACATATAAGTAAAACTAATGAGTTGACTTAGTTCCAGATGATGGAGACAAAGCAGGAATGAAAAACAAAAGTACGGTTGAAGAGTTAGCAAAAAGAAGGTAAAAAATTAAATTTAAAAAAGAAAAAAGAAAAAAGTTGCTCGAAACTGTATTTGGAAATAAAAAGATAAGTAAATTATTTGCATTTTTGGAGGCATTTAAAAGAAATATTTAATCATCATGAAAAATAATGCGAAAAGAAAAATTCTTTCTCTGAAAAATAAAAAAAAAAGCTGTAAATTAAATACAAAAATAGTAACATATAAATAAGACAAATTGAATGGTTCAAAAAGACAAATTGAATGGTTCAAAAAGACAAATTGAATGCTTCAACAAGACAAATTGAATGCTTCAACAAGACAAATTGAATGGTTCAACAAGACAAATTGAATGGTTCAACAAGACAAATTGAATGGTTCAAAAAGACAAATTGAATGGTTCAACAAGACAAATTGAATGGTTCAACAAGACAAATTGAATGGTTCAACAAGACAAATTGAATGATTCAACAAGACAAATTGAATGCTTCAACAAGACAAATCCGTTTTGCTGTAGAATTTCTTTCCATTTATTTCTTTTTCTTTTCTGAATATGTGTTTTGCATGTTTGTGTGTCAACTAGAAATTGTGAAGTGACGTTTGTATTGCTCTTGGTTACTAGACTGTGATTGGTCAGTTTATGCTGGGATGTGATTGGTCAGTTTATTCTGGGATGTGATTGGTCAGTTTATTCTGAGATGTGATTGGTCATTAAGAACTGCTTCTCTGCTATGTGAAGAAGGAATAGCCCACATGTGTATCATACTTACGTTCTAAGAAAAAAAGCCAGAAAGCTGAACAAGGAGAATTAAAAAGAATAAAGAATCAGAAGTTATATGGTTAGATGAATAGATGAATGGTGGGTGTATGTGTAGAAATGGAAATAAAAATAAACCTTTGTTTCTATGGATATGATAATAGTGATACGTTAATTCCGGAGGATACTACTAAAATACAATTAAAGACATAAAAGATGCAATAAACTCTATATAACTTACAAGGTAATGAGCAGAGCCTACTCCCAATAGTAAGCCGCATAGAATGTAGTAGAGAGAAGGACGGGCTGCAGCCGACTGCAGTGAACGAAGACACCTGTCTGCGTCAATCAAAGGGACAACGTTTGGTTTGCTGCTTGTGCAACCGGTGCGAACTCGGAAACGCACACTTCCGAAAAATTTAATTTTTTGAAAGAAAACGGCAGCGGGCGTTGGTTTATGTCGCACATAAGCATAAGGGACATTTTGCCGATATAAAGAACAGGACAAACGTGATTTTGACAGATGTGTTGGTCGGAGAAAGTGAACGAAAGAGAAAGGCAAAGTGACGCATTATTTTTGGGTAGACTTTTTATTGTTCGTAAAAAGCAGAAGTGACGAAAGAATAATTCCAGGATCGAATTATTTTTTAATAGACTTTTTATTGTTAGCAAAAAGCAGAAGTGACGAAAGAATAATTCCAGGATCGAATTATTTTTTAATAGACTTTTTATTGTTCGTAAAAAGCAGAAGTGACGAAAGAATAATTCCAGGGTAGAATTATTTTTGCATAGACTTTTTATTGTTAGCAAAAAGCAGAAGTGACGAAAGAATAATTCCAGGGTCGAATTATTTCTGGCTAAACGTTTTATTGACTCGTTCATAGAATCGCCTGTGCTCTGTATGGAGGCCTCAAAGTCACGAGATACGTGTGAGGAGTAATTTGCATAGCAGCTATGTCATCATCATCATCATCATCATCATCATCACATTCGGTTTAACGTCCGTTTTACATGATGGCATGTGTTGGACGGCTTTCAAACTAACCTATCTCTGGCTAGGTCTTTATCTATCCCTCTTTCTCTCAAGTCTATTTTTATCACTTTCGTCCATGTTTTCCTGGGTCTTCTTCTGTGAACTGACCCTGCTAGTTTAACTGTTCTACATCTACTAACCCAAGAACTCTCATACATTCTTTCGACATGGCCATCAAAGTCTTAACTTTCAAGTTTTCCTTTCTGTTAAGCTTCTGCTGCTGCGACTTTACGCTTGTTTTTGACACTTTTGAGATGAGGATTGATAATTTGTATTATTATCATTAATCGGACGCGATGAGAAGTGAGAATAACATCCAAAATGAGAACATTAGTCTTTTTTCTTTCTTTTTTATTTATGTCGTTCATTTATTTACATTATCCTTTTATCCTGCTGCTGTTACTACTTTAGTATTTCCTTTTCTTCTTTATTTATGTTATTCATTTATGTGCATCATTCTTTTTATGCTGCTGCTACTACTTTAGTTATTCTTTTTTCTTTATTTATGTCATTTGTTTATTTACGTTATTTTCTTACTCCCTTTCTCTTACGCTCTTTCTCTCACAATTCAATGTGAAAACAAGCAAGCACGATTACCAGAGTTTTAGTTTTTTATAGAAAGTATCTAAAATTGTAAATAAGATACGTTGCAGAAGCATCAATGTCCTAAATCGCAGGAAGGTTGGCTGGCCAAGGAAACTTGGAAGCAAGTGATTAGACAAGACAGCACAGAGTGGAATTTGGAGACTGCTGACCTGCTGAATCATGAGTGGAATTTCCAGACTGCTGACCTGCTGAACCGTGCAAACTGGAGAGTGAGCTTGTGTAATATCAGAAAACGTCTGACCCCTGACCCCAAGGGAAAAGTGACGTTTTTTTATTTCATGGAAATCACTCCAGACAAGGCATGAAGCTACTTGATGTAAGGAGCTAACAAGAACGAAAGATGATTATTGCAAAGACAGGTAATGACTTGAAAAGACCAAGGCTATAGGTAAGTGGAAAACAGCAGGAAGAAAGTTCCACAAGTTAATCTAAAAAATAGTTCCACAAGTTAATCTAAAAAATAGTTCCACAAGTTAATCTAAAAAATAGTTTGTTTCAGACTAAGTAGGTTTGGTACAAATATCAAAATGCATACATTTTCTTTTTTATGGAAATCGCTCCAGACAAGGCATAAAGCCACTTGATGTAAGGAGCTAACAAGAACAAATATGATTATCGCAGACAGGAGATGCCTACTGGCTTTAGTCTTGAAAAGACCAAGGTTATAGGTAACAGTCAACAGGAAGAGATGTCCCAAAGCCTGCGGTTCTTGGAAAGAAGCTACTGGAATAGGAAGCTGTATTACAATGAGGTATCAAAACAGAGAATTTATGGAGACCACTAGACTAACGAGTCAAACGAGTTGCAACTAAAGAAACAAGGAATAGATCACATTCTGAAGAACACATGCCATAATAGTATCTATAGAAAAGACTGAGACTAGCAACATCACTTCTGTGAGAGAGAGGGCGCAAAGAAAAAGAAAGGGTGTGGCCAATCAAATTACACGTTATCAAGAACCCTCAAATGGGACAGAGATTCACCAGCCCAAATATGGCAGCAGAACTCCATACGTGGTAGATTAGTAGATTTGTAGAAATAGAGAATAGCCTCAGGTGTGAGAAAGTGTTCGGAGCGACAGAGAGAACCGACTTTACGAGAAGCAGAAAGAGCAATGTATGAACTCCAAGAAAGATTTGATGAGAGAGAAAGACCAAGAAGTTTCAGAGTCAATTTCTCCTCAAGAGCAGAGCCATCCATGAGAATCTCAGGAAGAAAACGGTCAAATATGACAACGGTACTCTTCTTCTTCCTATTGTTTTCGTGATCTTAACTGCAACAAGAATCCGGTTTTATGAACTCAAAATGAAAGATTGAAGATGTTTTGTTGTGAATTGTGTTATCGGATTTTGTTTGTTTGTGAGATAATGAATGTTTAGCCGTACGGGTAAAAGAAAGTTCTATGACAGCAATGTTTGTCAAAATGCTACAGAAATGGTGCCATGGAAAATATGGCAGCAAAGTGTCAGTTTTTCCGATGAAGATGGCAGATGATACAAAATTTGAATACAAAAGACATTAAGAAAAATATAAAAAGAAAGAGCATAATATATTTATTACCAATGATACTGCACAGTATTATTTCGGTTAGCCATTGATACCAGTGGTTTCAGGTTTGGAATGTGCTCCGTTCATCAGTGGTTAAAATTTGGGATCGTGGAACTCTACGCATAATTGAAAGTAAAAATGGTCGAAATGTGAAAAATATTTATTTTTCTAATTCTGACTTTTTTGATTTCCATTTTTTTAAATGGAAATCGCTCCAGACAAGGCATGAAGCAACTTGATGTGAGGAACTAAGAAAAAAATAAAAATATTACTTCAAGGTCAAAAACTAGCCAATGATAAGTCTAAAAATGGATAGAAAACAGCAATTCTTCCCCCTTTGTCAGAAACATCGCTCATTGAATGTGAGGGCTAAAGGACAAAACAAGAGAAGCAAGAGTTACGAGGCTGCCGAAAGTAAACCCAAGGTCCACTTTCTACTCTTCTTTTATGAAGAGTTCCACGAGTTTGAATTTTCACTATTAGACCATTGACTGATAAACAAAGCAGATTTAGTATTCTCATACCTCCGGAAACTACAGGTATCAATGGCTAATCAAAATATTACTGTATAAGTATCATATGTAATGTATACAGGGTGAGCCAAAAGTAGGTGGACAGTAAAAAATCATAAATAATTGCATTAATATAACTGATACATGAACCTATTCCAAATGCTGTCCACCTACTTTTGGCTCACCCTGTATATATAAGCCATCACAAGCAATATAATAGGTTTATCAATCCTAAAAGCTAAATATCTGTTATGTATTTATCAGAGGAGTAACGTAGTTGATTGTGTGCATCTCCATACATACCTTCTGGGATTTTGATCTCTTCTGACTCTTGCGGTTGACTGTATGAGAGCAGGCTGAAGGAAAAGACCCGGTATTTATATATTCCTGGCCTCAGATCACGCATAACAAACCATGTCTTCGGTGTAAGCACCACGTCTTCTAGTCGCCGCCATATTGTACTATTGCAGTATTCTATCACATAGTAGAAGATAGAAATGTTGGATTTCTCAGGAGCAGACCATGTGATGTTAACGGCACCATTTAAAAGTTTGACAGTAACATTAACTGGAGGTTTCGGACGAGGTCCTGGAAATAAAGAAAGGAAATTTACTTGAAAAATACAAATCAGAAAAAAAATACAATATATATGAATAATAAATAAAAAATATAAAAAAATTGAGTATTATTAATTATTAAAAAATCATTAAATATAAATTAAAAGAAATTAAAAGAAAATTAGTTTTAAAAATTTATAAAAATTTATGAAATGAATTTATGAATTTATAAAAACATTTAAAGAAAATTAAAAAGAAATTAAAAGGAAATTATTTTAAAAATTATTAAACAAATTAAAAAAATACAAAAAATACAAATCAGATTTTTTTTTTTTGATTATTATATAAAGCTTTTTTTAATCATTTTAATTCAGTTTATCTAAAGAGATAAAGGGGCCCCCTCTTGAGGCGAACACTTAATTTCCCTATGAGTAAAATTTATATCTGAGGGCTCTCTTAAGGATATATGTTGTTCCTTTTAGGGCTGCTATCTGTACTTCCCTACAGTTTGGTCTTCCGGGGATTGTTTCTAAGTATTTTCTTAGATTTTTTTTTCACTAGACCAGTTGCCCCTACTACAACTGGTATGATGTTTAGTTCATCGAGGGACCATGTTATTTTAAAATCATTTTTGAGTTCTTGGTATTTTGTTATTTTCCCCCCGTGCGGCTCTGTCTGTCTGTATGTCCAGCTAAAATAAAGAAACTATCAAAGCTACACAAAATTTACATATTCTCATTTAGTATGACCTCTAGCAGGTTATAGTAAAAAGAAAAGTAGCACAATTTCAGTTGATGTTTATGATGTGAAGGAGATAATACATCTCGATTGAGATTTGTTTTTTTTAATTTAAATAAAGAATTTTTTTTCCAACAATATCAAACTTTGTATTTACAAAAACAAGGAATTTTTATTAATTTTTTTTTTTACAAAGACAAAAATTTCATTCGAAAAAGGTTTTTATTAATTTATTAAAAACAGTAATTTTATTAAAATTATTGAACATATTTTTACAAAAAGAAAGGAAATTTATTTTTTTAAACTTCAATAATATTAAACATTTATTTACAAAAACAAAGAATTTTTATTTATTTATTTTTAACAAAAGCAAGAATTTCATTCAAAAAAGATTTTTATTAATTTATTAAAAAAAATTGATTTTATTAAATTATTTTTACAAAACTTAGGAAACTTATTTATGACTTCAACAATATAGAACTTTTTTTTTTACAAAAACAAAGAATTTTTATTCATTTTCTTTTTTACAAAAACAAGGTTTTTATTCAAATAAGAATTTTTATTGATTTATTCAAAAAAATAATTTTATTGAAATTTCTTTTACAAAAATGATGGAAACTTATTTTTTGAGACTTCAATAATATTAAACATTTTATTTACAAAATAAGGAATTTTTATCCATTTTTTTTTTACAAAAACAAGCATTTCATTGAAAAAAGATTTTTATTAAAAATTCTTTTACAAAAATAATTGAAATTTATTTATTGAGCTTTCAACAATATTAAACTTTTTATTTACAAAAACAAGGAATTTTTTATTCATTTTTTTACAAAGACAAAGATTTCATTTAAAAAGGATTTTATTTACTTATTAAAAAAATTGATGTTATTAACAAATTTTTACAAAATTAAGGAAACTTATTTTTTGAGACTTATACAATATTAAACTTTTTATTTACAAAAAACGAGGATTTTTTATTCATTTCTTTTTTTTACAAAAACAAGGATTTCATTCAAAATAGATTTTTATTTATTTATTAAAATTAATTTTATTAAAAATTCTTTTACAAAATTAAGGAAACTTATTTTTTGAGACTTCAACAATATTAAACTTTTTTTTTACAAAAAACGAGGATTTTTTATTCATTTCTTTTTTTTTACAAAAACAAGGATTTCATTCAAAAAATTTTAAAATTTATTTCTTAAAAAAAAATAATTTTATTAAATTTTTTTTTTACAAAAATAAGGAAACTTATTTTTTGAGCTTTCAACAATATTAAACTTTTTATTTACAAACACAAAGAATGTTTATTAAAAAAAAATTATTGATTCTCTAAAACCGGAAATCAAAACAATGTTAATTAATGAATAAAAAACAGAATAAAACAATATTAAAAAAAACGTTAACAAACATATTGTTCGTCGAATAATTTTTAACTCATGCATGACAGGCTGACAGAAATGATATTTTTAACATATGCATAAGAAGCCGTTGTAAATTGTATTTTCAACTTATACGTTACTCAAATGGTATATTCTAACTTATGAATGACAGGCTGACGTTAATGGTATTTCTAAAGTATGTGTGACACAAATGGTATGTTTAAATTATGAATGATAGAAATACCATTTTCGTCAGCCTAAGTTATGCGTGCTGGGGTATTAATGGACTTTAGCATCATACCCCACTTTTGGTATTTTGTATTAGGTTGTATCAAGAGTGCTTCTGCAGTTTCACAATGACATGTTAGGCCTGTCTTAAAAAAAAATTGCTAAAGAAATGTATAAACTTTGTTATGTACTTATGTGGTAGCTAAAAAGAAGACTGTACATAAAAAATTACGCAAATTCATCCAGTATTTATTAAATAAAAAATAAAAAATAAAAAAACTATTTTATCGGTTGACTGCCATATTGTATCTATAAATCGCCAGATTTATCATGGGTCGCCAAGGGAGATAACTCATATTTTTTTGGTTTTAATGGAAAAGCACTAAAAAAAAAAAAATGGCGTATGATACATACAATCGTGTTTAATCGTGTTTTTTTTTTAAATTTAATAAATACTCAATGAATTTATGTAATTTTTTCTGTACAAACTTATTTTCAGCCGACACGTAAGTACATAACAAAGTTTATAGATTTCTTTAAATATTTTAATGTCATCGTGAAACTACAGAAGCACTGGTGCAACTTCGGAAAAGCCTCAATAAGGAAAAACAAATAAATAAAGACATATCTGTATTATTTATGTGACCCGAACGGAACAAAGATATTGCACACCAAAAATTACGTAAATTAATCAAGTATTTTTTTTTTATCACAGAAAATCAAATTTCGTCATTTTTTTTCTATGTTCGCTTGTCACAACAAGCTGGGCTTGTAACGCTGGGCTGACTTACGCCCCTTGTTTTTCAAAGATGGCAACGTGACAAGCGAGCATGGAAAAAAATGATAAAATTTGATTATCTGTGATTAAAAAAAAAAACTACTTGCTCAATTAACGTAATTTTTGGTGTACGATGTATTTCAATCACCATATCATACTCAGTACACCTCGATACAACTTGGTCGTCAACAACATTCGGTGCTATTTTACTTATAAGCCAATCAAGTTAATTGTGTTCATGTAAAAGCATTATTTTGTACTTACTCAGTCACATTTTATCTCTCACGCCCCGAAAAAGAATTTTAAAATATCAAGCAGAACTTTAATTAGAACGATTTTTCCATTTCGATGTTCAACCTGTATTTGTGCCCGAGCCGACATTTTGGGCTGTGAGCGGTCGGTAGAATAGACAAGGGCATTAACTCCGTTTTTATTGTTAGGATTATAAAAAGAAAGAAACACATAAGCAATAATAATAAAATATATATTTATTAAATTAAAAAATAGAAAATTAAATAATTATTTTTACTTTGTTCACCGGGATACTTTCCACGATATAATTTTCTTGGGGTTTTTTCTTTTTTCATATTTACATGGTAACTTTTCGCGACACTTATCTGCCCTTAGTTAGCTAACCGGCCACTCCGAAAATCGCAGACTCGCCATTTCATATAACCCTTATGGAAATGGAAAAATCGTTCTAATTAAAGTTCTGCTTGATATTTTAAAATTCTTTTTCGGGGCGTGAGAGATAAAATATGACTGAGTAAGTACAAAATAATGCTTTTACATGAACACAATTAACTTGATCGGCTTATAAGTAAAATAGCACCCAACATTCTTATCACGGACTGACCCATAAGTTATCAAACGCAGTTCATACCATTGATCAAGGTTAGTACTCCCATAGTGTTCCTCACCTTTCGTCTGCCATCATTCCAGCCGCTTTAACCCTTATTTTATTTCCCGCCAGATTAAATGAGTAAGTACATTTCTTTTATACTAACGAGTCACCGCTTATCAAGGTCCAAAAGCCGCTTGAGGATACGGGTCAATGAGCTTGTCAGTTGAACGATGAACAATACTCTGAGAGGATTGGAAACGATGAGTAAAATTGTCAGAATTTAATTACTTAAGAGAACGGCTCGACCATAAAAAAATTTAACATTGGTCTTGAAAGCGACCATGTTGTAGTCAGCTGGGAAGCACCACTGTGGTATTGTGTTCCACAGATGAGAAGTTCTTGGAAAGAAACTTTGTTCATGGAAGTTCCATTTAGTTTTAGGTCCACAGAGGAAGAATGGAAAATTATTGGTACTTTGTTAGATTTGGACTCATGCTAAAAGTTCCTCGGTGTCAGTGCTTTCCGCCGTTTTATGTAAAACGCCGGAAAGGACCGAAGCAGTTAGTCAATGAAACTGTGAGAAAATAAATAACTGATTGAAATGAATAAGCAGACGACATCTAAACTTTATAATTGAATTTTTGAAGTTTGCAAACGAGCCTGCCCGAACCCTAACCCCTAACATTAATTCCTAACCCTGCCCAAACCCTAACTCTAAACCTGCCCTAACCCTAATTCCTAACCCAAACCCGAATTCCAAACCCTAACCCTGCCCTAACCCTAATTCCTAACCCTGCCCTAATTCCTAACCCAAACCCTTACCCTGCCCAAACCCTAATTCCTAACCCTACCCAAACCCTAACGAAAGAAACAATAATAATCAGTAAAAACAAAAAAACAAAAATAATTTTCGTAAAATTAAAAAAAAATGAAACTTACTTGATTAACTTTTTAATTTGAATCACTTATTTCTTTGTCAAAAAAATAAATATTTATTTCATACAAAATTTTTTACTGTCATTTTTTGCTTCTTTTTTTTTTTCCGCTTGTAAATCCAGCCTCGTTTGTGCTTTTTTGGACGCAGGTAAGTCAACGGATTTTTCATTCGGCACCGGCCGGCGTTTTACGCAAACACCCGGAAAGTACCGACGCCGAGGCACTTTTAGCACCAAATTCTTTACAGTGGTTGTAGCTAGACGAGGTTAATTCCCCAGGCAACGCCGGGTAGCCCTGCTAGTAATTAACTAATAATGTTCACGATCCCCCCCCCCAAAAAAAGGAAGGAGAGACTCACCAATTGGTCGTACCACAGGAGGTATGTACGTAGCTCCATTGGGTTTAGTTGGGAGGCCTGTAGGTAGATCATCATGGTAGCCTGTTAAGAAATCAGAAAGGAAAAGGAGGAAACGTTAGAAAGCTGACGATGCGGAAAGAGAGTTCGGAGAAGTTTGGGAACAGAGTCTAAACCTACATGTACATGTGTAAATGAACAAAGTTGATAGTGAATGTAAAATCTGAAACAGAATTTGGATTAGTTTTAGAGGCTGGGTGAGCGAAAATAAGAATAATGATACGAAATGAAAAGTTTAAATAAAGGCTTGAAAAGGGAAGAAAACAAACAAAGGAATGGGAGAAATAAAATTTGATAAATTGCTGAAAATTAAAATAGTAAGGGTTTATTTTTTTTAACGAGAAACTATGCAGCATTTAAATAGAAAATTAAACCGAATTTTATGAAAAGATAATAGAAATAAAAAAAAAAAATTAAAACGAAAAAAAAATTGCAAATTGAAAAAAAAGGGAAATTAAAAAAAAAAATTGAAATTTAAAAAATTGAAATAAAAACGTTGACGATTAAAAAAAAATTAAAATTAAAAAAAAGAAGAAAGAAATGAAAATTGAAAAAAAAATTGAAACCAAACAAAATTTTTTTAATATTAAAAAAAAAATTAAAAATCGAATAAAAAATGTTTTTTTCTTAAATTGAAAGGTGAAAATTAATAAATGAAAATTGAAAAAAAATTTGAAACAAAAGTAAAATTTTTTTTATTTAAATAAAAAAATTAAAAATCGAATAAAAATTTTAAAAAAACTGAAAGAAAAAAAGGTGAACATTGATAAATGAAAATTGAAAAAAAACAAACAAAACGAAATATAAACAAGACACATAAAACAACAAAGAAAAACTGTAAAAAAACATTATTCTATTGAAAACAAAAACACAAAAAACAAAAAGATACAATGCAAAATAGTCGACAAATAAATAAAAATGTTAAATAACAAAAATAATGATTTTATAGCAATTAAACACGAAATAAAAAATGGGATTAAAAAAAGGAGAAACCACTCAACCAATAATTTCTAAAGAAACAGCGTTTAATTTGAACCAAAATATTCTCTTTAGAGATGACCTAAAGAATGACGTCATCTAGTGTGCACGATTATCCCCACTTCTGTTTGAATGGAATTATTATTCAGTGCATCAGAGAGGGTATTTTATAGAAATGGGAAGCAAAGCTTTAACAGATCCTATTTTTTCATACATATATATATATATATATTTCTCCCTGAATCTTCTCTTATTTTTCCTCATTTTTTTTTTTTTTCCCTCACATTTTTAATACTACAGTCCAAATAAACTTTCTCATGTTCCAAATATTTCAAATATATTCCTCACCCACCCTTTCAATCACCCCCCTCCCCCACCCACTCCAATCCCTCACTCATTGCTATCATTTTCCAAATATTTCACACCCTATCTCGACAAATCCTCCCTCTTCCCCCTCTCATCCATTTTCCTCCATACCTCTTCTTAAATTCCCTCATTTTCTTCAAACGCTCTCTAAGACTATAACTTTCGCCCATCCACCAAAATCACAGCCCCCCCCCTCCCCCTCTCTACCCATCCCCATTTCCCTGCATACACCCCACACACACAAACATTCCAACTCACTCTTCCCCTTCAATCTCGACCACAGCCATCTGGTCAAACACCCCCTCCCCCTCTTCCTCCAATCTCTCTCTGCCATCCATTTTACCCCTGCTCATCCCCCACCTCTTTCTCTCATCGCCAGCCACAGTAGTCCTTGCTCCCTCCACCCTTCCCCTTTTTTCTCCCACTCATTTTTCATTCTCTAACAAGTACGGACGTCCAGCTAGACGCTGCCATTATTTTTCATTTTATTTTATTTTTCTTCCCAACATGTCTACCCTACATGTATCCGTGCTTGCATGATATCTTTTCCCTATATCATCATCCTGATGAAATCTTATAAATAAAGACGAAACGTTGATGTACACATAAAAAAACATCCAGTTTTTGGTTTTCCTTTTTCATTTTACCATCACGTCGGATTACCTTCATCCTTCTCTTCCCATATATATATATATATATATATATATATAACTTTTGTGCACGCAAAAAATTAATTTGTAAATTAATTATAAAAATCTGTATGTAAATTGGTTTATAAATTAATTAATTTAAAATCTCTCTCTCTCTCTCTTACTTTCCTGGTGCCCCCTCGACATAAATTCACTAGACAAACTCGACAATCAGCTAAATCCCATCCATTCACTGTGGAGGTCCCCAGATGCCGGAGAGCTTTCTACTCCAATAGCTTCTTTCCTTGTGCTGCTGGCCTCTGGAACTCCCTCCCTGCCCCCTGTTTTCCTGGCGGTACTGACATGCAGAAATTTAAAAATAATGTAAACAGACATCTTGCTGCGACGCTCCCAATTTAGGTTGACACCCCAAACCTTTTCCCTTTTTTCTCAGCAGCCCCTTACGTCTACAGTGGCTGCTTGCCTTGTTTGGGGTGAACTATGTTAAAAAAATATTTATATTTATATATATATATATATATATATATATAAAGTCAACCGGGCTTATAAAATAGTGATCAATGGTAAATAGAGCTATTTATATAATCATTTTTATTCATACGGACATACTGGCATGTCGATGTTATCAATCAATAGTTATTAGAAACTAAGATCTCATCAGGCAGAAAAAAGTCTGATCTTTGACTTAGATGTTCCGCCTGATGAGATTTTAGTTACTAATAACTATTGATTGATAACATCGACATTCCAATGTAGCGGCTTTTGTACATGTCTGTATAAATAAAAATAATATATATATATATATATATATATATCAGAATCAAAAAGATCCACATATAAAAGCAATGTGAATTTTATTATTATTTTTGCTGCTTTTGATCTCGACTCAGTGTTTACAATAGTAACATTTATTTTCGGCTGTGGTTGAAAATAAAATGAAACTATACTACCTGTGCAGTGATTGAACTCACAGCCTTCAGCCTATGCGATTTTTAGTTCAGCCTATGCGATTTTTCTATTAAATACAACCCTCTGCTCCTCCTCTTTCCCTCCTCCTCATTTGCACTCTTCTCTTCTACCTAATACATTCAGTGTACAAACAATTAACCAAGCAAGTTTTTACTTGACAGTTAAAACAACATTTTAGTTCATACAATTGTTTCTGCCCATTTTAAAACATACATTGTCTTGATAACAAACTCAAGAAGTTTTCAAAACGTTTAGTGAACTTTTTCCATCAAATTAAACTAAAAAAAGAGCAAGCTTAATTTGATGGAAAAAGTTAACCATTCAGCTATAACTCTAATTTTTTTGTAAATTTAAAGGAATTTATGTTATATATATATATATATATATATATATATATATATATATAGGATGATTAGTATATGGAATTAGTGGATAAGCATGAGAACAGACTAGTTGAGATAACAACCTAAATCCGGTAGAGAAAGGACTTATATCCCCCCCCCCCCATCACTAGATTTTCTTCAACGTTTGTCTGTATAAAATGGCATTCTTTTTCAATAAAGCCGTTTTTCTACTACAGATTAAGGTTGGTGACACAACCGAAATATCGGTGAGCTTTTTAGATGCATATATGTTATTCTTTCTCCTAGTTTGTTTTCATGTTTATCCATTAATTATATATACTTACTATTCTACCTTGTCTGACATTTCATGTTTTGAACTTCCTCATATATATATATATATATATATATATATATAGTACACATATTGTATTAGTTTCTGTAGATGTAAATCCGTTGAAACTCAAATAAAAAGTATTCAATAACAAGTAGAGCTGTCCTTGAACCAGTCGGCCTGAACAGGGGCAACGGTCGCAGGCCTGACGGGATGACTGTGTTCGCTTTCCGAGCCGGAAAGCCGCTGATCTGGGATGCCACTTGTTTTGGCTCCTTTTCACCAGCAAGGATTGCGGAATCTGCGGTGAAGGCCGGCACAGCGGCTCTGCTCGCCGAAACAAGGAAGCGCGGAAAATATAGCTCGTTCACTGACCGTTTCGTCTTCCAACAAATTTCAGTGGAAACGTCGGGTGTGTTTGGCCCCGAGACTGTTAAATTTTTTCAGGACATTGGACGGAGGATTTCAACGTCTAGGTACGAGCCCCGTGAGTCAGCCTGGTTGTTCCAACGCATCTCCGTGGCTATCGTTCGTGGCAACGCTATGTCAGTAACGGCGGCGTCACTTCCGTTCTAATCGTCATCCGTTGACTCTCTCTTTCTTTCTCTGACAATTGTTTCAAGCCTTATTGTTGTTTTTCTCTTTATGGAATAGTTGTACGTGAGTAAACAACCTTATATCTTAAAAAAAAAAAAAAAAGTAGAGATGTTCTCTGTCTTCTTTGGTCTTAAGAGATTGACTCTCTGTGAAGAGTACAACCGAAACATGTATGCACATATGTAACCAATAATGTGTGTATATAAATAAAAATGTATACTTATATAAATATATATACATACATACATGTATTAATTTTCTTTCCTACATGTTAGTCCAATGAAGCTCCAGTGTTTATAAAAAAGTGCTCAATAATAAGTAGAGCTGTTTTTTAGTATACATTTTTATTCATACGAACATTTTTGGTTACATATGTGCATACATGTTTCAGCTGCGTCCTCTTTTGAGAGCCAACTTCCTCAGACCGTTAGGAAAATGAAATGAGAAATAAAAAACATCCTTACTCTGTGTATTAGCCGGTTGGAAAGAGATGTGTGTAAGATTCATATGCAATTACACATTCACGCTGCTCCCCTTCTTTTACTTTTTATCATTTAAGTTTATCGAGTACGTTTGACCGCTTTCAAATCCTTTAATACATTTTATTACACACTTGAGAGTATTTGAACGTCGCCTCAGTATAATCATATTCGTGTGAGGGCAAATATTTTAACGGTCAGCTGATAAGTTCTTTTCAAAACTGACCTATATATAAATTTTATTCATATGCTCACATATATAAAACCTGTATACACGCACATATATATATATATATATATATATATATATAAATACATATATAGACCCATATTCACACGGCTAGATGCATATATATGTTTCTAGCCGTGTGTATGAATGTGTGAGTATGTATATAGATATGTATATATACATGCTTTTCTTTTTCAATAAAGCTATTTTTTTATTTCTCAGATGTGAGAAAATACTATATTTTAAACCAAGAAACACGCACATTATATATATATATATATATATATATATATATATATATATATATATATATATATATATATATATATATATGTGTGTGTGTGTGTGTGTGTGTTTCATTTTACTTCAGTAAAGTTCTCAGAAATCAAGAAGCCCCTCCCTGAGGCTAACACTTAATCTCTATATGAGATACATAGATATTCGAATATTCTATTAAAGTTCTTTTTTATTTCTCAAACGTTGAGTTCGTAAAGAAGTTAAGAACATTAATTTTCCTCTCTCCAATTGATTAGTTAACTATGTTGTAGTATATCTTTCTTGTGGTCTCTTGATTCCAGGACAAGAATTCATCTGGTCAGGTGGAGTATACAGCTAAGTGTTGTCATTTGAGGTAACATAACTAGGAGAACGTGCACTATTCCTCGTATGAGCAAGTGTATAGCCGTGTCTAAGGGATATTATTTTTGCTGCGAATACTATGTTATTTTGAATTTTTGGTCAGGGTTTACTTGTAGGGGAAAGTATCCTTATGTCAGGTTGTCCTGACAAACCATTGTACAGAGAGACCGAAGACACTCGAGGAAAGTGTCTAGTAGGTAATTCAAACTGTATGTGTATGAAAAAATATTTACACTTGCAAACCTGGTGTAAATCTTAGAAAATATATATTTTATTAAAGTAGCAATAAATATGTAAAAAAAAAGAAATAAAACTGAATACAGGATAAGATTATTTAAAAAAACACATTTTTTGTATTTTTCTTTTTTTCATAATGTGAGCAGATTGGTTGAATGGTCTTTTTTATTAATAGTTTTTTCTTCTTTTTTGTAATTTGCATTGATTAAAAAGGGATTCAAAAAAATAATAATAGAAAGATTTTTTTAAAAATGAAAAGAAAAGAAAACAATGAAAAACAAACAAATTAATAAAAAATAAAAAAAATAAAAATTGAATAAAAGAGAAACTTAAATAAATTATTAATAAAAAAAAAAAATTTTAGGTTATAAATAAAAAAGAAAATGGGGAAACAGGATTTAACGCTGGAGACATGTACATGAATGTGGTTACTGGACAAACATTTATAAGTTAGTAATTCAACTAGTCTAGTTAATTCTTAGGATAATAAACGAATTTAAACATAAATTTATACAATTAATTACAAAATAACAATGGCAGATGAGGAAAAATTTGAACAAGGGACGCTAACAACAAGACGATGTAAATACATTGAACCTCAAAGTTAAACTTTTAGTTATATATAATGGAGGCTTGATGACGATCATTTAAACCAATTGTAAGATTAACAAATAGTTATTTGATGTAAAAATTAAAGTTACAATTAGTTTTTCTATCCAGACAGAGAGAAGGAAAGAAAACAAAAAAACAAATAAGACACAAATAGTATACAAATAACAAACATTTTTTTTAGTGAAAAAATAAAAAATAAATAAATAAAAGTAAGTATTTACTTTTTTCTTCGTTTTTCCTGGCAAAAAAAAATGTTTTTATGAAAAAAAAAAGAAAAAAGAAAGGAAAACTGTGCCTGAAATAGTTTTTTTGATTCATAGTATAAATTTTGGGGAATTCTTTTATCAGAGTTGATTTAAAGGAAATATTTACTCTTTAAAACTGTTGTAAATTAATACCTATTTGTAAAGAACACCTTATTATACAGAAAAAAAGTTATATATATATACCGAATTCAGCATTGCCCTTGATAAGAAGCCGGCAGGGCTTTGAAACAATTGTCGAGCACTCAAACTATGTTTATTTTAATATAAATAGCTCTAATATATATTGGGCACTTTTGAAAAATATTGGTTTTGTTCATTTTTTGAATATTTGAACTAAATTAATTAATTAAATATATATATATATATATATATATATATATATATATATATATATATATATATATATATATAAATGACATTCATTTATTTTTGTTCATTCTTAGTCCACCTTCCGGATTTACAACATTGCATTGCTTCTGCCTCGGAATTCTCACCTTCATATTTACTTGTTTACTAGCAATGCTTCAAGCAAACTGACATTTCATCATATATATATATATATATATACTTCTTTTGTTAGATGGTGGGGAAAATCCCAGCAGAGTGCTCGATTACTTGAGAAACAAAATTAAGAGCATAATATTCATTTATTTTTTGGTACAGAAAATTAGTATATATATATATAACTTTTTAAATTAAAAAAATAAATAAATAAAAAATAATTATTAAATAGGGAGGTGGTGTCTGATCAACACTGCTGGGATGCCATGATAAAGAAATACTGTTTTGTTTTTAAAATCCTGAAACAGTTTTCATGGTAAACAACTGACGATCCCTTATATATTAAAATATATTTATATTAGAGTAAATTCTTGGAAGTTAACTAAAATAGTGATTGCAGTAGATTGATTGACTTACTAGACTAAAATCTTTCAACGAAAAAAAAAAAAAATCTTTTTTTTTCTTTTTCAGTTTTGAAGGTTAAAAGAACTTCCGAGACTATATATATATATATATATATATATATATATATATATATACATTGTATTGATTCATTCCTAAGACCATATGAAAAGTAATCCAACATCATGATTTTCATTAGTTCTTTCGATTTATTATTTCCATATTCCAGTGTATATTTATCATTTTCATATTACATTGGTAATTGGAAATTTTCGGATACTATAAGGAGTATAAAATTGTAAACACACATTCCCTATAAAAACCTATAATATATATATATATATATATATATATATAGTTCTCTCTATTTTTCTGTCATTGTTGACGCCATTCCCTGTCGGGCGTGTCTACAATCATTTCAGCTTGCCGATGATTCCACTGGGCACGGAGATTTACTAAAGATGTCTAATCCTTTTGGATGAAACCGCGGTACATTGCTGAAATATCTAATATACAGTATCTAAATAAATTATATATATATATATATATATATATATGGGCTCCGTTCAGTTTAAGAGACAATCGATACCCCTGTATGGGTGGCTGCACGTGTAATTGTGATGCAAGTGTTGCACATTCCCTAGCCACACCTCCCCTGAGTCGGCGTTGCTTGATTCCAGTGTCAAGGATACGTCCAGGACGACTGGAAACAATGTCGAGACAAGTGAAGAGCACATACAGCATCTGGTATTCCCAAATGGTCACCCATTTAGGACTGACCACGCTTAACGTTGCTTAACTTCGGTGATCTAACAGGAACCGGTGTATCAATGTGATTATGCCGTATGTATATGTATATATATATATATATCTAGGTTAAATATATTTTGCTGTCTCTAACAAAATGTTGAGTTTAGGTCAAGGTCAGTTCTCTCCATTTTGGAGTAAAAGAAAGCACTGACTCTTACCCTTGTCCATTGGTCAAGAACGAATGGGAGCTGCTATCTCACAAATTGGGATATCTAATTTTAAACTTTCAGCCCTTATTCAGAATAACAAGAGTATGCTTCACATACAGAGCATGTCAGTGTGGAAAATCTATGGTTTATATATACAGGGTGGGCCAAAATAAGGGTCCTACTTTTAAATTTGAATAACTTGAATTTGAATAACTTCCACAAAATAAAAGTTAAACTCACCAAACTTTATGTGTGTGTAGACTGACCTTTCCGAGATTTTTTGAAATAAACAAAACAAATTTTAGCCGAAAAACACTTCTTAAAACTTACAAAAACTAAAGTATTGTTTTTTACACGGTTTTGAGTTTTTTAAGCAAAAATAATGTTTTCTAAATGAGAGTACGTTCCTTAGGGCTAATACGGCTCATGCTTGCTTCGGAAGGGGTCCTTTACTTATTCTAAAAAAAAAAAAAAAAAAATCAATAAATAAAAAAGTTATGAATTTTTAAAAATAGGACCCTTATTTTTGCCCACCCTATATATATATATATATATATATATATATCACAAATAACTCATATATAACACTCCCAAAAAGTAAGTACTACCTCTGTCTTCCCCCTCCCACTTCGATGTATATTAAGCTCACCATTAAAAAAAAAAAATAATATAATTTACTGTTACTAAAAATATTCCTTTTGAAATAATAAATGTCTGCCAGTATCAATACTATTACGAAAAAATGACGCGCTCTTCTTCCGTAAAGTTAATTATCATTATCAGCTAACCATTGTTTAAATAAATAAAATACATATCTCTCTTCTTATTTAGAATCGTGGCTATTTAATTCTTTTTCAAAACAATAAATATTCTCTGCCTCATTACCATCAAAATAATCGTCAGCTAAATATTCTTCAAATCAATATATCGAATGTCCTTTTTTTTAATGTATTCATTTAAAATTGTAGTTTTAGTCGCCATGGCAACATAATTTAATTTTAGAACAATTCATTTTTAAAATGTTAATGTCGCAATTTTTTACCTTGGCGACATCAGGTTAATCACCAATCAACTCCTTTACTGATCGGACGATCTCATCTTTTTAATGTGTGTGAAAGGTGATAACGTATGTACGAACATGAAATGCCTTGATATTACATTGATTATTCAATTTATACACGAATTTATATAGAAATTATTATTCAATTTATATTTTAATTATTATTCAATTTATATTTTAATTATCATTCAATTTATATATTAATTATTATTCAATGTATATGTGAATAAATATATTAATTATTATTCAATTTATATATTAATTATTATTCAATTTATACATGAATTTATATATTAATAATTATTCAATTTATATATTAATTATTACTCAATTTATACATGAATTTATATATTAATAATTATTCAATTTATATATTAATTATTATTCAATTAATACATGAATTAATATATTAATTAGTATTCAATTTATATATTATTATTCAATTGATACGTGAATTAATATATTAATTATTATTCAATTTATATATTAATTATTATTCAATTGATACATGAATTTATATATTAATAATTATTCAATTTATATGTGAATAAATATATTAATTATTATTCAATTTATATTTTAATTATTATTCAATTTATATATTAATTATTATTCAATTTATATATTAATTATTACTCAATTTATACATGAATTTATATATTAATTATTATTCAATTTATATATTAATTATTATTCAATTGATACATGAATTAATATATTAATTATTATTCAATTTATATATTACTTATTATTCAATTCATACATGAATTTTTATATTACTTATTATTCAATTCATACATGAATTTTTATATTAATTATTATTTCATTTATACATGACTGCCTATAAACTGATCAGATACGTGCAATCAAGCAAATATCCTCGATCTGACATCTGCCATACTTTGAATTTAATTTACCTCCTCTCCAAGAGGTTAGACACAAGGTCAAGTGTGGGTTTTAATGAAAGTGTTTCTGTGGAACGAACTTGATTCGAACCCAGCACACTTCAGTCCGCGTCATTAACCAGTCAGCCACTTTGCTATCCCTTGAATGCTTCGGTTTAGATTCATTGAAGCTCCAACGTCTAGCAACTGACTTGGTAAACAACCACACATTTATGAATCATTAAACCACAAAAACTTCGAGCATTTTTTTATCTCCATGTGTCTAACACATGTTGAATGGTTACAAAGTCAGAAAATAGCACAGCTTTTATGACTTTTTCAAACATGTTTTTATGTTCAGAATTGCTGAAACATGAGCAAACTGCTCGCATTAGTTGTTGGCTACCAAGACACTGCTTAGTTGCACTACAATGCATCAAAAGTGCATCTATTCCTTATTTTCTTTTAGTTTTCCTACATTGTATATATATATATATATATATATATATTTTTTTTTAGAGATCTTTTTAAGATTCTAACCGTGCAATTGTTTGTATTTCTCTTGCACTCGGTTCATCGGGTATACTCGCCAGATAGCTTTTGAAATTCTTTTTCATTAGTCCTGTTGCTCCTATAATTACTGGTATGATGGAGATTTTCCTAAGATCCCAGGTGTGAAAATTTTTACATTTGGATAATGGATACACATTTATAGATGTGTATATAAACAATAATGTTTCATTTACTCTGTATATGAATTGATGCGTACACATACAATTTTTATATATTGGGTTGGCCAAAAAGTGCGTTCGTCTTTTGAGTGTCATCTTTTCGGCCTACTAAAGATAGTTTAATATTTCTATTCTTTAAATCCTGTATTTGGTGTAGAGAGTATGTTGATGTCAGTGTGTAATAAGCCTCTGAGCAGAGGAGTTTTTACATTTTTGCTTGTATTTCAGCCTTTAAAATGGAAGATAAAACAGAAAACTACCGACATCTGATGCTTTTTTTTTTACTACAGAAAATGGAAAGAAAGCTACAGAAACCTGCATAAAAAATATACTATGTGTATGGAGAGAGTGGCAAAAATTATTTGCTCGATCCCGAAAATTTTTCAGTGAGAAATGCTCCTCGCTCTGGCCAGGCAAATATGATCAACAGTGACCAAGTGAAAGCTGTAGTTGAACAAGATTGCCGTTTGACAACCAGACAAATCGCAAACATTCTTCCAAATCGAGTGTGGAATTGAATTGCATAAGCTCGGTTATGTTTTTAAACTTGATGTTTGGGTTCCTCTTCCGTTAAAAAAACGAACAAACTTTTTGGTCAACCCAATACATGTACGCATATATAGAGAGGGGGGGGCATCGAATGTAATTTTGGCAACTTCGGAAAGCATGAGGATTTTAAAGGATGCAGTGCCCCAAAAGACAACTGATGCAGTTTATTCCATGATACAGCAGTTTTAAATGTGAAAAATCTTTTGCGAATGTCATGGGAGCCGGACTGTTTTCTGACTTTGTAGGCCTCTTCACGCGTGTTTGACACATGGACATCAAAAAAGAGTGCTCATGTTTGTTGTTCAATAGATTTTAAGATTATTTAATTGAAAAAAAGCAGTTACTTAAGTAAAAAATTTTTTGCTTAAAGTTCATAATATTTTGAAATATTTAATAGATTCTATTTTGTATGACGAGTTCTTGCTGTGAATGTTTTTCACCCCATTTTTAATATTTTTAATATTTTTCAAATATTTGAACTTTGGCTTTTTCTACAGCCAATTTATCTATCTGTATTTCTCCTCTGGTGATAAGATTTCGATCTTTGAAAAGCCTTGGCTTAAGGAAAGAATAATAAACACTGGTTTATTACAGAATACACCTTGCATTGAACAATCGAAATGTGAAATAAATTTGGACATTCGAACATGTTTATCACTCTTATTTCTTCTATCTTTATATATATATATATATATATATATATATATATATATATATATATATATATTAGACGTATCTGGCTCAGATAGATGATTGTGTCAGGAGTGAGATACTCTCTGGAGCGATGGAATGATCCAATCATTTTTCCAGCAACCTTAGGTTTGTCAAATATATTAGACTAAAATAATCGGGGATTACTTTGGGATTAACACCGGTTCTCAATTTATGATTTTAGATATGGCTTACTTTCTATTTTACTATTATTATTTTTATTATTATTATTTTTATTATTATTATTTTTATTATTATTATTATTATTATTATTATTATCACCTGTGTTTTTTCTGATTTTGTAAAACTGTTTTGTTAGAAGATGGAAAGTGAAAACCAGATGGACCTATAAAATCAAAATCAAAAAATGGAAAAGAAAGCAACACTATTCTTCAGATAATTCCTACTTTTTGCTTTCTGGCAATTCTATGCTTAATAACCCAAAGAATGAAAAACTGCTTGAAAATAATAGAAAATAATAAAATTCAATCAGTGAGTATTTTACGGATAGCTCTCAAGCAGTTATTCATTCATTACTATTTTGGCGCTAATAATTACTCGCAGAAAAACAGCCTATTATTGTGGTTTTCTTGAGTGCTAATTAGAGTTGGTGAACCTTTAGCCACTAAGTATGCTTCGCAGAGGAAAATCGATAAGTTTCCAGACAGAAGGACACGAAACAATTAGTGCTTTTTAAACGATATGCAGACTTTTAAAAAATATTTTTCCTCCATTTTTTTTATTTTTTACTTTTCATTTTTTATAGGGTGACCCCCTAAAAAATGCCACCCATAAAATCGTTAATAAAATTCACAACCATTTTTGCAATCCAACCATATTTTGTACAAATAATCTTTAGTCTATGCCTGACTTGTCCACCAAGTTTCAGTCATGAATGTCCAACAGTCTTTGTTTTATCGCCGTTCAATGATATGTGGGGACACTTTGGTAATCGTCTCATCAGTAGCAGGTGTGATTCTGAATGGTTTTCACACTTACCGGACATTAACGCTTCAGATTTTTATCTATCTCTGAGGTTATTTCAAAGATAATGTCTATAAAAATAATAATCCCAGATTTTTCTTGAATTGGAGATGGCCATCACAGAGGTGCACATTTAGAGCGTATCATTGAATGATAGAACATACTGTTGAACATGCATGAACGAAACTTGGTGGACAAGTCAGGCATAAACGTAAGTTCATTTATACCAAATATGGTTGGATTGCGGAAAGGATTGTGAATATTATAAAGGATTCCGTGAGTGGCAATTGTTTGTTTGTTTTTTTTTGGGGGGGGGTCATCCTTATTTATTTTACCTGCCATTGTCCGTGAAGAGACATATTGCCAGGTGGAGGGCTTCGAAAAGAATAATTCAAAATTTAGCCATGATTACAATGTTTTGAATAGGAGTTTTTCAATATTTGTTTCAGTTTTTTTCTCTTATTTTACTTTTGATTTCACTAAATATTATAGAAAAAAAAAAAAAAATAATAATTATTCAATAATTCAACTTGTATTCATGAAAGTTATACATATGACTCTTCTTGGGTATTTTTATACTTTTCCAGAGTGCCTCCTTTGGGGTGATGCAGCCACCCCCCCACACACTGTTAAACTAACGACTTTAAGTCTAACCCTTCTTCAGTCAAAAGTGGGTAAGTAAAACATCAAGTACTATTTTTAAAAAGTTTTTTGTATTACTCAACCGAGGTTTGAACCCGGGTTTCCCGGCCCATTAGTGAACACTCTTACCATTACACCAAATGGGCTGATGATGATGATGATGATTATAATAATAATAGTAATAATAATCGTACTAATAATTATAGTAATATCAATAATAATACTAGTTATTATAATAATAGTAGTTATAGTTATAATAATAGTTATAATAACAATAATAATAATAGTGATAGTAATAATAATCGTACTAATGATAGTAATATCAATAATAATAATAGTTATAATAATAAGTTATAATAATAATAGTTATAATAATAGTTATAATAATAGTGATAGTAATAGTAATTGTACTAATAATAATAGTAATATCAATAATAATAATAGTTATAATAATAATAATAATATTAATATTGATAGTAATATCAATAGTAATAATAATAATAATAATAATAATAATAATAATAATAATAATAATAATAGTTAGTGATAATGGCATCAATAAAAGTGAAAATGTGTTCAACTTATATCTATATTAGGAAATTAAAAATATATTTAGAATTAAATGTTTGGATAAATTTTTCGAAGAGTAACTTTTTTGGATATCTTTGCATAATATTAACAAATAATATTAACAAATATTAACAAATAATATTAACAAATATTAACAAAAATGTCATTTGTGAACATTATAGTTTACTTAATCCTTAATATTATTAGATTTATTGTTTTATTTTAGCTATGATTAGTGTAACTTAAAAACTGTTTATTAAGGCATGCATGCCTTGACATATAATCATACAGGCCAAAGCACATCTGCATTAGTTTAAGTAATTTATCATTTCTTTCCAACTCCTACTTTCTATTGAAGTTCAATGTTGAGAGTTATCTTTTCCTGGATAAAAATAAAAGAAAGAATTTAATACAATGAGCAATTTCAGGCAGCAGAGTTTTCCACAAAATGAGTCGTGATGAAATCAGAAGTAGAAAAAAAGAAATAAGGTTAAAAAGAGGCAAATTATGCTTTAGAATCAACAGAAAAAATAAAAAAGAGAAAACTAAGAGGTCATCACATTTTTTGTAACAACGTTTACATCAACGTCATAACGAGACAATTAGAATGAATGACTGTAAACGTAGGAGTTTCACATGTTGGCCGGTCATAATTCAGGAAGAGCACATTTTGTATTCAGCACCGTCCTCTTCCGGAAGACATGCGCACGGTGTAGCTGTCGTGCCTCTACACTGCCTGCTTGCCCAGAGGCGGTCTTTTCGAATCAGTCAACATGGGAGTCGGACGTTAGTTCCGCTTGTGATGGACGTTGGCTCTGGGGCAAGTAGCTTGGCAAAAATAGAGTTTTACTGTAACAGCAAGCAAACTGGAACAAAAATTTCGGACACGAATTATACTGATGAAAAGATGTTATAGTTCAGCATTGGCCACGTGCACGCAAATAAATACATATTCATCAGTATAATTTGTGTCCGAAATTTTTACTCCAGTTTGCTTGCTGTTACAGTAGTACTGGATTATCATAGAAAAAAGGTGATAGTTTAAGAATGGTAATTCTGTTCCTTAGAGAAAGGGTAGAAAGAGAACGTTTGACATAGCTGTGGGCATGTGTGAGTCGGTTTGGTGATTTGACTCAATGAAAGATGTCATAACTAGAAAGTGAGAGAGGTGAAACTGAAGATGTTGAGGATGGTTAGTCGTGTAGCTGAAAAAGAGCTGACCACACTGACTTGAGTGGGGTCCGCCTGAAATAGTACTTGAATAGAGGTGGCCAAATAAGTCATAGGGCAAACAATCGGGGATAGTATGAAATTCATTATATTTGGAAAAAAAAAAAGGTCCTTTAACTTAATAATTCTTATCTCAATATTAAAGCGAAATTAAATCCCATTTTTAAAATTTAATTATCCTTCTAATATTTAACTGCCGACTTCAGGGCATAGCTCATGTGACATATTGTTTTGACAGAAGTATATTAACATTGCTATCCATGAGAGTAGTTTCTCCAAGATGAAGTTCATCAAATCATATCTATGTGTAGCGATATTGGACTTTAGTGTATAAAAATAATGTTAAAAACGGTATTTTCCACATGAGGCTAGAGTAAGGAAAAAGTGGAAAATTCCATTAAAAAATTAGGGTACGTGTCAGGATGTTGAGTCAATGACAGGATGTCATCAGAGACACTTAGTGGATAAGCTGAGAAAATCTTTCTCTTTTTTTATAAATCATGAGGTTCGAATAGTAGAAATATTTCATTAGAAATTTAACGATTAAAATTAGGGCTACGTGTCAAGATATGACATCACGGAGTGAAAGTCGAGCGACACATAGCGGATAAGCTTATAAAATCTTTCTCTTTTTTTTATAAATCATGAGGTTCGAGTAGTAGAAATATTTCATTAGAAATTTTACGATTAAAATTAGGGCTACGTGTCAAGATATGACATCACGGAGTGAAAGTCGAGTGACACATAGCGGATAAGCTTATAAAATCTTTCTCTTTTTTTCTGAACTGCAGAAGAGAGCAGTCATGTTTAGGACAAGTGCAGATGCTCCCTTCTTCCTATGAGGGATGGGTTATGGGGAGATCAGAGGGTATCATGTACTGTATGCTAGAAAAAAGAGAAAAAACGCGAAAGTATTATGTTTCTGCAATTTTGAGATGAGGATTGATTATTTGGATTATTCGGACTACTGTTCTCATCTTCAGTGTTATTCTCACAACGTTTCGGCCGATGTAACCTCCTGCTTTCTTCAATTGCGAATTGCTTAGGACTTCTACCCTGTCATGGCTGACAGAACGAAAGCATGTTACCCTCGTGGATTAAATAAAGAGTTCTGTTCGAAATTTTGTAGATTCCTGAGTTTGATAGAAAGATTTTCTGAGTTTGACAAGATACACTTGAAGAAGGTTGGAGATTACATCGGCCGAAACGTTGTGAGAATAACATTCAAGATGAGAACAGTAGTCTGAATAACTCTAAAGCATTGTTAAACCATAAATGATTGTGTGCTGTTGTTATTAAAAAGAAGACGACTGGAGCAAGAAGAAAGAGAAATAGAGCAGCATCACTGTGAAACCTATCACTGCTATGTGTCATCAACGCAACAAGACTTTTACTGTTTAACAATGGCAGACATGTGTCCTTTGTATTGGCTTTGATGGCACTATTCATACATTTGCTGTAAGAATAGGTTTTTAATTGATATTTTCTTTAAATAACGATATTTTATGTTATATAGTAAACATTGAAATTTATTTTATTTATCTTCCTCCCACAAGGTAAGATGTGACACAAGGTCGGGAAAGTGGGATTTGAAAAGCCAGCACCCGAGAAGGTGAGCACTCTGGCCATTTAAAAATTGCCTGGGCAGCCCCGTTGGCATTCCCCGGTAGGGGCACCTCAGGCAGTAAGCAATAAACTTACTCCACCCAAAGAGGGGAGGCAAAGCCTGGGAGAATGGACCTCCTAGAACTGGACAGGACAAACCCACAGATCGGCGTCATCAAGACGGTACCAGTCTATGGGGTGCAGTATCCATCGGAACAGATACTACACTTTGATCTTGGCCAAAAAGCCGAATATTTCACTGCTTTTTGGTTGATACTCTGTTTGCGTGAGTAATACCCTTGAATAAACGGGGCTGGAAATAAACAAAAAGAACGGCAAAGAGAAAATGACACATACAGAATTCGAACCTGTATCTCAGAAAAAGGATTTACCAATTGCAGGTGTTGCTTTAACCACTTGCCGAGAAAGTTCAACAACCAATGAAGGCTGAATTTATGCAGCCCCATGAACTATGTTTAGCGTCAACAAAAAAATCAGCAAGATACATCATGTATTTTTAAGTGTAGGAAAATGCTATTTTTTATTTGACAGCATTTTTCTTACAACTCACATCAGAATTATTACCATCTATTATTGGTTGGAATAGAAATTACAAAAGAAGGTAATAGATTAAAAAGGGTAGTTTTATTCTTTAGAGAAGAGGCAATGAAATAGAGAAGTAGAAAGAGAATGTTTAACATAGTTGTGGGATGGTGTGATTCGGTTTGGTTTAATAACCACAGAAAATTACAGTTTCGAGAAATTACCTTATTGTTAACTAACTTACATTTTTATAGAAATTACCTCATTGTTAACTAAGTTAAATTTTTACAGAAACTATAGAAAGCATTAAAAAAAAACAACTTAGATATAATTAAATCATATTAAACTAAAAGAAAAAACAAATAAATTTTCCCATCCAAATAAATATTTTTATTTGACACCTGATTTAAAAATAAAAAACAGTAATTTTAATCAGTATAATATGGATTATTCGAACTACTATTTTCACAACGTTTCAGCCGAAGTTACCTCCGACCTTCTTCAGGTGCATCTTTTCGAACTTGGGAATCTTTCTGTCGAAATCGGGCACCGATACAGAATTTCTAACTGAACCCTTTATTTAATGCATCGATGCAGAGGAGAGAGACCTTCACACACTAAAAGGTATAAATGATGGCAAAGAAGTCCATACAAAGGTGACCGGTGTGCGACAAATCTAAAAAAAAAAAACTAACCGTAACCATACTTCAGCTCGAACCCTAACCCTAACTCAAGCAGTCAGAAAGACACTGTAAAAGAAATGTATGAAACCGAAGGAAATCCTTGAGGACAACTTAGAGATAATTGCTACTGAGGACTATACAACTGTGAAGAAATGAGCTAAAAAATTGAAGTGGGGACAGCACAGTAAATGTTGACCCGTGGTCAGGTTGTCCAGAACCCTCAACCACTGGTGACGAATTTCCTCTATGGAATAGAAACTCAAGATTAAACCTGGCTTATGTTGTGTTCCACTTAGAATATAAAACATATATATATATATATATATATATACAGGGTGGGCCAAAATAAGGGTCCTATCTTTGAATTTGAATAACTTCCACAAAATAAAAGTTAAACTCACCAAACTTTATGTGTGTGTAGACTGACCCTTCCGAGATTTTTTGAAATAAACAAAACAAATTTTAGCCGAAAAACACTTCTTAAAACTTACAAAAACTAAAGTATTGTTTTTTACACTGTTTTGAGTTTTTTAAGCAAACATAATGTTTTCTAAATGAGGGTACGTTCCTTAGGGCTAATATGGCTCATGCTTGCTTCGGAAGGGGTCCTTTACTTATTCTAAAAAAAAAAAAAAAAAAAAAATCAATAAATAAAAAAGTTATGAATTTTTAAAAATAGGACCCTTATTTTTGCCCACCCTGTATATATATATATATATATATATACATATATATATGTATATATATATATGTTGTATATATATTATTATTATTTGTCGCTCCTCAAAAAAGTAGAGCACTGTAAGTGTAGTATAGAATATAAAACACACACACACACTTTTTGACACCGGACTTTTTTGCAATCGGACATTTGCTTGCATTCGGGCAGAGTTTTGCCTTGTGTTTTTCCCTACAATTTCTATTTTACTTTTTCAAATTTTAAATCTTGGCCTTTGCCAACTTATCTATCCCAGCGACTTCCTCTGATGATAAGATTTTGATCTTTGAAAAGCCTGGCTTACGGAAAAATTTAACTTGAATAAATTGCCTCTTTGCGGAATATACCTTGCTCTGAGCAACTGAATAGAAATACGATTTGACTTTTGCTTTTCTAATTCCTTTTCATCCTTCTACATATCTATCTGCTCTATCCTGGATATTGAGCTGTATACTTTTCACAATAGGTTTTACCTTTCCTAAAAGTTCGCTTTTAGTTAACCACTTTATATATATATATATATATATATATATATATATATATATATATATATATATATGAGGAATAATAGAAACAATGTTTCAGACAAAATGCAAAATAAAAATGGAATTGAGGATAAGCGAGTCAACAAACTCCTCTTCTCCCCCAATGTTTTCTACGCACACCTCAATTTGTTTTTACCTGCCTACTATGTTCCCGTTTATTCCTCCCTCTTTTTCCTTCCTTCCTTGTATTTAAACCTGCTGCGTCTTTACCTGTTTTTGACAGTTACGTCAAATGCTGATGCGCACATCTTTTCTTTCTTTCTTTCTTTCTTTCTATCTTTCAACTGTTGTTGACTTGTTTGTTGACGTTTTTTTTTCTTTCGGACGCGTCTTGTACAATTTGAATTTCTGTTCATTAAAATTCTTACTTCCAACCGAGGATGGTTGCTTTCTAGCAACTGAAATACCTTGGTAGAGCTTTTATAAATGTTTGAGTTTATATTTTTGTTAGTTTGTTGATTCGCTTATTCTCAATTCCATTTTTATTTTGCATATCTATATATATATATATATATATATATATATTACAATACATACATATATATGTATGCGTACATATATACCAGACTGGAAGAGTCTAGGCGATTGTTGAGGTGGCTTGTTTTCTGTCAAGCTGAGGTATGTTAGGGTTAGAGTTAGGGTTGTGCAGTTTTAGGAGGTCCACCCTCCCAGTCTTTACCTTCTTGCCCTTTGAGAAGGGGTTAGTTTATTATTAATCGCCTGAGGCGCCCCCACCGACAAAGGAGGAAAAATTGTTGTTTTCTGGGTCGGAATCTATCCACCTAACACTTATCGTTAGCTAGTTTTTGACCTTGAAGTAATATTTTCTTTTTTTAGCTCGATTACATTAAATGGCTTCATGCCTTGTCTGGAGCGATTTCCATTTAAAAAAAAAATGCCGATAAGGCTGCCCAGGCATTTTTTTGGTTGGCCAGAGTGCTCTTTTATCTAGAGCGCTGGCTTTTCAAATCCAACTTTCCTGACCTTATGTCACATCTGCCCGTCGTGGGAGGGAAATAAATAAAACCCACATGTATATACATCCTTTCTTTACTTAAATATACACTAGTGTATATATATCATTGTCTATATATACATATTAGTGTATATATATATATGCACTAGACATACACAGATCGAAAAATGAATATGAAATTATTCAATCAGTATCTTTGCTCCCCTCATATGTAATTTACTACTTACTTAGGATCTTAGCAATTTTACAACCTATGTAATTTACTACTTACTTAGGTTGTAAAATTGCTAAGATCCTATGTAATTTACTACTTACTTCGGATCTTAGCAATTTTACAACCTATGTAATTTACTACTTACTTAGGTTGTAAAATTGCTAAGATCCTATGTAATTTACTACTTACTTAGGATCTTAGCAATTTTACAACCTATGTAATTTACTACTTACTTAGGTTGTAAAATTGCTAAGATCCTATGTAATTTACTACTTACTTCGGATCTTAGCAATTTTACAACCTATGTAATTTACTACTTACTTAGGTTGTAAAATTGCTAAGATCCTATGTAATTTACTACTTACTTAGGATCTTAGCAATTTTACAACCTATGGAAGTAAATTTGAAGAGAAATTCTACATCATTGGAAGCAACAGCTGCTGCAACTTCTCTATCAGAATTTTATGAAATTTAAATCTACTTGTTGAGAAGTTTTTAACCTAAGCCCCAAGTTGTCGTCTCCACGGAACCCAGCAACAAATGTACCACAAGCGCTTTCGTTTCAATAGAAGAAAGACAGTATTCTCTGTCCATGTATCTGCTCCATAAAACAACCGGAAGTAGTTAAGATGCCTTCATATCCAGGTTTAGAGTCGCCTTGGACAAACATTCCGACGGTATATCGATGTACACATCTTCTAATTGTCTTTTTATATCCCGTTTTTTATTTTTTTAATGATATTTCACTCCAAACAAGGCAGGCTACCACTATAGACATAAGGGGCTACTGAGAATTAAGGAGTAGGTTCAGGGTGTCATTCGAAGTTGGGAGCTGCGCAGCGAGATGTATGTTTACATTAGTTTTAAACCTCTGCATGTCGGTACTGTTGGGGAAACAGGAGGCAGGGAGGGAGTTCCAGAGGCCAGCAGCACGAGGAAAGAAACTATTAGAGTAGAAGACTCTCAGACATCTGGGGACCTCCACAGTGAATGGATGGGATTCAGCTGATTGTTGGGTTGATCTAGTGAATTTACGTCGAGGGGGCACCAAAGTAGCCAGTTCATCGGAGCATAATCCATTGAAGTACTTGTAAAACAAGCACAAGGATGCTACATTGCGGCGATGGGACAGGGACTGGAGCTTGGTTTCACAGTGATGGACCTATTAGGTTGGCGACTCTTTTTTGGACCTTGTCAAGGGGTGATAGGCTAGTAGATGATGCACCAGCCCAGATGTGGCAACAATACTCTATGCATAGGCGGATGGTGGCTTTGTAGAGATACAGGATAATGTCAGGTGTGAGGAGTTTACTAGCACGGTAGAGGGAGCCCACCTTCTTTGCTTGTTGCGTTTTGCTATTTTTTCCCAATAAATTTGATTTGATTTGATTTACTAAAAATGAAGATGAAGATAAGGATTTGAAAAAAAAAGGCAAAAAAAATATTATATTTAGTAAAAACAAACTTTTTTTATCAAAAATTATTTTTAAACAATGTTTTTCATCGTCGACGTTATTTCTGTTCGTCTTTATGAAAATAAATTAAAAATGAAATTACACGAAGAGATTTCATCCATTCTTTTGTGACAAGAAAAACAAAAATACGTAATAACATGTGATTTATATTAAAATAGACAATTATAAAAAGGATGTAAGATATTTCTGGTTGATTCCAAAGCATATATTTGCCAAAATTAAAGAAAGCAAAAAATATTAGAAAATTCAGTTTGTTTCTGTAATTTTATGAGAAGACTTTGAGAAAACATTTTTGTCAGGATAAAAATGAAAAAGTAAAAGAAATGAAAAAAAATGAAGAAAAAAATATGAGAAAAAAATAAATAAATAAAATTGAAAAAAAAAAAAAATAAAACTGAGAAAGTAAATAAAATTTTAAAATTAAAATTTAAAAAATAAAAAGTAAAATATTTAAGAAACATGAATAAATAATAAAAAAATGAATTAATTAAAAAATGCAATAAAAGAGAAAAAAATAAGAAAAATAAGAGAAAAAAGTAAGAACAAAAAAATAAAAAATAAAATTGAAATAAAAAAACTAAAAATAAAGTAAAAAAGTGAAAATGTTATTTAATTTAATTAAAAAAAAAGTAAAAAAAAAAAGTAACAGAAAATATTAAAACAAACAAAAAAACAAAATACGTGTAATAAAACGGAGACATGAACAATAACAAACATGAAAACAAACATAAAATGAACAAGAAAACAAAAACAAAGAGTTATAGGCTGGATCATGGAGAGAAAAAAAAATAACAATTATCAAAGATGATAACAGTAATTATAAGAATGTAATGATATTAATCATAGAAATAATGACCAGGATAATAATCATTTAAAACACAGAGCTTAAAAAAAAAAAAATAGAAAAGGGGAAGTAAATCAAATTCTGCCGTTTGAGAAAAAGGGGGGAAAAAATTAAAAGAGCGCATTTTCTTAAATTATATATATATTTTTTTTTTTAGAAATTGTAAATATAAGAAATATATTGCGAACATGCGTAGAAAAAAAAAAAAACCATGTGCGGTTGTATACATGCTAGGTAAGAGTGCGACAGGGATTTTGGGCACTGGAGGAAATTGAAGAATTTGTTTCATGCAGAGAGTCACTAAGCCACAGTGGCATTCTTCGGCCTTTCTCTGGCATTAATGTTTGTGCCAAATTCTGAACTGATAGGTTTCTTTTTTTTTTTTATATATATAGATATAGATATATATATATATAATTTTTTGTTTCATAGTAATTGAAAAATTTACTGCCGAACGAAGACGATGACGCCAAGAACACCAATAACAATGACAACATACAGTGCTCAACTAACCAACCACAACCACAACATTTACAAGAAGGTCACCAGCACTACAGGTTGCTGACCAAGAAGAGTCTTGGGGGGGAAGGGGGATAGTAACAAAAAGAACAAAAACAAAAAAATAAAAAAATAAACAAAATTGATTTTAAAATAGCACTAGATATATACAGATATAAATTGGTAGTTGATATAAACATGTATATGCACTATATATATATATATATATATATATATATATATATATATATATATATATAAGTTACACATACATATTTATGAAAAAATATATTAAGAAAAAAATGCCAGCTTAGTTTTTTGTTTTTTTTCAAAATGAAAATTACTTTTTAAAATATTGATTTAAAAATAGCACTAGATATATACAGATATAAATTGGTAGTTGATATAAACATGTATATGCACTATATATATATATATATATATATATATATATAAGTTACACATACATATTTATGAAAAAAATGTATTAAGAAAAAATGCCAGCTCAGGTTTTTTTGTTTTTTTTCAAAATGAAGATTACTTTTTAAATTATTGTAAATAAGTTCTACTTAAAACAGTTGGAAGATTTAAAAAGGTCTTAATGTCACAGTATGTAATTGATATATAAAATGTATAATTTTGTTGGTGCTTCGTTGGGGTTAGGGGGCTTGGCAGAGTCTTGGAAACTGGTGACTATCTACTTTTTAGATATGTTTTCTTCAAGTGTTTTTTTATCACGCAATAAACAATGATTTAAAACCTTATTTGCAGAGAAAGGCTATTCAAACTATTTTCTGTTATATATATATAAATATAGGTACATATAGATCTTAATTTCCCTAAATCACGTGACAGTTTCCAGTGTCCGAGTGAATATGGCGACTGCTTGCAGATTCTATGCCGACTCTGTGAACCAGGTTCGCGCCTCCCGACCGTCTGAAATTGTTACTTTCCTGCACTGATGAGAGTAATAAGCTTGAAACGCTAGCACCTGTAGGTATTAATAATTTAATATTTATTTATATATATATATATATATATGTATGTGTATAGATATATATATAGTCGGATCTCCTCTTACAATAGGATTACATTTTTGAAAAGTCATGGTTTAAGGAAGGAATAATCAAATAATTTTCTTATATAAATCCCTTGTTTTGAACAGTTGATGATTTAATAGATATTGTATTCTTCACAATTTCTATTCTCATATATATATATATGTAGTCTCGGAAGTTTCTCAACCATTAAAACTATATTAAAAAAAAAAAAAAAAAAATTTTATAGTCCCAAGTCTTCCAGTGGAAAATCACTCATGTAAGTCAATTTATTTTTTACAGTTATTATATTAGTTTATTTCTAACACTATTTTAAGGGATCATCAGTTGTTTACCATGAAAAACTGTTTCGGGAATTTAATATATATATATAGTAATCCAGGTAAAGTAAACATCCACAGGATAAAAATCCAAAGAATTTCAACCGGGCTTATAAAGAGTGCTCAATAACAAACAGAGCTTTTATATATATGATTATTTTTATTCATACAGACATGTACAAAATCTGTGACACTGGCATGTCGATGTTATCGATCAACAGCTGTTAAAAGCTGAGATCTCATCTGGCAGAATAATAATCTGATCCTTCTCTTAGGTCATATTTGGTTCCTTCCAAATATGACCTAAGAGAAGGATCAGATTTTCATTCTGCCTGATGAGATCTCAGTTTCTAACAGCCAGTGTCGCAAATTATGTACATGTCTGTATAAATAAAAATAATCATATATATAAATATATATATTTATAGATAAAATAGTTATCCATGGACATATGTTTCACCGTGACTGCAGCTCATCAGCGTGGCTTACTATGACAGGGTGCGAACTTGCGATCACTGGGACTGTGACCGAGTGTGCTGACCGTTAAGCTATGTGATAATTTATCGTTTATAAAGTTATTTTTAATCTTATTGTTATTTTTAGCAATAACTGTACTACTGCTATATTTGCTCACATTGAGCATTACAGAGTTGCCTCCCTTTACATACGCATGAGTTATCTCCCCTGCATATGCATATATATATTATATATATATATATATATTTTTTTTTTTTGGTGGTGATTTTATTATTCCATTAATTGCGACAAAATATATGCTGTTTCATGAACGCTCGCAATGAACGTCAACTCTTCAAGCGACAATTTGATTCCATTGTCGCTTGAAGAGTTGACGTTCATTGCGAACGTTAATGAAACAGCATATATTTTGTCGCAATTAATGGAATAATAAAATCACCGACAAAAAAATATATTTTGCTCTGAATTTTCATTGAGCACTCTCATAAACCCGGTTTCAACTTCCTTCGGATTTATACCCCCAGGATATTGCCACATTTTCTCTGCTGTAGCCTCGGATCATTCTTCAGCCTTCTATAGCACTTAGAAACATTCTGGGACTATTGAGCCACTTTCCATTCAATCTATATGGAAAGAAAAACATGAATGATCTCATCCCATATATTGAATAAGCTTCTAATTCCAGAATTTACTGAAAAATGTCCTAGATATAAAATCTACATTCTTTTATTTTTAGAAATTCCTTTTATTAGATAAGTTTTTTTCTGGAATAAAATAAATATTTTGTGTTCTAGATCTATGTTAACAAAAGAAATATGCTAACTTTAATAGTTGGGTAAGAAACATCTTAAGAAAATGTATATTTGTATAAGAAAAATTAAATGGAACAAGGAATAAACAAAGGTCAAATATAATACAAAAAATCACAAGAAACAAGCCATGGGGGGAATCGATATTTCGCCTCTACTTAATTGGAAGCTTATTCATGACTGGTTCAGAAATGGACTGCATTTATACAGAATAAATGCAGCCAGTTTTTTTAACTATATCTCCAATCATGAATAAGTTTTCAATAAACTAGAGGAAAAAAGTCAATTCTTCCTTCCCACATGACTTGTTTGTTGTAATTTTTGTCTTATATTTGCCCTTTGTTTATCCCTTGCTCCATTTTATTTTTCACATCCTTACACTCTCTCTCTCTCTCTATATATATATATATTTATATATAGTCATCCACAAAAATCGGTTTCGCCATATCATGGCTCGTCAGTGTGGCTAGACATGGTGAGTGTTTCAAACTGAGATTCAAAACCCGTACACTATCACGCCCACCACAAAAGAATGAGAAATTATGTTTTTATATTTGTTCACATTAACAACTGTCGAGAGAGCTCAATTCGTTACCTCCTTTATAAGAGAGCTAAACTCATAAATTTTACATCATATGACAAATACAAATGAGCTTAGGCCTCAAATCTATAAAATTTAGTAATCGTTATTATCAAATAATCGGTCTTGAATAATTTATTCAAACGTAATTTCCATGAAATTCAAAGAACTAAAATATTGTGATATAAGATTTATTGAGTTTCAATTGTATGTAGATCAATTTGAATTACAGTCTGAGTCAACTTTTGATCAATTTGAATTACAGTCTGAGTCAACTTTTGATCAATTTGAATTGCGTTCTGAGTCAACTTTTGATAAATTTCAATTACAGTCTGAGTCAACGTTTGATCAATTTGAATTGCGTTCTGAGTCAACTTTTGATCAATTTGAATTGCGTTCTGAGTCAACTTTTGATCAATTTGAATTGCGTTCTGAGTCAACTTTTGATCAATTTGAATTACGTTCTGAGTCAACTTTTGATAAATTTGAATTGCGTTCTGAGTCAACTTTTGATAAATTTGAATTGCGTTCTGAGTCAACTTTTGATAAATTTGAATTGCGTTCTGAGTCAACTTTTGATCAATTTGAATTGCGTTCTGAGTCAACTTTTGATAAATTTGAATTACAGTCTGAGTCAACTTTTGATCAATTTGAATTGCGTTCTAGGTCAGCTTTTGATAAATTTGAATTGCGTTCTGAGTCAACTTTTAATAAATTTCAATTACAGTCTGAGTCAACTATATATAAACAATTAACATCATTTATATTGAGAATCAGATTTCTAAGTCGTTATTAAATAAGTTCATTGTATCTGGGCTCAATTTAATAAAACTAATAAGTACGACATTAAAATCCATCTATCTTAGATATTAAGTAACAAAGCCATTATTATATTTTAATGGTTATTCGGGCATTTTAATTTAAGCATCTACACTTATAAAAAAGCATGAATGCAAATTTCTCTTTTAAAATTATTTTTTACAGATAAATAAAATGAAATTTGTAGAAAGAGGAAAATCTTAATCTAAACAAATCTTATCCTGATTCAGTTCAACTTAAAATTTTCTATAAAAAATACAGATATATACATACTACATACAAATTTAAATAAGGCAGGTTCTATTATATCCTTAAATAAGGAAGAATTTTCTTCTTAAATAAGGCAGTTTCTATTTTATCCTAAAATAAACCAAATTCTATTACATCCTTAAATAAGGCAGATAATATTATTTTTAAAAAAAAATAAGGCAGATTCTATATCCTTAAATAAGGAAGAATTTTCTTCATAAAAAAATCAGATTCTATTCTCTCCTTAAATAAGGTAGTTTCAATTTTGTTCTTTGGATTCTATTAAATCTTTAAATAAGGCAGATTCTATTAAATCCTTAAATAAGGCAGATTCTATTAAATCCTTAAATAAAGTAGAATCTATTATATCTTTAAATAAGGCAGATTCTATTAAATCCTTAAATAAGGCAGAATCTATTATATCTTTAAATAAGGCAGATTCTATTAAATCCTTAAATAAGGCAGATTATATTATATCTTTAAATAAGGCAGAATCTATTATATCTTTAAATAAGGCAGAATCTATTATATCTTTAAATAAGGCAGAATCTATTATATCTTTTAATAAGGCAGATTCTATTATATCCTTAAATAAGGCAGATTCTATTATATCCTTAAATAAGGCAGATTCTATTATATCCTTAAATAAGGCAGAATCTATTATATGTTTAAATTATGCAGATTCTATTAAATCCTTTAATAAAGCAGATTATATTATATCTTTAAATAAGGCAGATTCTATTAAATCCTTAAATAAGGCAGATTCTATTAAATCCTTTAATAAAGCAGATTATATTATATCCTTAAATAAAGCAGATTCTATTAAATCCTTAAATAAGGCAGATTCTATTGAATCCTTAAATAAGGCAGATTCTATTCTCTCTTTAAATAAGGCAGATTCTTATCACTTCCTTTCATGCTTTCCTTGACCTTCTGCTGCCAACTGGCCCTGCTACCCCAACTGTTCTTCATCTACTAACCCAAACACTCCCATCTCTTCTTTCACTGTGATCAAACCAACAGAGTCTCCTGTTCTGTACACATCTCCCTATACTGTCTCGATTTCCTCTGATGTCATCACTCTTTGAGACTGCACATCTATCTAATTATACTTTGGTGTAGCTAAAACAATATTTGGACGCATACATTTATTGCGATAGATGTAAAAAAGTGTATCGTGATATCCTTCTGCCTCATAATGGTATCAAATGGTGTAATGTTGTGTATCAATTGAAGTGAACATTTAATCATCTTCTTAATTCCACAAACTAATTACAGTCAAGATATCTTTAATAAATGATATCGTCTTTATAAAAGAATATTAATTAGATAATGAATAAATGATATCGTCTTTGTAAAAGAATATTAATTAGATAATGAATAAATGATATCGTCTTTGTAAAAGAATATTAATTCGATAATGACACTTTGTTTTATTAATTATGAACTTCGCACGACACTTTAAATGAACAATAAATTATTTGATACTCTGTAGATATCATATGCTGATCAGAAATAATCTATCTTGTATTGTACGAGGGAAAT
>OY744535.1:14275297-14305297 GCA_963556195.1 Sepiola atlantica
TTAAAAAATTGCCTGGGCAGAGTGCCTCAGACATTAAGCACTAAACTCAATCCTCCCCAAAGAGGGGAGGCAAAGCCTGGGAGCGCCACTTCCCAGAACTGCACAGGACAGACCCATTGACCGGCGTAAATCCAGACCCGAAGATCCAGACAATACCAGTATGGGGTGCAGTATCCATCGGAACAGATACTACACTTTGATCTTAGCCAAAAGGCTGAGAAAATTAATTAATATAAAATTACAAACAAAATCTATGGAAGTATTTTGAGGTTTTTTCTATCTGTTTTTTCGGACTACTAACCACACGATAATCCTTGGACTTATAATTACGGTTTTTAGTCATAACTTATACTTGTAATTATGATGTGAAATTCTTTATTATTTTTGACTGACTAATTGAAATTTCTAAACACCACGTCATTCCCCCCCCCCCAAGTATAGATAAGTATAATATAAGAATAATTATATTAATAGAATAAACATTCAACCATTTTTTTAAAGACTAGAAGTAATGATAAATGTTTAGTAGTTGGACAACTCTCTTGCAGACCTACAGAAATGTGTATGGGTATTTGTTGCTATTTTTCGGGAAGGGGAGATAACTATATATTCTAACCATTATGACTATGGAAAATAAAAATCAATTAAATTGTTTGCAAAAAAAAATATAAACAGACAATAATTACTGATTTATTTCTGAGGAAATTATAAGATAAAATTCAATGAATGTTTGGTGTTTCTATATTATTGGGGCGGATGGCATTTCATCTTTATTTTAGAAGAGTCAGTTGAAAGGGGAGATAATTCAAACTATTTTTTTTTTTTTGTAACCCTAACCAATAAGGAAAATCCAGAGAATTAGTAAGAAAATAAATTTTAAAAAGGGTACTTATGCAGTTTACAGACCGGGCTGAAATAATAACGTTATAATTTAGAAAGCCATTCTTAACATAGGGAGGTGAGGGTTGATTAACTATTCTGTTTATTAAGTTATTAGGTGAAAATACAGAATAATTAATCACCCTCCCCCCTCCCCATGTTAAGAATGGCTTTCTATATTTTAACGTTATTATTTCAGCCTGGTCCGTAAACTGCATAAGTACCCTTTTTTTAAAATTTATTTTCTTACTAATTCTCTGGATTTTCCTTATGGGTTAGGGTTACAAAATTAAAAAAAAACAAACAAAAAAACCCAGTTTGAATTATCTCCCCTTTCAACTGACTCTTCTGAAATAAAAATGAAAATTAAATCTGCCCCAATAATACAGAAGGACCAAAAATATAAATAAAATATAATTATTGATTTAATTTTGAAGAAATCATAAGATAAAATTTAATGAATATTTTTTTCTTGCTTGAATACAAACAATTTAAGTTTTTCTTTATTCTTTCAAGATTGTTAATATTTCTTTTGTTAGGAAACATCCGAGAGATCTTCAATGATCTTCTATACTTAACTACATTAGGGAGTCTTCGGTCTTCCATTATCTGTCCTGCATTTTCCAGATGACTTAGCCAGGATTAATGAAATCCCAACTTGCATCCTGGCGGTAATCTTTGGGTTTAGCCTCTCTAACATTAGGAAATTATAAACGGACGCGTGCTTGTACAACTTTGGTTTAATCTGTTCGATTGATTAGTTATTATTAATTTATTAATAACCAAATATCTATTTAACAATTCAAATGATTCAATTTATGAATATTTTCACCTCTGCCGAAGAGATGATGTTTTACCCAGTGTTTATATATCTCAGCACGTTCGCATAATTTAACATATAAGTTATCTTTTGAGATTTTAAAAGAGTTGTTTCCCTTGGAAGTAAAATTTTATTTCGTTTTCTGTATAAGTTTGGAAAATGTGTAAGCCAATAAAAATGACTTAACCGCATCCCGGATAACGCCGGGTAGACACAGCTTGTGACTACTAATTGGATCGTCATGAACATTCTACTTGGGATTTATTTTCGGATTATAAAATGGCCACTAAATTTTGGGATCGCCCTAAACTGGATCTGAATCTGAGCAGTTTTCGGTAGAATTCTTTCATATTGCAAGATTTTTTAAAAACGAGTTGTCTTCTATCTTCCGATAAAAAAATCTCAGAGTAACTCTCACTAAAGTGGTTGACCATACTCAAGGGTGACCCGGAGGTTTCTTTTTACATTGGCTACTATACCTAGATGTAGGGGAGAGCGCCACTCCTTTCCTAGGATTACCCCCACTTACCCTTGGTCTTCATCTTATTTTTTCTTTGTCGGCTGGAAGGCTCACAGCAGACTTTTGCAACACAGTCAGACCATTTTAAAAAGAAGTTTTTGCACTTCATGCAAAAATTTCATCATTTAAAGACATTTATTTTTTTTACTTATTTTAAGTAATAATTTTAGATTATTGAAATAGTTTTACATTTTGAGGAGACATCTTGCTTCGGAGAAAAGACTTTGATAAAGACTTATTGGAGCTCTTCCAATATATGATCTACCGAATGGTTCCTAATCCAATATGTGATCTATCGGGTTTATCTGAACCCTTAAGGTTAGTTAGTCAGGGTTGGGGTGGATCACATATTGAAGGGATTTATCTTCCTTTCCGTTAAGATGTGACACAAGGTCGGGAAAGTGAGATTTGAACAGCCAGCGCTCTCAAGAAGGGAGACCACTCTGGCCTACAAAAAATGCCTGGGCAGCCCCGTCAGCATTCCCCGGTAGGGGTGCCTCAGGCGATTAGCAATAAACTAACCCCTTCTCAAAGAGTGAGAAGGCAAAGCATGAGAGGGTGGACCTCGCAGAACTGTGCAAGACAAACCCACACACCGGCGGAATCAAGACCCGAAGGCCAAGACGATACCGGTCTAAGGGGTGTAGTATCCATCGGAACAGATACTACACTTCGATCTTGACCAAAAGGCTCGGTAGATCACATATTGGAAGTACACCAATTTATGTATAGCATAAAAGTGTCTGATATAACAAACCCGTTGCAGTTTGTTTATCGCATAGTTTGGACTAAATAAACTTTATTTTGTAATCATTACTAATACCGACAAAAATTATTTCAAAGGAAATACTGTTAGGAAATTAGTCAAAAACATTTTATTTTGCTCGACCTACTAATCTTTTAACCTATTTGCATTTAAAAAATATATTTAATAGAATTTATAAGCCTTTAAAGTTCACGTAAATGCCGATTCTGAGCAAAGTAGCCATGTTTGTTAAGTCATTTCGTAATGTAAACAAGGATGACCACTTTGCTCAGAATTGGTATCTATGTAATCTTTAGAGGCTTCTATTAAATATTTTTTTAGGTCACAAATGAATAGGTAAATCAAAATAAATTGTTTAGACTAATTTTCCTAACCGTATTTCCTTTGAACTAATTTGAACTAATTTATGTCGGTAATAGTAATGATTACCCTTTTAGTTTTAAGAATAATAACGTTTGTTTCTGAAAGTAGATTTTTGCTTTTTTTTTATATACATCTGAAGGCATCTTTGGAAAACTGAACTTAAATGAACCAATGTCTAACTTAAAAAAAGGATTTACTATTGATTTATTTAAATCATAAAAAAGTGCACAATGTAGCGCTCTCTGTGCAGCTTGCTTATGGCAGTGTAGTGTGCAGTAGATGTCAGAGAGGATGCATGTGTGCAACCGATCGGGGTCGGACTTACGCTTAGAAACATGCGACCAATATAAAAAAGTTGTTAGGGTTAATGCTAACATTATTGTTTATATTTTTCTCTCATTTTTCACGCATAAGACATCGTGTTTTTTTTTTGTAAAAGTATATCTGCTTTCTACATTTCATGTGTGCATTTATATGTGCAGTGATTTTTTATGTCTTATATTTGGTCTTCGTTTATTCCTTGTTCCATTTTTTTTCTTATATTTAATTATATGAATGTAATCTAGATGCTATCAAACAAGTCTCTTTCTTTGCAAGAATCGAAATCTTTTAAGGAATTTAAAAAAAAAAAAAAAGAAAAAGAAAAAAAAAGACAAAGAAAAAAAAATGCAAGTGCATGGTAGGAATTAGTTGGATTTAAAAAAAAAAAAAATAACAAGAAGGAGGAGAATATAATTTTTTTTTTTTTTTTAAATTTTTTTTTACAAGACTCTAATTTGGTAAATCTAGTTATCTGGTACCAATCTAAGAAACATAACATTTTACCCCAATCAGGTGGGAGCACAGTCTATGGCCGAACAAAGGACATGATTGACAGTCGTGTACGTCAATACGGTAGAGAAGTGACGCAGATGGTATCTTTAATACAGATAACATGTAGCACACAACATAGAAGACAGATATGACTTTGAGAGCGACGCCAGCCAGCGAGCATGCATTTCGTTGTTAGCCTAAACAGAACAACGGACATTTAACCGTTGCATGTTATAAACTAGCTGTCCCTACCCGGCGTTGCCCGGGAATATTTTTCTTTCCATTTTTTTTTTTTTTTCTTTTTACCAAATTATTTTTTTCTAAAATAGGATTTTGAAAGTAACCGATAAAAAAATTTTTTTTTTTAAAATGAAAGTATTTAAAATCCTTTTTGAAGAAAATGTTTACCCTAACCCTAACCGGCGTTGCCCGGGAATATTTTTCTTTCCATTTTTTTTTTTTTTTACCAAATTATTTTTTTCTAAAATAGGATTTTGAAAGTAACCGAAAAAAAAAAAAATTTTTAAAAATGAAAGTCCTTTTTGAAGAAAATGTTTACAACTGATTACATAGACATGCACTAACTTTCAGAAGTAGTTAGATTTAAGGAGCAGATAAAAATTTGGGTGTACCAACGTTAGTAATACTTTTTATTATTAATGGAGAAACGTTTCGAGCGCTTCTGCTGATTATTATCAAGAATGCCGAATGCAGTTATTTTGGTAAAACTTCCAATGCTTCAGATTCTTGCAATTTCTAAATTATTGTTGGGACACTGACAAGTACTACCACTTCGGGATCGAGTGGACCTGAGATCAACGATAACTAAGAGGTTAATCCACACGTCAAAAAAAAATAGCAAATTAGGGCCTCACTACCATATTTAGTTTTTTTTTGTGTCAAAACCTGCATGATTGGAGATAAAGAGGGCTTCAGTAATGTGTTTTGAAAATAGGGTACACAGAAAAAAAAGGTAGAAAGGGATGGTAGGTGGTGGAATGGGTGTGGGTGTAAGAGTTAAATAACTTTTTTATAAACTAATAATCCAACCGGGCTCAAATTTTTACACGAAGGTTAGTACTTTATAAAAATCATGATTTTTGTTTTTTTAGTGGTGTCATCTATATGTCAGGCCCGGGACTTATTGAGTGGTTTGTTAGCATAGCATCGTGCCTGTAACAGATACTATTTAACCAATTGATGGCTTCCTGACAGGTATTACAACTCAGGGTCAGAGTATATATGGGAGTAATGATAACTAAAGGATATTTCTCAAAGCTCCCAAATTAGGGAGTCACCACTAATTTGGGAGGGTGCTTGTTCATCATGGCAACAAAATGGCTACGAACAAAATTCCCTTCCTTATTTCTGGAGGAGTGAACTGAAAGGGGAGATAATTCAAATTATTTTAAGTGTCTTCATTTTTTTCTTAATTGTCCGTAAATGGGCGCCAGTGCGTTAAATCTTGAAGACATTTTATATTTAAGTATAGATAAAATTTACCTCCCCAGGAGGTTAGGCACAAGGCCAGGTTTATCTTACTCCCACAAGTAAGATGTGACCCAAGCTCGGGTCGGAAAGTGGGGTTTGAAAAGCCAGCGTCCGAGAAGGTGAGCACTCTGGCCATTAAAAATTGCCTGGGCAGCCCCGTCGGCATTCCCCGGTAGGGGCGCCTCAGGCAGTAAGCAATAAACTTACTCCTCCCCAAAGAGGGGAGGCAAAGCCTGGGAGGGTGGACCTCCTAGAACTACACAGGACAGGCCCATAGACCGGCGTAAATCAAGCCCCGAAGGCCAAGACGATACCAGTTTATGGTGTGTATCAACAATAAGTATAGATAAGGCGAAGTTAGTCGACGATTTTTTTGCAAGCACACAGACTAATTACTGGTGCGACTTATACCATACTCATTAAAAACTGTACTTTCTATTTTTATATTTTATATGATGTCAAAGTTACTCAAATCTATTTTATTTCCTTTTTAATAACGTTTCTTAATGTCTTTTATTACACAAATACTGTTTTTAAAGGTTTCTTCTGACAAATTCTCTTGTTTCTTTATCTGTGTTACTGTTTCCCGTGAGGAAAAAAATCGAATATGATTGTTTCGTTATGAGTCCACCTAAAAAAATAATTCGAATTATCTCCCCTTTCGATTCACTCTTGTAGAAATAAAGAAGGGAATTTTGTTTGTCGCCATTTTGGTGCTATAATGCATAACACCGAATATATATATATATATATATATATATATATATATATATATATATATATATGTGATTTTATGAAGGCTTACCAAAGCATTCCTTTCAGGACACCAATGATCACCATTAAAGATATTTTTTCTTACAAATATTATTTATTCAAATTAAATGGAAAAAACATTTAATTTGAATAAATAATATTTGTAAGAAAAAATATCTTTAATGGTGATCATTGGTGTCCTGAAAGGAATGCTTTGGTAAGCCTTCATAAAATCACATATAAATGCTCTATACTCTGTAATCGAGTATCATCGAGCTTGTTTTTATTGGAACAACCCCGGTCTTCACTGAATGATCTATGAAAAATCTAAATCTCTATATATATATATATACATTTTGGTGATATAATCCATAACACCGAATATTTGTGTTGTACGCGTATTTTGCTTCAAATAAAACTTATTATGACAAGTTAAAAACAAATGATGTGAAACTAGAGTAAAACAGCCCCTTTCACATCATGGTTGAAAAAAAAAAATGTAAACGCAATGGATTCTCTAGTATCTTATACAGCTATCAGTTATCCAAGCGTTGATAATGGAGAAACGCCATCTTTCGTTTTTATTCTGTCAATGTGATAAACTTAAATACTCACTGAATTCGATTTCACTGTCAACATTACATGTTGATAATTTTATTTGTGTTCATTTAATGAAAATATTTTAGTAACAAGCTGTTTTTTTTTGTTTTTTTTACTTATCTTGATGCGAAAATGACTTATTTAGATGTGAAAATAAATATTTGTTCATTTTTTTTCCTGCTAATTTTTATTTAAGCTATTAACTTTAAAAAAAATATCTTAATCATTTATCGGAAATTATTTTCAGCATTAATCCTAAACAACTTATTTTATACTAAAACCATGATTTTATGCTATATATATATATATATATATATTAATTAGTAAAAATAATATTCAACAAATATTAGTTGTGGGTGCTTCTTTAGAAACGTGGTCGAGACGAGACATGAAAGGGGGAGATAATTCAAACGACGAAATATGAAAGGAGCAGATAATCCAAATATACATTTTTTTATGCAAAAATAAAACTTCTGAGGATACGTTAAAATTAAACAGATTTATTGAAATAAATCAAACATCAAATAAATAAACAGGTTTTAATTAGAATGTTAGGGTTAGATTTGATACCCCCTTTTTCCGCCCCCCACTCCCTCAAAGTTTGAATTATCTCCCTCTTTCAAATCTCGGCCACGTTTCTAAAGAAGCACCGAACTGTGTACTGTATTTAGAGTGAAACTCACAACGAAATATTCTCCAAAAGATTGTGCAGAGGCAGATAACCCAACACAACTCCTTGAGAAAATTCACAGGGACAGATACATAAAGGATGAAGAGTTATCCGCCCCTGCGCATTTTGACATGTAGAGTTCATTTTCGTTCTAATTTTCATACTAAACATGGTAAACTGCTAAATATGTTTTATTTGTTTTCACTCAAGAAAATTACATAAATAATGATTTTTAGAACAAAAGTTGTTTGGGGATCAAACCAAAATCCATTTAAATAACCACAGACCAATCACTAAGATAGAACCTTAGATATTTAATATTAGTTGATTTTATGGCAAAGGCCTGTAAACTTTGAGCTATGTAGTATTTGCCTTTATTGCACAGGGCACTGTAATATGCTCCATAATAAATTTGAAATCTACTAATAATAAATTATCATTTATATTATAAAATAATATTTGTTTTTTTTAAAACAGCATTTACTTATTTTGCATGTGGGTTGAAACATCCTTGTTCAAAGGAATAAACCAAGTTAAGAGATGATTTTTTTTTTTTTAGCCAATAACTAGCGTTATAAATAAAACGATATGATTGGTTGAAATACTGACCAATCAAAAACACAGCTTGTTCATGAAAGCCATAGTTTATATTCATACTAAGATATTAAATACATACATATTTATTAGGTGCTATTTTATTGAATTTTAAAGACAACCAGATTTTTTGACATCACAGTTTCCGAGACATTTTGCTGACAGAAAAGTGAAAAATAAATAAATAAAACTAATTATAATAATAATAATTTATAATATTAAAATAATTTAATCTCAAATAATAATAAATATTTAAAAATATAGCAATTACAAAAATAACTTGGAAAAGAAAAAATTAAAGTTACACTTAATATAAAAAGAATTTTGTAAAAATAAAAAAAAACTTCTAGGCTATAGTCAATAATAATTATGATAATAATAAATAAGTAATTTATAACTAAAACAGCTTAAAATTGAATATTTAAGAAATAAAGAAAATTGTCACATAAAATATTGTAAACAATAATAATTATAATAATAATTATAATAATAATTATAATAATAAAATAAAAATTCTGCACTAATTGAAGTAGTAATAAAAAATAGATGAAAATAAATAAATAAAATATATAGAAGGTTTCAGAAACATCATAGCATGAAAACACTAGCAGACAAGTGACAACGACAGAGTATATTATGGAACGGGCGAAATTGGATAGGGTACACTTAGACCAACAGACACCAAGACAAAAATAACATGAAGAAAAGGTTAAGTACCAACAAACACCAAGGTAACATTGGAGGAGGTACCTGGAAAGAACCATTTAAATTGTGGTCAGTTATGGGCAAGCAACCGAATTACCAGGGTTACTTTTGGCTTCACTCATTAAGCAAAAAATAAATAAATGAAATAAAATAAAATAAATAGAATGTATAATTCTTTTTCTCAATTTATGACTAATTATAAACTTGGCTTTTTTTCTTTAAAAAAAAAAAAAGAAGTTAAATAAATGCAATTAATCTCCCCATCTGTTTTAAAAAGATATTCTGCTTATTTTCAAACATTTTTTTTTCAATAAATAATTAAGAATAGTTTTACACTTACTGTAAATTTTTGAAAGAAAAGAATTTGTTTGATGTAAGAAAGTAATTGAGTAAATATTGAAAGAATAAAAAATAACTAAGCCAAGTTTGGTTCCCTCTTTCCTTTTCTTCCCAATCGGATGGGGAATTATCTTTCTTATTTTTCTTATGAAATTAATAATATTTTTTAAAAGAAAGTGTTAATATCTACATTATTATTAAACGGATCCTTTTTTATTGAAATTACTACAGGTCGATTGTTAATTGTCTTAGTATAGATTTTAAGAAATCGATAGAACAAACGTGTTTTTTTTTAAAAATATTATTTAAAGATGTACAGTTTTAACTCGGAATGACGATACAATTATATTTAGAAGTTAGAGCTTTTAATGATTAACAATCTGGGTAAACAGGATTCTACTCGTGAGTTAGATCCTCACTGGGTTTCTCAAATTTCGAGTCTTGTTACCAAAACTAAGCCCATCTTAGAAAATAACACCATTTAGCTTGTATTCAATTGTGTGTATATATAGATGCTTACGTTAAGGTCTCCTGTCTTTGTTTCACTGTTAGATACTTAATCCCCCTTTTTATTTTATTTACTTACTATTATATATTTTATTTATTTATGAATTTTCCAACGAATGTTAAGTCTGCACTATTTTGGATTTAGTTAGTTTCTCTGGGAATTTAGACTGCATTTTCCTTTTTTTTTGTCTTTTTGTTTAAAATAACTCAAAGCTTCTTTAGACTATATATATATATATATATATATATGAAGAGTTCGAACGCAAAACACGATAAATCCAATTCGTTTAAATTGGGACCTTAAACAATAGAAACACGAATATATTAAATCTAGACTTCAAATGAAAGCTGATTTTAATTGAAATCAAAACAAAATTATTTCGGTATCATATTATGTAACAAATAGTTTTATGGTGTCGTCGAGTATTGAAATGCAACACTTTTTGTACGGACAGTTTTGTGATTTTGTAAATGGCGTTTATCGTGTTTTGCATTCGAACTCTTGATATACATATATATAAATATATATATACATATATTATATATATATACATATATTATATATATATATACATATATTATATATATATATATACATATATTATATATATATATACATATATTATATATATATATATATATACATTATATATATATATACATTATATATATATATACATTATATATATATATACATTATATATATATATATATACATATATTATATATATATACATATATATAAATATACATATATATAAATATACATATATATAAATATATATATACATATATTATATATACATATATATATATAAACATATACATATATATATAAACATACATATATAAATAAACATATATATATAAACATATATATATATAAACATATACATATATATATATACATATATAAACATATACATATAAACATATACATATATATATATATAAACATATACATATATACATATATATATATATATAAACATATACATATATACATATATATATAAACATATACATATATGTATATATATACATATACATACATATATACATATACATATATATATATATATATATATACATATACATATATATATATATATACATATATACATATATATACATATATATATAAACATATACATATATATATATATACATACATATATATATAACCTCTACTCTATCTTGTTTGTTTTTTAAATAAAATTTTATTTTATTTATTGTCATTTGGTTTTATTATATTTTATTCATTAATTTATTCATTCTTACATTTATTTTTATTTGGTTTTATTATATTTTATAATATTTTATAATATTTAATGATATTTTATTATATTATAATAATTATTATAATAATAATATTATAATTATTAAGTATCATTTTCATCCTTTTATTTTTTATTTTATTATTATTTTCATTATTATTATTTTTCTTAATTAAATTTAATTTATTTATTATTATTTTTCTTAATTAAATTTTATTTATTATTATTAATTTTCTTAATTTAATTTATTATTATCATTATTATTATTATTTTTATTATTATTATTATTATTAATTTATTATTATTATATTTATTAATTTAATTTATTATAATTATTATTTTTCTTAATTTAATTTAATTTATCATTATTTTTCTTAATTTAATTTTATTTATTATTATTCTTGGTTCATCTTGTATTTTTAATATTTCAAATATTAAATTTGCTGTTTCTATAGTTTTTAAATAAATAATTTGTATATTAGCTCTCATATTTTTGCAATGGAGCATTTTGTTGATTTTTTCAACATACTCTGAAATAATATATATATATATATACTACGATATAATATATATATGTTACAATATTTACTTTAACGGTGCTCAATACATAGGGTAAAATATACTTATAGCAAACAAGCTGTCTTACCATAAGTATATTTTGATACTAATATGCATGGTAAATACTATGTTTTTGAAGAAAAACGAACTAAAGTGCTCAATTACTAAGATAATTGTTAATATATAAGAAAATAATTAATATACAACGATTTAAACAGACATAGAACCTTCATTGTAACAATTCGACGGATGAGCATAGACACATGCTCTCCAGTCAAGATACCAAGTTTCTGTGTGAAACGACGAATTTCTATTTTTGTTCAAATCATTGCATAGTAATTAGTTAACACAGAACATAATATATTAACGTATTATTAATAAGGTTTATAATTAAAAGTTTTAAAAGCACTCACCATATTTTAAAAAAAATTTATTATTAATTTTTATTATAGACTGTATTTATTGTTTAAGTTACATTTGAATGTCGATTATAAATGATTATTCTTGGGGGACTAAATGATTATTCTTGGGGGATAAAATGCTTATTCTTGGGGGATTAAATAATTATTATTGGGGGACTAAATGATTATTCTTGGGGGACTAAATGATTATTATTGGGGGATTAAATGATTATTCTTGGGGAATTAAATGATTATTATTGGGGGATTAAATGATTATTCTTGGGGAATTAAATAATTATTATTGGGGGACTAAATGATTATTCTTGGGGGACTAAATGATTATTATTGGGGGATTAAATGATTATTCTTGGGGAATAAAATGCTTATTCTTGGGGAATTAAATGATTATTCTTGGGGAATTAAATGATTATTCTTAGGGGATTAAATGATTATTTTTGGGGGATTAAATGATTATTCTTGGGGGATTAAATGATTATTCTTGGGGGACTAAATGATTATTCTTGGAGGGACTAAATGATTATTCTTGGAGGGACTAAATGATTATTTTTGGGGGATTAAATGATTATTCTTGGGGGATTAAATGATTATTCTTGGGGAATTAAATGATTATTCTTGGAGGGACTAAATGATTATTCTTGGGGGACTAGATGATTATTCTTGGAGGGACTAAATGATTATTCTTGGGGGATTAAATGATTATTCTTGGGGGATTAAATGATTATTCTTGGGGGATTAAATGATTATTCTTGGGGGATTAAATGATTATTCTTGGGGGATTAAATGATTATTCTGGGGGGGACTAAATGATTATGCTTGAGGGATTAAATGATTATTCTTGGAGGATTAAATGATTATTCTTGGAGGATTAAATGATTATTCTTGGAGGATTAAATGATTATTCTTGAGTGATTAAATGTTTATTCCTGGTTTATTAAATGATTATTCTTGGGGAATTAAATGATTATTCTTGGGGGACTAAATAATTATTCTTGGGGGATTAAATAATTATTATTGGGGGACTAAATGATTATTCTTGAGGGATTAAATGTTTATTCCTGGTTTATTAAATGATTATTCTTGGGGAATTAAATGATTATTCTTGGGGGATTAAATGCTTATTCTTGGGGGACTAAATGATTATTCTTGGGGGACTAAATGCTTATTATTGGGGGATTAAATGCTTATTCTTGGGGGATTAAATAATTATTATTGGGGGACTAAATGATTATTCTTGGGGGACTAAATGATTATTCTTGGGGGATTAAATGATTATTCTTGGGGGACTAAATGATTATTCTTGGGGGATTAAATGATTATTCTTGGGGGATTAAATGATTATTCTTGGGGGATTAAATGATTATTCTTGGGGGACTAAATGATTATTCTTGGGGGACTAAATGATTATTCTTGGGGGATTAAATAATTATTATTGGGGGATTAAATAATTATTATTGGGGGACTAAATGATTATTCTTGGGGGACTAAATGATTATTCTTGGGGGACTAAATGATTATTCTTGGGGGACTAAATGCTTATTCTTGGGGGATTAAATGCTTATTCTTGGGGGATTAAGGTTTGGTAGTTTTGTTTTACGCCATATCAACCCTTTTTGGGTTATTTAATGCCGAATCTGGTCATTATAGTAAAAGTTTTTATGCTTCAAGTTCTTTATATCTTCAAATGTTTAATCATCGTTTTTGGTTTGGTAGTTTTGTTTTACGGCATATCAACCCTTTTTGGGTTATTTAATGCCGAATCTGGTCATTATAGTAAAAGTTTTTATGCTTCAAGTTCTAAAAATAAAGTAAAAAAGGGGAGGGAGAAAGGGAGAGGGGCTGTTGTTTTTGTTTTTGGTTTTGTAGGACATAATTAAGTTTTACAAAAAAAAAAAAAAAAAAAAAAAAACGTCAATGTAGGTGAATTTCGTCTCAGGGAGCCACAGGGCAGCCTGATCTGGTATCACCAGTTGGGGGATTAAATGCTTATTCTTGGGGGATTAAATAATTATTATTGGGGGACTAAATGATTATTCTTGGGGATTAAATGATTATTCTTGAAGGATTAAATGATCATTCTTGGGGGACTAAATGAAAATTCTTGGGGAACTAAATGATTATTCTTGGGGGATTAAATGATTATTCTTGGGGAACTAAATGATTATTCTTGAGGGATTAAATGTGGAAAATTGTTGAGAGAAGTTGGGGAAGATTTTAGAGATTTACACGAATATTTGTTAAAACATCACCAATTATTAAGATTTTATTTCCTGTTTTATTACAATTGTGCTTTTACAAGTAAACCTAATTAGAGATTTAAAATTTCATTGAATTAAAATTTTCTTTTGGTTTACCTGCATAATTAGTTTTTAACGTTTTATTTAACTTTTCACATCAATATTGGTTTCAAATTTGTTTTCATCAAAACATTTGGTTCTTCTATATTTTTGAGGCAGACGATATTTTCATCTTTAATTTAAAAGAGTTAGCTGAAAAGGGGAGATAATACTGTTTTATTTTAGTTGTTCCCATAAGGAAAATCCAGAGAATTAGTAAGAAAATAAATTAAAAAAAAGGTACTTATGCAGTTTACGGACCGGGCTGAAATAATAGCGTTATAATTTAGAAAGCCATTCTTAACATGGGGAGGTGGCAGGTTTAGTAACTATTATGTTTATTAAATTGTTAGGTGAAAGAACGGAATAGTTAATCAACACCTCACCTCCCCATGTTAAGAATGGCTTTCTAAATTATAACGTTATTATTTCAGCCCGGTCCGTAAACTGCATAAGTACCTTTTTTTAAATTTATTTTCTTACTAATTCTCTGGATTTCCTTATGGGTTATGGTTACAACAAAAAATAGTTTGAATTATCTCCCCTTTCAACTGACTCTTTTAAAATAGAGATGAAAATTTCATCTGTCCCAATAATACAGAAGCACCAACTTTTTAATGTTTTATTTAGCCAACCTTTCACATCAATATTGATTTCAAATTTGTTTTTATTAAAACATTTTTAAAAAATACATTTAATCAGTTTTTTATCAATAATTAGACTGGTTTCTTCATGTTATCACAACATTTTCACCATTTTTCCATTCAAACTTCTGCAGGTGCCTTGTGTCAAACACAGGTATCGTCATGGACTTTTGAGTGCAACCCTTTTATTGAGGTCCTCTGGGCATACTCAATTGTGACATTCTCTCCGTTAACTTGTGAAATCATATTGCTACTTTTGCCCAGGAAGTCAAATATCATCATCATTCGATTTATTTTTAACAAGCCTTTCATTAGTTCTCTATAAGAGGGTGGAACCTGTCTGTCAGACTTGATCGAAGTCTTCCTCTACAGGCTCGGCGGTCGCGAGGATCAAAGTTCTCGAGAAGAGTCTCGAGATGAGTGTCGTCTTCCGGCTTGACATGGCAGATCCATCGAATCATGGCTCTTGCATTGTGCTGCACAATTTAATCAACATCTTAGTCGTCTCGGCCAATGAGTTTCTTGGAGAATGGAATTCGAACAGTGTACTTCACTAGGCTTCAATAATGGATCGGGTTCAAAATTACGGAAGGCAAAATGAGTTCAATGCAAGGAGACCGAATTGGATTTATTCGATTAAATTGTAAAATCATCTTGCTGCCTTTGATCAGGATTGAACTCAGAAGCTCAAGATAACCAGCACACTTTATTAATGCCCTCTTCATTTAGGTAATGAGTCTCTGGGACAAAGAATATTACAAGGCTTGGGGAATGGAATGTAAGCGGTGTACTCTCCTAGCTACAAAATTCGATGATGGTCACAGGATTCAACACAAGGCACCTGAATGAGGCCGGAGATCAAAACGGCTGAAATATTGTGATAACAACAACAACCAAGATAAGAAAAACAGTCCAAAAATTGTAAATAATAATAAATATTTCACATCTAAAAATACAAAGAAATATTAAATAATTTTTTAGTTAATTTGTACTTGGTTAGATTCTGACTCGACATAATAGTAATATTCCTGATATAACTAACATAAGATTATTATTTGGACTCACTAGGAGTTCTCACACAAATCATCGTCAATGATTGCTCACCGACAACAACCAGTGGTATTTCCTGGAGTCTGAGTGACAACAAGTCTCCCCAGATTTCCAGTATTCTTCACCTCTTTTCGATAACGATGCGGTATCGCAACAGCCTCTTATCATTGATTTCTCGCTGGTAAGGACCATTGGTCTTCTCTGGGATTTGGGTGGCAATAAGCCTCCCAAGGTCCCAGCATTCTCTGCACTTTTCCAGTGGAGGTCTGGTTTGTGCTGTCCCTCCTCGGTCTTCTCATCCTCTTTGACCCTCTACAAATATTTTGTCTGGTGTCAGTCTAGGCCGGCACCATTTAAAAAACAATTTTTTTTAATTAGTTTAAAAAAAAAAAAAATTTATTTTTAATTTTTTTATTATTATTATTATTATTATTATTATTATTATTATTATTATTATTATTATTATTATTATTATTGTTGTTGTTGTTGTTGTTGTTTTGTTCATAGTTTATTTTCGGGTTTTATTTCCACCATTATTTCAATAACCAAATACAATTTTGTTTAATCACCCCAAATTACATTGATGAATATATTTATCTCCCTGTCACCTTTGCTATGAGAAAGATGTACATGATTTTAAACGATACGCATGCATGCTCTCTCTCACTCTCTCTCTTTCTCTCTCTATAGCATAGTTTATTTGAAGCTTATTCATGATTCAATCATGAATAAGCCTTAAATAAACTAAGAGGCGAAATATCGATTCTCCCCGTGTGAATTGTTGTAATTTTTTGCCTTATATTTGGGCTTCGTTTATTCATTTTTCCATTTTATTTGTCTTATACATTCTGGTAAATTCTCACCTTTCTACTCTATCTCTCCCATGAACACATATATTAGTCTATCGTTTAGAAGTAATGGACACAGAGGGTTCAATTATGTGCATAAGAGTTATATTTATTCTTGGATATACTATGCAATACTAAATCACAGCACTTCTATCTGTGGTATAAAAGAAATATAATGGTATATCTTTTTTGTTTGAAGTGATGAGTAGAATTAGTGAAAGTCGTGGAGGGCATAAATGGAAGTTGATCTCTTGTATTCGCTAGTCAGCCACTTTTTGTTGATCCAAAATCGAGCCGGTTAATATAACATTTTTGGACCACCATGCAATCACTTATATATAACAATATAATGGTATATCTTTTTTGTTTGAAGTGATGAGTAGAATTAGTGAAAGTCGTGGAGGGCATAAATGGAAGTTGATCTCTTGTATTCGCTAGCCAGCCACTTTTTGTTGATCCAAAATCGAGCCGGTTAATATAACATTTTTGGACCACCGTGCATCCTCATCTGCCCCACACATTCCAGGATGTAGCCTATGCACTCAATGTAGCTACACCCCTCTCTGGCATTTCATCTGTGTTGCTTCAAGCTGTGTATTGCTTATTTAACAAATGGATGTATCGCTTCTTCCAGCCAGGTGTTATTTGTCAACCACCTGCATCAAATATCTTGTGGTTATTATGGTTACCCTCGAGATGTATATCCAACATTTTCGGAGAGTTTCTGGTACTTGGTGTTTTGATTTGATGAAAGACGCAACTAATATTTTTGCCACTCGAACAAAATTGCAGTCTCCAATCTTTAGTTATCTCTAAACTTCTATTATCTCATCTCGTTTTTAATTTGTTAAAAATGTTACAATCCATTTATGAGAAGTTTACTAGCATGGTAGAGGGATCCCACCTTCTTTGCAGCAGCCCTGGCAATGTCTTCAATGTATTTATTCCAATTCATGTTATCTGTGAAAGTTAGGCCAATGGGTTAGAATGATAAACTCTCAGGTAGGGTGTTATTTGCCATTACAATCGGTGGTTGAAGAGGTTTCTTTTAGTTATTGAAGGAAAGTAGCTTTGTCTTTGCGGCATTAAAAGTTACCATCCATTTTTGACTCCATTCCACTACAGACTGGTTATCACTTTCTAAGGATTCAGCCATTGCCTCGGATATGTGCGTGTCCGGTTTGCCCACATGACGATAGTAGAGCATGGTGTCGTCAGCAAATATACCGATCTCAATCTCAATCATCAGGGAGGTCGTTTATGAAAATCAGGAACATTAGAGGTCCAAAGATGGATCCCTGGGGTACACCAGCATTTATATCACGTTGCTTGGATGAATGGTCATCGAGGAAAACCTGGATCTTTCTTTTGGAAAGAAAGGATCTAATTCTATTAAATATTCGTCCAGTAAAACCATATGAGTGAATTCTTATGAGAAGACATTTATGCCAGACCTTGTCAAAGGCTTTGGATATATCAAGCGCTACCGCCTTAGCTTCACCTGCCTTGTCCAGTGTATGATATATGCGTTCTAGAGATAACCATTAGGATATCCACATAGATCGTGCTTGACTGAATCCATACTGACGGTTAGAAAGAAGTTTAGCATTAACGAGGTGCTGGACTGTCGCTAGATTTCATTTGTGTTATACAAATTCTGCTTTCCATCCAGGATTTGTCACTTGAAATACATGGCAACTTCTTTGAATTGCAGACAATGTGACGGGATTCAGAGGACGCTTGCAGTTTGGTCAGCGTGGTTGTCTTCCCTTGTCCCTTTAAGCTCCGTTTGCAATTTTTAATACTATGGTCAACGTCAGTTGATGGTTGATGGCATTATATCACAAGCCCCAAACGACAGTTGCAAGCAAAGCCTTCCTCCTACGATTGAAAGAATCTGAAGCGCGCGCACGAGTTGACAGGATACTTCTTCACATAAGTTCCGCGCATGCACGGATTCACGAACCCTCATTCTGTATATTTATCTTTTATTGTTTGTGCATCATTCTTTATTACGTATCTACGTTAAATTGTTCAATTAATATACACGGTTGTTGTTCCTTTTCTCCAAAAGTTGTCGCTCCAATTCAATTCTCAGTGTTTATCTTCAAGTATTATACCTTATTTTGAAGTTTATTGTATGGAGAAAAAAATCCCCACGAATGGGAATTGAACATCTTCAGTAATCATTTATAATATCTTCCCTTTTACTCCTATATTCATAATAACTCTTTCTCACTCTCCCATACATCCGATTCTGAAATAGACTGAATTTCTAGTACATCACAGATTTTATCTGAAAAAATTCATTAGAGAAATTGAAATCTAAAATTGTATTATCCAATTTCATACCATAATTTTATGATAAATATGGTTTTATTTACCATGATTTTATGATAAATACAGTTTTATTTATATAAAAACCAAACTGGTCATGCACACATACATACGCAGAGACAACAAGTTTTAATCTTTGATTAGTTAAAAAATATTTAACAATAAAAAATAGCCAATGCAAATGGGGTGATTTGAAGTAAGTTTGATTTGAATTCTTTTACACAATTTTAATGGAATTTTATTAAATTTACTTATTTGACACAGACCCGTCAAATGAAATTTTTCTGGTAATTTCCAGTTTCAGGACTCAAATAACATTTTTCTAGAAACAAAGTTAGCATAGAATTGAATTCTTATCTCAAAGCAGATTATGTTTATAGACTCATCATATCCGATGTTGAGAACTTCTTATAAATCAAATTATATATTTTTTAAACTAACCCTTTTATCTGAATTTAAAAGAATCTTTTGAATTTAGCTAAAAAGGTCATATATATATATATATATATATATATATATATATATATATATATATATATATATATAAAGTATAAAGGTATACTCAAAAAAGAATAAAAGGGAAATACCAGCAGAGTGCTCAATTAAATTAAATTAAGAGCGTAATATTTTTTTATTTTTAAATACAGATTTTAATCAGACATGGACCATATATATATAAAGATCTGTTTATCATATGAAGAACATTGGGTTTCTATTTTTGATTTCAAGTTTGAACTGAAGTTCAACTATTGAAATAATTCTTTTTAAATTTTTATATTTTTAGAATTTTTCTGAAAGTTATATATATATATATATATATATAGTCTCGGAAGTTTCTCAACCATTAAAACTATATTTAAATAAACAAAAAAAACTTATAGTCCCAAGTCTTCCAGTGGAAAATAACTCATGTAAGTCAATTTATTTTTTACAGTTATTATATTAGTTTATTTCTAACACTATTTTAAGGGATCATCAGTTGTTTACCATGAAAAACTGTTTCGGGAATTTAACATATATATATATATATATATATATATATATAAAGATCTGTTTATCATATGAAGAACATTGGGTTTCTATTTTTGATTTCAAGTTTGAACTGAAGTTCAACTATTGAAATAATTCTTTTTAAATTTTTATATTTTTAGAATTTTTCTGAAAGTTTTATATATATATATATATATATATATATATATATATATGTTTGATTAAATAGAAGTAAAAGATTCTGTTTGTTGCTTTTTTTTTCGTGCTCGACGAAGACTCATGAGAGTCGAAAACGTTTGCAAATATGGTGAATTCTTATTCCCACTGGAGCACAACATTAGATCGTTGATCCGCCAACTCGAAAAATTGGATAAAAAAGAAACAAACAGGAACTTTCACTTCTGTTTAATCAAACATGTATCAAAGAAAGAATGCTGCCCAAATATACATTATATATATATATATATATATATATATATATATATATATATATATAGATATATATATATATAAGTTAATAAACATAAAAAAATAAAATGGCAAAACAGACAAATATGAAAAGAAATAAACATAGGGTCATTATTTGATTTCATTTGAATCAAAGCATGACCCTGTGTTAATTTCTTTTTGTCTTTTTTGCTTTTTTCATGTTTATTACGTATACACTATCAGATTATCATGCCCTAAATACACCGCAAACATATAGTCTGTAGTATATTTGATTTTAACATTTTATTTTCTTTAGATTTTTTTTTTATATTAATACTAATGACAGACATTTTTGACTATATAGTAGTATGCAGTATATTTGATTTATTTTAACATTTTTGACTATATAATTATCTAATTGAGTGTTTTAGTTCTTTATATTTGTTACACCGGCCGTTCTTACACAGGAGAAACTGCACCGGTTGTCACTATAAATGACATCATTTATATTTCAAATCTTAAAATGTTCAGTAATTAGATTAGGAGATTTTGATAAAGAAACTTAGATCAAAATGGTTGAGATTAAATATTTTTTCTTTTTCTTTTTTATATAAATTTTTTTTATTAGAATTGACTAAAGAACTTAATGATTAATACATTTACCAATTAGAAATTCGTTTTAGTCTTAAAATTTAAAAATTAATTAGGAGATTTTGATAAAGAAACTTAGATCAAAATGGTTGAGATTAAATATTTTTTCTTTTTCTTTTTTATATAAAATTTTTTTTATTAGAATTGACTAAAGAACTTAATGATTAATACATTTACCAATTAGAAATTCGTTTTAGTCTTAAAATTAAAAAAAAAAATGTCCACGATATATAATCCAATTCAAAAGTAAGAGTGGAATTTTCTTTTTAAATAAAATAAAAATAAAAATGTTCTTTTTTTTTTTTTGTTAAACATATAAACTTTTAAGTGAATGCTACAGAGAAAGACTGGTAACCCTGTGAAAGTCTACTTCTAAAAAATGTTTTAAATAACTGTTAAAGAAAAAAGAGAAAGAACGTGGTAACCTCTCCTGATAAGTTACAGAAAATCTGTACAGTCAATATGAACAAGATAAAACAAACATGGAGTCATAAGTAGTAAGTGAGAATATGAGAAAGAGAAAATATATACACAGTTATGAGACCCCGTCAAGAATTACATTGTTGCAACATAGTCAGGTCTTCTAGTGGCTTCATCGGATCATCTTTCAAACAATGCTTTAATACTTCATGTCTTCAGACATTCATTTAGATGACGTCATAGCACTCAGCAAAGTCAGTAGTAGACAATAGATAAATATATATATATATATTGTGATCCTTCTTTTTGTTCTTTGTATTGAGAAAATGATGCACAGGAAGTGAATTGAATCTTAAAGGAATTTTTTTTTTTTTTAAATCTGAGAAAAATATATTAAGATATGCGATTTTTTATAGTGATACTTTTTTTTTTTTATTTAGCATATACGAGTTCAAAAGGAATAATAGTAATGATGATGATGATGATGATGCTGGTGTTAAGATTTAAAAAAAAAAATTAAAGAAAAAAGAGAGGGAAAATAGAAAAAGAAATAGAAAAATAAAAAAATGGAAAGAAAAAAAAGGAGAGAAATGGAATTAAAAGGAAAAGAAAAAGGAAAGGAAAAAGGAAAAGAAAAAGGAAAGGAAAAAAAGAAAAAATATGAAACAAAAAATCAAAAATGCAAAAGAAAAAAAGAAAAATTAAAAGAGTTGGGGGGGTGAAATAGAAAAAAAAAACTATGTAATTATTTTTAAAGCAAGAAGTTTCAAGTAGATATTTCAGAAAATAATAATCGAAGAAGAACAGGTATAAAAAAATTTCAGAGGAATTTTGCGCAAGTTATTTAATCAATTTGTGCTTTAATAATTTACATAAAATCTTCAAGCAAAATGTTTCAAATAATGACTCAGTTTTTTAATGGAGGATTTGATTTAAACCCAATACTATTTTATAAACTTTAGAAGGGACTTCGTAAAGTGTGTGTATGTGGGGATGCTGGAGGCAGCAACCCTAGGGAGGGGGAGCATACAAATTCACGAAAAAGAGGTTCAATATGCGATTTAGCGATTTAAGCAAATTCTATAGTCAAGTTTTAAGATAATTATCATTATTTCAATTTTTCCAGCACAAAATAAAAGTTATACATTTTTGTGTGTGCATGCCTATATTAAATATTTATATAAAGGCTAACATGAAGTTATTTGAAAATAATGTTTGCATAGTAAAACTACTAGCTTCAAATATATGAGAAAATCAGTTTATAATCGATCTGAATTCATAAAAATATCTTTATACACCCATCAACTGACAATAATGGATAAAAATCGAAGTCCACACAATTTAAAACTTAAATATTATGAAATTATTTATAAAGCAAAAAAAATAAAGATTCTAAAACTTTTTCAAGCAGTTTACAAATTATGACGAAAATATTTGGCCAAACTACATATTCAAAATATTTGGCCAAACTACATATTCAAAATATTTGTCCAAACTACATATTCAAAATATTTGGCCAAACTACATATTCAAAATATGCTTAAAAATTTACATTTATCTCTATATATTTTGAATTTCTTGGCCCAACTTTAGTGATGCGTTTGGGTCCTTATTTTCACTAGAATACTTCTCTGTTTGTCCACTTTTCCTTAACCATTTTCGCATATATATATATACAGGGTGGGCCAAAATAAGGGTCCTATCTTTAAATTTGAATAACTTGAATTTGAATAACTTCCACAAAATAAAAGTTAAACTCACCAAACTTTATGTGTGTGTAGACTGACCCTTCCGAGATTTTTTGAAATAAACAAAACAAATTTTAGCCGAAAAACACTTCTTAAAACTTACAAAAACTAAAGTATTGTTTTTTACACTGTTTTGAGTTTTTTAAGCAAAAATAATGTTTTCTAAATGAGGGTACGTTCCTTAGGGCTAATACGGCTCATGCTTGCTTCGGAAGGGGTCCTTTACTTATTCTAAAAAAAAAAAAAAAAAAAATCAATAAATAAAAAAGTTATGAATTTTAAAAAATAGGACCCTTATTTTTGCCCACCCTGTATATATATATATATAGTCTCGGAAGTTTCTCAACCATTAAAACTATATTAAAAAAAAACAAAAAAAAACTAATAGTCCCAAGTCTTTCAGTGGAAAATAATTCATGTAGGTCAATTTATTTTTTACAGTTATTATATTAGTTTGTTTCTAACACTATTTTAAGGGATCATCAGTTGTTTACCATGAAAAACTGTTTCGGGAATTTATATATATATATATATATATATATATATATACATAATAATAATAAATATTTGTTATTGTTTATTATCTATGTACGTATACGTTTCGTCCTTTTTTAATAATCGGGACTCATCAGCAGAGATATGACTATTCACTACCGGTCATGCGATTCGAAATCCCGGATTACAAGTATTTTGCAACTTAAATCCGACGCCTTAACCACACGGCTAATTTTAAATAGCGAATAAACGGTGATAATTTTAACACTTTATCGGTGGCTTAACGTCTAGAGCGTTCTATATGTATAGTAAGTTATGAAAATATATTTATGGCAATTAAGCTACACAGAGGCTTCCGCGTTTGCATTTAAGCCTAACGATTTCCTCCAGGGATGAAACGCGGAAGCCTCTGTGTAGCTTAGTTGCCATAAATATATTTTCATAACTTACTTCCTAGCTCTACTAACGTATCGAGCACTGTTGAAGTAAATACTGAAAATTGATATATAAAAAATGATATCCCCTTATAACATTTTATGTGGATACATGAACACTCTAAGCAAATATCACGTCCAAACGAGAGTGACACGTGACTTCACATTTCCGAAACAGATGACAACATAAGCTGAATAGAGCCGGATGGCTAAGTCCTTCTGAGCTTGAAACCGACGGTACTAATGCTTGTACTAACTTTTCTGTACTAAAAAAATATCTGTGCCGCAACAAAACACGTGATAAGCACCAGATGTATTCTCTAGAATGCGGAGAAAATGTTGGAATATATATATATATATATATATGTGTGTGTGTGTATGTGTGTGTGTGTGTGTAGTTAGCCTGAGGAATTCCTGGTGCTTATACTGGTGTCTGATAAATATACTTATCTCTCAGACAAAAATAGGTATCTACACCAAAAATTATCGAGTAGAATTTTAATTCAAAATTAAAATCAGTTTTATCATATTTTACAGATCCGCCATTGATTAGAGGGATGTCAGGGGACATAACTCAGTCTGTCATATAAATAAGTAATAAATAAATGGCGGTGCGAAAAATACGATAAAACTGATTTTTATTTTTAATCAAGATTCTGCTCGATAATTTCCCCTAATTTTTGGTAAGGATACTTATTTTTGCTTGATACGTAAGTATAAAGAATAGTTTTATTTGGAAATGCGTTTTTCATATGTGCCCTCATTTGTATAAACACCGAATTCCTTTGTTAGAATGAAACACAAACGTTTCTGTGTAGCTCACTTGCCGTAAGTATAGTTTCATACTACTATATATTCGTCTAGCTACACTGGAGCGGTAATACAGCGAAACAGTCTGTCTGTGGATAACGATAGATGCCGTCCACTCTTCGTTGGTTGTACACTGTGGTAAATAAAATGCAAAGGTCTCTCTAATAACGAACTGAGGGCGAATAGATTCAGATTTCTGTCCGGTTATCGATAGGCGAACGGTTAGAAGCGTTGGCACTTGTATAGATGCGGTACGCGAGCCGAAATTTATTTTAGAAGAGTTCCAATGGTGTAAGAAGGGGCAGACAACTCTCTTTTTTTTAAGTACATAATTTATTTAATGTAGAAATAAATGTCCCCCAGGAATGTATTTGCCTAAATACATTCTCCGAAAATGGACGTAATCGACGTGAATGCCTTGAATATGCGCGAATTACTAGATTTAACAAGTTTTATTTACTCCTCCCCAGGAGTTAGGCACAAGGCCAGTTTTATCTTACTCCCACAAGTAAGATGTGACCCAAGGTCGGGTCGGAAAGTGGGGGTTGAAAAGCCAGCGCCCGAGAGGTGAGCACTCTGACCATCAAAAATTGCCTGGGCAGCCCCGTCGGCATTCCCCGGTAGGGGCGCCTCAGGCAGTAAGCAATAAACTTACTCCTCCCCAAAGAGGGGAGGCGAAGCCTGGGAGGGTGGATCTCCTAGAACTGCACAGGACAGGCAGGTGAAGTACTCAACAGAAAGTGGTGGCTTTTTTTGCAAGCGCAGAGACTCCTTTCTTCCACCGAGAGATGCACTTGCGGAGTGGAAATGGAAATGACACCCGTAAATAAAACCGATGGATTTCGGTGGAGATCTAAAATAAATTTCGGCTCGTGTACCGCATCTATACAAGTGCCGAAGCGTTGACTGTTAATGCTTGATCCTGGTTTGAAGCGCTTGCCAGCCTAGCTACACCGAAGAGCTGTGATACAACGAAATAGTTTGTCTATGAATGGCCACATTTGGTTCACTATTGTTTAGCAAGGGACGTTACTCTAAATTACAGATTATCTCCCTTGCATAAAATAGTCACAAACTGAAGAGATTTAGCTTCCTCCCACAGCGGTAAGATGTGACACAAGGTCGGGAAAGTGGGATTTGAAAAGCCAGAGCCCGAGAGAATGAAGAGCACTCAGGCGGACAAAAATTGTCTGGGCAGCTCCGCCGGCATTCCCCGGTAGGGGCGCCTCAGGCGATTAGCAATAAACTAACCCCTTCTCAAAGGGTGAAAAGGCAAAGCCTGGGAGGGTGCACCTCCTAGAACTGCACAGGACAAAGTATCCATCCGAACAGATACTACACTTTGATCTTAGCCAATTTTTCGACATTAGATATTTTTATTTATTTATCTTCCTCCCACAAGGTAAGATGTGACACAAGGTCGGGAAAGTGGAGTTTGAAAGGCCAGCGCCCGATAAGGTGAGCACTCTGGCCTACAAAAAATGCCTGGGCAGCCCCGTCGGCATTCCCCGGTTTAATGTTACTATAGAAGGACGCTCCTGGATAGAACGTAACCGATCTGAGGGAGATAACTCTAACTTTTTTACACGCCGCTATTCCGAATTCGTTTTTTTTTTTTTTTAAATATGTTACGGTTTTTAACACAAACACGAAAATACGACAGCAATTTTGAATAAAGTCTCCGTTTTTAAATTCCACAAAGATAACTTTTAAGCGCTTTTATTTACATGTTTTATTGCTGCCCTCGCAGTTTTGTAAAGAAAAAAAAATGCGACTGTTTTTGTAAATGTCACAAACTTTATAACAATTTTATGGGTGCTTGTGGACCGAAAAAACATTGGTCTTTTATTTGAGGAGAGTCAAATAAGGGGGAGAGAACTCTAGTTTCAAGTTTCAACCCCGATGTATCTTAAAATGGATTTTACTATTGTAATTATTCTAAAATAAAGTTTTCAAAAATGTATATTGTCTTTCGAACACTTGATGATATCGCTGCTGTCATTTGATGATTCATGCTGTTATTCATGTGATAGACCAAATATCTTACAAGCAAATAATTAGAAATTTTTAGGTCAACTTAGACAAATCTAATTATTTAAACAACTAAATGTTTTTTTTAAATAATATCACTGATCCATCAAATAGCTGTTATTAAGTATATTTTTCAATTTTCTACAGTACAATAGAGAGTTTATAAAATATGTGTTCTGTCTGTAATAATATATCACTTTACGTTTACTTATATTTTATACATATGTTTGTACATATGTCGATGTATAGGCTGTCGTCATTCAAAGATACTTCACACAAAAGCATTGCTTTGAATTTTTTAGCAGTCAAGCAATTGTAATACTCAAGCACGAGTTTGCCGTCATATATGTCTTAAGGGTAATATTTTATTATTATTTTATTATTATTATTATTATTTATTTAAGTATATATTAGGTTTTTGTTTCACTGTTAGATACTTTACCCCCCCCCCTATTAATTTTACTTATTATTATTATTATTATTTTTATTTATGAATTTTCCAACGAATGTTAAGTCTCCAATATCTTGGATTTAGTTAGTTTCTCTGGGAATTTAAACTGCATTTTCCTTCTCTTTTTTTCTTTTATTTAAAATGACTCAAAGCTTCTTTAGACTATATATAGATATATATATATATATATGATAAAGAATGAAAAATGTTCCATATATATATATATATATAGAAAAGAGGGTAGTGCAGTTCCAACGAGAGAAAAGTATATATGTAAAGGAGTAAGGCTACCAACATTTGTAGAATGTTTTTTTCAACATTTATTTATTATTTTGTTATTTTATAATTTTATATAACGCGTTTCAAGCGGTGGTCCGCTATCATCAGATATGTAAATCCATTTGAAAGAGTGTTGTTCAAATCGAAATGTATATATATATATATATATATATAATAGCTCGATAGTGTAAGGCCAGAGCTATGCTATATTCAATATTTTTATGTCATTTTATACCATTTCAATGTTATAAGGGACAGATTCACGTAATTTCATAAAACTTTTTTAAATTTTTTATTCAGCATACAATTGTTTCGGCTAACACCAAGATATTTGTTAAATGCTCCTGTGCATTTATTTCTTGGTGTGGCGATCTTCAGTGTTAATTGTACAAAACAAAGCAAAAACGGAAAAAACAGTCAAACACTAAGCGAGCAGAGCCTAAATTACAATTGGTAATCATCAATATTATATATATATATATATATATATATATATATTCACATATATATGTAGATATACATATATACATATATATATACATATATTTTCACATATATATGTAGATATACATATATACATATATATATATACATATATATATATATTTTCACATATATATGTAGATATACATATATATATATATATATATATATATTTTCACATGGAACTATGATCTCGTTATATCCAGGTGGTAACATATACAGATATTTATCTACCTCCCACGGCGGTAAGATGTGACACAAGGTCGGAAAGTGGAATTAGATAAGTCAGCACCCTAGAGGAAGAGCACTTATGATCTTTACAAATTGCCTGGGCAGCCCTGTCGGAATTCTCCGGTAGGGGCACCTCATGAGATTAGCAATAAACTAACCCCTTCTCAAAGGGTGAGAAGGCAAAGACCTCCCAGAACTGTACAGGACAAACCCATAGACCATCGGAATCAAGCCCTGAAGGCCAAGACGGTACCGGTCTATAGGGTGTAGTATCCATCAGAACAGATACTACACTTCGATCCCAGCCAAAAGGACAAGAAAGAAACTTTTACCTGTCGTATTTCAATCATTCATCATCAGTTATAATAATTGATCTAAATATTGTTGAATTAAAACATATTTTTTCACTGACTGTCCTTTGTTGTTTTTCCCAATTATTTCCTTTTGTCTTCGGGTGTTTAGCCATCTATTTTTCCTTATTTTCTTTTAGTTTTCTTACATTAGATTATATATATATATATATATATATATACATATATATATATATATTTCTCTTTTTTTTCTTCTTTTTTTTATCTTTTCGTTTTTGCTGGAGATGGGGCATCCTACCAGATGCCAGACATTCACCGGCTATTTCAGAACTCCAGCCTAGAGATCTTTTTTAGATTCTAACCGTCCGTTTAAATGCAATTGTTTGTATTTCTCTTGCACTCGGGTATATTTGCCAGATAGCTCTTGAAATTCTTCTTCATTAGTCCTGTTGCTCCTATAATTACTGGTATGATGGAGATTTTCCTAAGATTCCAGTTTTTTTTCATGTCATACATAAGACCTTGGTATTTCGTAATCTTTTCTCTTTCAACTCTGTTTAATCCTTATTCATTAGGGACACTGACTTCAACTAGGGTTGCTGCTTTCTCCCTTTTGTCCCATATTACGATGTCAGGTTTAACAGCTTCGTTTTCTAGATATGTAGCTGTAGGGATTGCATAGTCATAGTGGATGGTGTATAAATTATTTCCAACTGTTCTTTCTGGTATATGCTCTCAGGACTTGCTGCTACACTGGATATTCAACTTTTTACAAATAGTCCAGTGAAGATATTTACACACTCCGTTGTGTCGCATTGTATAATAGCCATCCCCCAGGAGAACCTTACAACTGGATGGCAGGTGGCTCATACTCTCTACTTCTGTGTGGCAGAACCTAGACTTGTTATTGTTGCTGAGACCACTCATCTTTTTAAAGGCATCGGTCAT
>OY744535.1:14310297-14400297 GCA_963556195.1 Sepiola atlantica
CTCATTTTGTTCCAGTTGATAACCAAAAGATTCATCTCAAACAGAAATTTTTCTTATATTTGGTTAAAGGCAATGCCGAAAAAGAAGATATCAGCTTTGTGGGTGTAGTTTTTTTTTTTGTTGTTAATTTTTAGCTGACCCCCCCCCCCCCCGACAACTCATTTATATAATAGATAAATATTTCGTAAAAGAGTAATAGGTTGAAACTCAGCAAGAGATGAGTCACTTGCTGGTGAGTTAATTACAAATTACAGATTAATTAGATAATGTAGTTTGCTTATTTATTCATGTTCTTTTTACTTTGATCTGAAATTTTCCGGGAATCAAATTTCATCTTGTGTCATTTATTTTTCATAGAAAATTTTTTTTTTTCTTCATGTTCATGGTATGCGGTTGGGAGTCCGCGTTGTTAATTTAGCAACCACCAAGACAACAACGCAGGGTACAGAACGCGGACGTTAAAAAAATTTTTTTTTGTTTTTTTCTAAAAAAAAGATGACACAATTCGAGTCATTTCTGAAGATGGAAATTTATTCCGAAAAATTTAGAATTAAAATAAACAATAAAAAATCTTGCATTAAAAAGGTTTCTAATTTTCAATTACTTTTATATTTCTAACCTGTTAATGCTTCCACCTGAACGACTTGTCTCTTTAAAATCATTTTCTCTTGATATTATGGCTTTTATGATTGTTGTTGTTGTTGTTGTTGTTGTAATAATAATAATAAAAATAATGATAATAATTATAAAATAATAATAATAAAATAAAAATAATAAAAAATAATAATTAAAATAATAATAAAAATGATAAAAATAAAAATAATAACAAAAATAAAAAATAGAAAAATAATAAAAAAATACAAATAATAATAATAACAAAAATAATAATAACAAAAATAATAATAATAATAAAAATAATAATGATAATAATTATAAAAATAATAATAATAATAATAATAATAATAATAATAATAATAAAATAAAAATAATAAAAATAAAAATAATAAAAATAATCATAATTAAAATAATAATAAAAATGATAAAAATAAAAATAAAAAAATAAAAATAATAATAATAAAAAAATAAAAATAATAATAATAACAAAAATAATAATAATATTAATAACAAAAATAACAATAATAATAAAAATAATAATAATAAAAATAAAAATAATAACAACAACAATAATAAAATGAATTTGTATTTGTGATTTCAAGGGAAGCAACTCAATTATATAAAATTCATTACTTCCCTTTTCATTAAGCAAAAATTAGAGGAGAAGATTTTAAAGTTGCCTCATTTAGTAAGGTGGGCCTTGGTGGATAGATGTGCTCTCCAAGTGCTCTTGTATCATTTATTATTATAATTAACAAGCTGTACCTACTCGGCAGTGCCCGGGATGCAATGAAGTCATTTTAGTTTTTAGTTTTATTTGTTTGCACGTTTTCAAACTTAAGGTAATAGCTTCTTTCCTCATGCTGCCGACCTCTGGAACTCTCTCCCTGCTCCCTGTTTCCCCGACTGTACCGACATGCAGAAATTTAAAACTAATGTGAACAAACATATCGCTGTATAGCTCCTAATTTAGGATGACCCCCAAAACTTTCACAATAATTCTCAGGAGCCCCTTACGTCTACAATGGCGGCATGCCTTGTTTGGGGTGAACTATGATAAAAAAAAATTTTAAATTCTATTATATTCTTCAATTTAAAATGTGTTATTTTCCTTGCTGATTTTTATTTTTAGGTGATTATTTAAAAATGTTTCATATTCGTAGTCGTCTGGGTCGGATCAAGTAATTAAAAAAAGTGTAGCTAAGTATCTTATTGTATTACCAATAACATTGTACAACAATAACAAATAAAAAGTAGTTTGTCAGAAGAAAAGTTTTATTTTATTTATTTTTTGCTTTCATTCACCCCAAACAAGGCACATTGCGATTGAGACGTAAGGGGCTACTGTAAATTAGGGGGCAATACCTACAGGGGCATCCTAAGTGGGGAGTTGTGCATCAAGATGTTTGTTCACATTACATTTAAATTCCTGCATGTTGGTAGAGTCAGGGAAACAGGAAGCAAAGAGGGGATTCCAAAGGCTAGTAGTTTGAGGAAAGAAGCTTGTAGAGTAAAAAGCCTTCCGGCATTTGGGGACCTCTACAGTGAAGGGGTGGGATTTTGCTGATTGTCGGGTCGGTCGGGGGTATTTACGCCACGGAGGGGGGACCAGCGCAGCAAGTTCGTCGGAGCACAGTCTACTAAAGTACTTGTAGAACAAGCACAGGGATGCAACATTGCGGCGATAGAGCTGGAGCTTGGTAGATAGTGTGGGACCTATTAAATTAGAGACTCTTTTTGGACAAAAATAAAGCTAATAACTGACACCAATCGGGCAAAAATTGTATGTTCAACCCAACTATATATTTTATTAGCTGTATTTTTGTTTAATTTCCGATTTTTGAACGATTATCGAAGCTTTGACTGGTCAGCAGCAGCCATTTTGTATTTTTCCATTCTAACATGACTTCTTCGACACTACCTTTTGACCGAAGTAAAAGACGCTTTAAAAAAGTTAAAACACAAAAAAAAAACTTCACCAGGTAGGTAGAAAAGTATCTTATCTTGCCTTTGGTAACATTTATTTATTGCCTATGCGTTTTCTTTCACCTCTTTTTTTTAACTGTTGCACACAATAAGAACAAACAAAAAGTTGTTTTATCACAATAAATTAAGTTAAATAACTTTTATATGTGTTATCATTTGGATTATTTGTATTATTTGGATCATTCGGATTATTTCGATCATTCGGATTATTTGGATTATTTAGATCATTTAGATCATTTGGATCATTTGGATTATTAAGATCATTTGGATTGTTTAGATCATTTGGATTGTTTAGATTGTTTAGATCATTTGGATTATTTAGATCATTTGGATTATTTAGATCATTTGGATTGTTTAGATCATTTGGATCATTTAGATCATTTGGATCATTTGGATTGTTTTGATCATTTGGATTGTTTAGATCATTTGGATTGTTTAGATCATTTGGATAATTTAGATCATTTGGATTATTTAGATCATTTAGATTGTTTAGATCATTTGGATCATTTAGATCATTTGGATCATTTAGATCATTTGGATTGTTTAGATCATTTGGATTATTTAGATCATTTGGATAATTTAGATCATTTGGATTATTTAGATCATTTGGATTATTCAGACAACTGTTCTCATCTTAGATCGTATTCTCACAACGTGCTTCTCCGGTGCCCCCGTAACGTAAATATCCCTGACCGACCCAACAATCAGCTATGTCCCACTCCTTCACTGTTGAGGTCTCAAGATGCCGGAGAGATGTCTACTCTAATAGCTTCTTTCTTTGAACTGTTAGCCTTTGGAATCCCCTCCCTGCTCCCTGTTACCCTGATTGTACTAACATGCAAAAATTTAAATGTAATGCGAACAAATATCTCGCTGCACAACTCCCCACTTAGGACGCCCCTATGGATATGGCTCCAAATTCACAGTAGCCTGTTACGTCTCAGTGGCAATGTAAAAAAACTTCTGGTGTAAAAAAAAAACTCGAAATGTTTTTAACAGAATACAAAAAAGTAAATCAAATAAAACAAATAAAAGGAAAAAAGGAAAATAAATACGAAATGAATAAAAAAAATTTAAAAATTGATAGAAACTTCATTTTAAATGCATTGAATGAACAAAATGTTTAGAAAGTTTTGGTACTTTTACCAAAAAAGTTGTCTGAAAGTCTTGCTATAAAATGTAAGCATGCGTTTGTTCTACTTATTCTAAAATTATTGAAATGGTATGATCTGAAAGTCTTGTTTTTTTTCTACAAAAAAGTGGTTCCTATTCAATTTAGTAGCCAGTGCTCGGCGCTTGTTCGTAATACACAACCACCCGTTTTTCGCAACTTTTTTACTGACCAATATTTTTTTATTTTTTCGGTGTACAATTACCTGTCATGTCGCTAGAGAATTCCGTGTGTTCTTTGGAAATTTTATTCAAATATTTTAGATTTTGGGTGGAGGGATCAGTTTCCTATATAAATTTCACGTAAACTGATTACCCACTTTTTGACCATGTTGCATGTTGTCGCTTGTTCGTTCACCCGTTTCTTTTCACCTTTTTTACGGACCAATTTTTTTTTCTTTTTTCTGTGTACAAGTACCTGTCATGCCACTAGAGAATTCATGGTTGTTTGGAAATTTTTAGAAAAATGTGTTATGGCCAAAAAGTGGGGGATCAGTTTACGTTAAATTTATATAGGAAACTGATCCCCCTCCTAAAATCCACAATATTTGAAAAAACTTCTAACAAACCTGGAATTCTCTAGTGAAATGATAGGTAATTGTACACAGAAAAAAGAATTTTTTAAATTTGTGATGGTCAAAAAGTGGGTGATCAGTTTACGTTAAATTTATATATGAAACTGATCCCCCCTCATAAAATCTAAAATATTTTAAAGAAATTTCCAAAATACACAGGATTCTCTAGCGACATCGTAGGTAATTGTATACAGAAAAAAGAAAAGAATTTGATCAGTAAAAAAATTGTGAAAAACGGATGGTGGAGTATTATGAACAAGCGCACAGTGTTCAGCTGTCTAACCAGTTGAGTTCAACGAAATACACTGAGACAGAAGCCCAGAAAGCTGGTTTATAAAAAGGCTTGGACGTTCCAATTTGCTTAGATGGGCAAGTCTATTTTCTGGGTTCTGATTGGCTGCTAGCTCATGAGTGGATAATCTGCTATTGAGCTCTCATGCCGGTAAGTGTCAATTTGATTCAACAGTCTGAAAGTCTTGTTCTAAAATGTAATCATGTGTTTGTCTACTTATTCTAAGATTTGTTTATTGAAAAAGAGAATGAAAATTGTTCCAAAAGTTTGGCTATCTCTACAAAAAAAGTAACAAAAATAGGGGAACAACCGTCCATGCATCGATTATTAAAATGTCACACAGGTCGTAACGCCACGTCATTTTGTGCTACGAAAATGATGGTGTTCGTACAGACCTTCTCGGTGTCAATGAAAGTGAATAAACTAAATCCATTAGGTGCCATTTTCTTTTACTTGTTCTTCTATTGTTCTAGCGTTTTTATTTTATTTGTCTGTTCTTAAAATTAAATAAAATGTCGAAAGAGGAAAAATCCTTCTCGACTGAGGTAATTTAAATTTTTGTTCCACCCAGAGCTGAACATCCCACAAATTAAAACAATCTTCTGACTTTTCCCTCGTGGGGAGGCACGTAAGTAAGGACTGTTTTTCATGTATTTGTGACTTTATTTATTTGTTTGTTTGTTATGTTTCTAAAGGGGGGAGGGTAGGGTTATTATTTGTTATGTTTCTAAAGGGTTTCTTAGGGGTTAGAGTTAGGGTTATTATTTGTTTGTTATGTTTCTTAAGGGTTTTTTAGGGGTTAGAGTTAGGGTTATTATTTGTTTGTTATGTTTCTAAAGGGTTTCTTAGGGGTTAGAGTCAGGGTTATTATTTGTTATGTTTCTAAAGGGTTTCTTAGGGGCATAAGAAGAAATTGAAATTCATGGAATCGTGCTTAATTGATGTCTAATGAATCAGATTTAATGCAAATCTGAAATATTTGGATTTTCAAATTTAAGGTTGTACCCATTTTATGCCGCCTAAAAACCCTATAAAAAAACTCCAAAGAAACTAAAATCTGGGGGAACATTTATTAATTGATGTCTAATAACTATTGTTAAAATTTCACAAGAATCAGGGATATCTGAATTTTTGCGAAGAGTCTCTACCCCCTTTTTATCCCCTTTGCATCATGAAATCAAATTCAACTAAATATAGCCCACATTACCACCCTTACATCTATCAGCTGAGTTCCAAAATTCATCGTGATTGGTTGATTCGTTTAGGAGTGAATCCTGTACGTACAAATATATAACCATATACGCATACCTAACGTTATATAGACAAAGACATTTAAAAATAATGTCACATTAGAGGGCAGCATTAAACTCACGCGTCCCCAAATTCCCCCCCCCCCCGATTCTTTAAGCTTTTGTGTATTTTCAGGCAACTTTAGAGAAGTCTTATATGAGGAAAAAGTGTCAATAAAGTGGGATGTCTTAGAGCAGGGGTTCACGAACCCCCAGGGGATTCACAACAAGATTTCGAGGAGTACTTAGATGGCTGATGAAAGAGGTATTTCAAATAGCAATAGTTGCGGATTATGAAATTCAGTGCCTGTGCCTTCATAAAACTGCTTTCATTATTGGTTTATAAAAACATATATCGATATATAAGTAATGATTCAAAAAGAAAAAAAAGTAAATATTATATTAATAATAAAAAATTAAATGATCAAAGAAACGTTAGTGATTCGAATAAGAACTCTTTAGAGTGTGTTACCGAGCACTCAAACATATATGTAACGGAGCACAGAAATGTGTTCAAAGATATGATTTTTATATATATATATATATCCTTTGTAGATTATATATATATATATATATATATGTATATATAGTCTCGGAAGTTTCTCAACCATTAAAACTATATTAAAAAACAAAAAACAAAAAAAAAAAACTTATAGTCCCAAGTCTTCCAGTGGAAAATCACTCATGTAAGTCAATTTATTTTTTACAGTTATTATATTAGTTTGTTTCTAACACTATTTTAAGGGATCATCAGTTGTTTATCATGAAAAACTGTTTCGGGAATTTAAATATGTATATATATATATATATAATATTTAAATGTTGAATTAAATAACGATAATTGAATTATCGTTTAATAATAATAATCTATCGTGATAGTGTAAAGCTCAATATATTGAATAGAGCAATTTATTTTAGAGATGAAAGATGAGAATAAAAAATTGTAAAGATACAATATTTATTAAAACATCAAAAGTTCAGAGCAAGGAGCCTCATATCCTTAATCCATGTGGCTCCTGCTCTGAACTTTTGATGTTCTAATAAATATTGTATCTTTACAATTTTTTATTCTCATCTTTCACCTCTAATATATATATATATATATATATATATCCTTTGCAGAATTATTGTAGTATAATGAGTTAGTCAATAAATTACCATTATTTTCATTGTCACATTATTGGGGGTTCAGGAAGATGGTTTTATAACTCAGGGGGTACTTATGGGAAAAAGGTTGAGAACCCCTCTTTTAGAAAAAAGTATCATGAGTAATCGGAAGTTATCTCCCTTTATTTGAACTCTTTAGTTTATAGATAACATAATTATCAATGTTGTATCTTATCATAAGTAGAATAAAGCTTATCAACTCTAGTATTTTCATCGCATTTTTATTTTTACTGTTATTCATTCCAAACAAAGTATATGGCCACTGAGATGCAAGGGGCTTCTCTGGTTACGGGCCAGATTTATACTAAGTAGAGAGTCGTTTGTTTATATTACTTTGAAATTTCTGCATGTTGCTACAGTTGGGAAAGCAGGGTAGGCATTACAGAGGAAAGCAGTTCAAGGAAAGAAGCTATTAGAGTAGAAAGTTTTCTGGCATCTGGGGACCTCTGCAGTGAAGGGGTGAGATTTTGCTGGTAGTCGGATTTGTCGGGGGCATTATCGTTACCAGGGGGGTGTACAAGTTAAGTTCGTCGGAGCACTTTATGTGGAAGTACTTGTAAAACGAGTGATGTATTATTGCGGTAATGGGACAGGGGTAGATAGTGCAGGACCTAATTAGGTTAGAGACGGGAGTTAAGTGGATGTCGACACGGACTGAAGACTTGGGTGTTCCAAGTTCGAATCCAGTCGGTTCCACAGTATCACTTTCACTTAGGGATGTTGGCAACCTTCCTGTGGTCCTTCCCGTAAGTACCCGATGTCTTTTCAGAAATATTTCTAACTAGAAAAACATCGGGGAAACTAATGCCAACACCAGAATCATCTGATTCGCACGGAAGAAGAAGAAGGTTAGAGACTCATTTTTGCACCCTATTCAAAAGGGAGAGACTCGTGGTTGGTGCACCAGCCCAGATGTGGCAACAATACAACAGTGCATGCAGGTTATACTTATTTGGGAACTCTGATTTCTAATTTTGATTTACTTTTGAAGCGACCAAATTCCGATTAAAAACACGGGACACGATTTTATCGCCTACTTTATTTGTGTCCCGTGTTTTTAATCGGAAGTCGGTCGCTGCAAAAGTAAATCAAAATTAGAAACCAGAGTTCCCAAATAAGTATAACCTTCATGCACTGTTATATTGTTGCACCAACCAGTTTTTTCAGAGGAGAAAAAAATGTTAGTAGTTTTTTCTAAGGCCGATAGAAACAAAATTTACTGAAATAATCTTAACCAGTGCTTTCTCGGCCTTTTGGCCAAGATCAAAGTGTAGTATCTGTTCCGATGGATACTGCACCCCATAGACCGGTATTGTCTTGGCCTTTGGGGCTTGATTTACGCCGGTCTATGGGTCTGTCCTGTGCAGTTCTAGGAGGTCCACCTTCCCACGCTTTGCCTCCCCTCTTTGGGGAGGAGTAAGTTTATAGCTTATTGCCTGAGGCGCCCCTACCGGGGAATGCAGACGGGGCTGCCCAGGCATTTTTTGTAGGCCAGAGTGCTCACCTTCTCGGGCGCTGGCTTTTCAAATCCCACTTTCCCGACCTTGTGTCACATCTTACCGCTGTGGGAGGTAGATAAATAACGTGCTCGAACTGTTTGTCAGTTCTTCGACGAATGCCGAGACGCGTTGACCCGAAAAACAGACTGTTGACATTGAGCCAGCTGCAGTTCGTCGTTCAAAGGGGCAGCGGGTGGCGTGCTTGCAGACACTTAAGTAATAACAATAGAGTCTGTTGATTGAGTTATGCCCCTTTGCAAATTAGCTGTTTGGAGTCTCTAACGCTAGATGGCTCTGGTTGGTAGTCAATTTGCATAGGTGGTGGGTTTATTGATATAAAAAAAACTGTACTTCTTGGATTGAAGAGTTGAGTTGATATTCAGAGAGACCAGAGAGGTTGAACGTTGCCTTTGGAACGCTTGTTTTTTTTTTTTTCAATGACGGATATATTAGAGAGCAAAGGGTTGGAAGGGCCTTACTAACCTGCCCCATTAGCATTTTGTTTGGTTCTTTATTTTAATTTTATTTTTATTTTGTTTGGGGGGGGGGGGGTGTAGATTGCCCCACTGCTCATCATTACTCATGTATATTTATTTTTGAAATAAAACTATATTGAAACCATCGACGATCTTTTAAGTAGGATTAAAGCCATGGAGTGAATGTGGTATTTTGGTGATAGTGTCTAGTTTAGAGTTTTAGTTTTTCCTTTTCCATATATATATATATATATATATATATATATATATATATCGAGAGAGAGATAGATATAGATATATATATATATAAAGTTTTTTTTTTATATATGTATATATATATCGAGATAGATAGATAGAGAGATATATAGATATATCATTCGGATTATTTGGCTACTATTCTCATCTTGCTTGTTATATTCACAGCGTTTCAACCTCTGTAACCCCTGACCTTCTTCAGATGCATCTTTCGAAGTTTAATTAATTCACGGGGGTAGATTGTTCTCATTTTGTCAGACAAGACTATCAGTCAGTGAAAGTGCTCGATATGGTTTACAGAGAGTTTGAAATTATTTTCTATACCAAATAATAAAAGAAATATTACGCTCTTAACTTTGATGTTCTCAATTGATTGAACACACTCTGCTGGGATTTTTCCTACCATCTTACAAAAGAAGATATATATATATATATATATATATATATTATATATATATTGTTGAATATAAGAGACAACTCGTGTCAAGATATCCTTTGGTAGATCCTTTCAATAGTCCGAATTAGGATCTTAATTTCGGAGGGAAATTGGCTGATGAATTTGCCATAGTTTGGATGTGTCTCCCAAGTACTTTCGGACCCATCTGGGTCCATCTTAGGGGGAATGAGGTTAATCAGGTATAGACCATGTGTTAGTATTAATAGAAGGTTTTTATATATATATATATATATATATATATATATATATATATATATAATAATCCAGGTAAAACATCCACAGGGTAGTAATCCAAAGAATTTAAACCGGGTTTATAAAAAATGCTCAATATCAAATACAGCTTTTATATATAATTATTTTTATTTACACAGACATGTACAAAATCTGCGACACTGGCATGTCGATATTATCGATCAACAGCTATTATAAACTGAGATCTCATCAGGCAGAGTTAGAATCCGATGGTAACCATAGATCATATTTGGAAAGAACTTCTTTCCAAATATGATCTAAGGTTAAACTCTGCCTGATGAGATCTCAGTTTATAATAGCTGTTGATCGATTACATCGACATGCCAGTGTCGCAGATTTTGTACATGTCTGTGTAAATAAAAATAATTTATATATATATATATATATATATATATATTGTATGAATTTTTATTTGTACAAAGACTTTTTTGGCTACAGAATCTTCTCCATTGGTGACCTGAAGAAGCTAGACTTTGAACACGGCCATAGTTGAAACATGTATTCACATATGTAGCCAACAAATGTTTGTATAAATAAAAATGTATACTAAAATACAGCTCTACTTGTTATTGAGCACTATCTTATAAAGTTAATAGATTTGTGGAGTACCCACCAACAGACTAACAACCCTAAAGACACACACATATATATATTTATAAATATAGATTATATATATATATATATATATATATATATATATATATATATTTAGGCAAACATTATTAAATAACATGGAGTGTTTTTGCTTGATAAGACTTTTAAAAAATTGTTTTTCAATATTCCGAATGGTCCATTTAATGTTTCGGTCAAATTGCTGTATGGAAGTTCCATGTGTTTCTTGTTCCATACAGCGATTTGACCGAAATATTAAATAGACCATTCGGAAAATTGAAAAAATAAAAAAAAGTCTTATCAAAGAAAAACACTCCGTGTTATTTAATAATGTTTGCCTAAATGAAAATATGCTGCCTAAATGCACACAATATATATATATATATATATATATATATATATATATATATATATATATACTCTCCAACACATGCAAAAGAATAACATTCTATGTGATTTTTCACATTATATTTGAAAAGTTTCTAAGTTTATTTTCCACTCGTTATAATCCTTTATTTTATCAGGGGAGATAACTCTTACAAGCTTAGAAGTAAACATCATTGGACAACAATTTCAACAGTTGAATCATAATTGTTTCATTTTTAGCATTGCTATCATACGAAGAGAAACGTTATCTGTATAAAAAAAAACCCAAAAAAACCTTGGGTGTGAATGAATTCAGATGAAAGACGCCGAAGATTGCGATATTTAATTACGTGCTGCATTAATCAATCTAAAAAAGATAACGGATTTAACATATTCTTGTCTTTCTTGCTAAACAATTCCCATTCCATGTTTTCTAACTCACATACGCACATGACTGCGATCGAAATCTACCTGTCAATTAGTATTTAGTTGATCAAGAGAAACGTACGAGCTGATAGCAGTTGCTATTGGATTTATTAAGTTTAAAATCATTTTTTAAATACTAGCCTCATTTTTAGTATTTGATGGCATAGAGTTTACATTATATTAGACTAGCTCTACCGAACTGGCGTTGCCCGGGACCATTACATTAAAATTTCGGGCATTTATAATGACAGCTAACAGAGCGAAAAAGGGGTAAAGAAAAGCAAAAAAAAAAACAACAAATAAATGTTACCAAAGGCAAGATAAGTTACTATTCTACCTACTTGGATAAGTTTATTTGTGTTTTAACCTATTTTAAAACGTTTTTTACTTCGATTTAAAACTAGTGTCTCGACGCCATGCTAAAATTTAAAACACAAAATCGCCATATTTGACTAAGTGATATCTCGATACTAGTTTTAAATCGAACTAAAAACGCTTTAAAATAAGTTAAAACACAAATAAACTTATCCAGGTAGGTAGAAGAGTAACTTATCTTGCTTTTGGTAACACTTATTTGTTGTTAATTTGTTTTTTTTTTCACCCCTTTTTTGTTCTGTTAGCAGTTGCTATAAATGCCCAAAATGTATTTTGTAAATATTTCTGTGTTCTTTAACTCTGCCTTAAAAGTTAAAACTGACCTTGGTTTTCATTTAATAAGAAAAAGATCTAAGAAAATAAAAATTTAAAAAAGCAAGTTAGAAACGATACCATTTTATTAAGAGAATAAAAGTTATCTCCCTTAGCTGAATTTTTTGTTATGGTGTCTATTTAAAAATTTCTTAAGGATAGAAAATTTCTGGATCGAAAAAAGTACTTTTATATATATATATATATATAAATATAATTGTTACTAAAAGAATAAAAGTTATTTCCCTGAACTCAATTTGTTGTTAAGGTGTCTATTTAAGAATTTCGAAATATTAGAAAATTGCCGGGTCGGAAAAATTACTTTTTCTTTTTAAAATATAATTCTTACTAAAAAGAATAAAAGTTATTTCCCTTAACTGACTTTTTTTTTTTACTAAAGAGTCACTATTTAGCAAGGCTCAAAATCCACTCGAGATTAAGTGTTAGGAATTTCTACATATTAGAAAACTGTTGGATCGCAAAGTATTTTTTTGAAAAATTGTAGCAAAGTATGTTTTTCTATATCAAATATCATGGTACAATAATAACAACTGAAAGTTTTAAGTTCAATTTGTAAAATACCACAAAATAACTTTATATGTTATTTTTAAATAAACTGTAGCGAAGTACATTATTTTAATGCCAATAACATGATAGAACAATAACAAATGAAAATTGGCTAGTCAGAATCAAAGTTTGATTTGTCAGCTAAAATGCTATTTTAGGCTCAACTTTTAAAATCCGGCCAATATTATTTCATAAAGAATAGATAGATAGAATATATATATATATATATATATATATATATATATAAATTTTAGACATTTGCGGGAACTACAACCATTAAATAATAGATTTTAATCAAAATTGGAAAAGCATTCTAAACATAGGGTTTAGTATCATTATATCTTTGTAAGGAGGCATAACATTTTTGCAAACTGTTCTGTTGGAGAAATTCATTTTAGCCCTCCTGGGTATTCTTCTAGTATATATATATATATTTATATATAAAGATAGATGGACGAAGAGTGATAAACATGCACGAATGTCCAAATTTATATCAAACTTCGATTGTTCAATGCAAGGTATATTCTGTAATAAAATTATGTTTATTATTCTTTCCTTAAGCCAAGGCTTTTCAAAGATCGAGATTTGAAAAGCCTTGGCTTAAGGAAAGAATAATAAACATAATTTTATTACAGAATATACCTTGCATTGAACAATCGAAGTTTGAAATAAATTTGGACATTCGTGCATGTTTATCACTCTTCGTCCATCTATCTTTATAATTGCTCTATCTCGTATATTGAGCTTTTACCATTTCACTATAGGTTCTTTCTACTAAAAGTTTACTTTTAGTTTCATATTTATTCTCTCTCTCTCTCTCTCATATATATATAAGATTAATACAACAAAAGATATAAGAGGCAACTAATATCTTTAATTAGTGAACATCCGGATAAAAATGAAGCTCAATATACTGGATAGAGCATTAATAGCAATAGATAAAGTGAAAGAATAAAATAAGGGGCGAATACAATTTTATTATATTTTTTTATTACCTGCAGTAATGTCATTGCGGTAATGGTCCTCTGAGGAGAAGATTTTCTTTGAAAACTCATGAGTTAAGGTCTTTCAATTACTTTGCTTGAACTTTGAATTGTAATAAAATTTGAGTCGCACCTTATTTTATTCTTTCACTTTATCTAATTGCCTTTTCCTGATGGCGGACCTCCGAGGGTCGCAAGTGAGTTCAAAGTTTTCTTTTTGAACGTTTGTCTATCATGTCACACTACGTTGTATAATTTTTTTAAATTAAGAAATTTATACAAACATTATTGGCTACATATGTGCATACATGTTTCAGCTGGGATCTCTATCAAAATCCAGCTTTCTCAGGTCTTTTTACAAATATATATATATATATATATATATATGGGAAATGAAAAAGGAAAAACCAAAAAGATGTTTTTTTATGTATTCATCAACGTTTCGTCTTTATTTGTAAGACTTCCTCAGGATGATAATTTTAAGAAAAATGTCATACAAGTACATGAAAACATTGGGTTGGCATGATGGGTTAATGAGAAGAAGTAGTAGCCACTTCCTTTCTCATATATATATATATATTGTAAAAAGGCCTGAGAAAGATGGATTTTGAAAGAGATCCCAGCTGAAACATGTATGCACATATGTAGCTAATAATGTTTGTATAAATAAAATATTTATACTATATATATATATATATATATATATATATATACAAAATGCCCGGTTGTCTATGAATGGAATATTTGGTTTCTTTAAGGAACTAATTTCTATGAGAAATGCATGTAAAAGTTGGGTTTTTTTTTTTTGCTTGAGGATTATTTTCCGGAAGTGATCCGTTAGTTTTCTGGTGAACTGCATGCACGAAAGATCCTGGTAATTATATTTTTATTCCCAGCTGTTTGTGTGCGAAACAATTGTCAATTAAATCGTTTTGAAATTCGGTAAGTAAAAATGAATAAAGACTTGGTCATTGGAATTTAACATACCATTATTTACTTATATATATATATATATATATGGGGTAAGGTGAACGATAATTGATGAAAATTAAGTGTCGTGATGGACAAAATATCCCTGTTTATTTTTTTTTAATCTTTAGGTGCTAACTTCCAGTGTATCAATTTCACACCCTTTTTGTTCACCGTAGTTTGATTCTCTGCCCCCTCCCCCCACCGCCTTAGAAGAATGTGTCACCTACTTATCATGTCCCAACCTCACGTAATGTCTTCTCATATGATCCAATCAGATCATTTTTTTCCCTCATCCCATGTGTGTGCCTTCAATATAAAATAAAATTATTTCTGTATTCTTCATTTTCTGAAGACGTTCCCCACGAACGAAACCGGTCAAAACATCTCTTGTTTTTGTTTTTCTCCTGCACTTTGACTTGTTTTTCGTCTGTCATCTTTTCACACACACACACACACACACACATATATATATATATATATATATATATATATATGTTCAATTTAAAAAGGTTACACAGTCTGCTATTGTTTCTATTTGTGGAAAAGTTAATAGTTACGCCGATGCATAAGAGCCTATAAATATTGAAGTTATCATCAAATAAATATGTATTTTGTGGCAAAAATAGAAAGTCTAAGTAAAGACGACATTTAATTGATTTATTTTCACTCAATCCACTCGCGGAAGGTGGGAAATTTAATGATGAAAATATGAATACGCTGAGTGCAGAGTCTGAATAATAAAAAACATAAAAGTGCGGCATTTCATTATAATTTTACTTGCGAGATCTATTGTTTCCTTTCTGCTAATTTAATTTCACATTTGTATATTGAATAGCAATAATGAAAAAAAAAGTGCATGACCTAATTTATGCATGATATGAGATTTTATTTTGAGGTGAAAACGAGCATTAATTGGTGGCCTCTAGGTGTAAAGGGGAGGAGAGGTAAGAGTGTGATGTACATAAATGAATGATGTAAATAAAGAAGAGAACATACTAAAAGGGTAGGGTTAGCAGTAGTCTAAGAGTAAACGTATGATATAAATAAACAACATAAATAAAGAAGATAAGAAATGGTTGTAACGTAAGAGAAAAGTGTAAGAGAATGACGTAAATAAAGGAATTATGTAAATAAAGAAGAGAAAATACTAAAAGGGTAGGGTTAGCAGTAGTCTAAGAGTAAACGTATGATATAAATAAACAACATAAATAAAGAAGAAAAGAAATGGCTAAAGTAGTAGTTGTAACGTAAGAGAAAAAGGGTAAGAGAATGACGTAAATAAATGAATTATGTAAATAAAGAAGAGAAAATACTAAAAGGATAGGGTTAGCAGTAGTCTAAGAGTAAACGTATGATATAAATAAACAACATAAATAAAGAAGAAAAGAAATGGCTAAAGTAGTAGTTGTAACGTAAGAGAAAAAGGGTAAGAGAATGATGTAAATAAAGAAGAAAATGAAAAAAAAACTAAGGTTGTAGTTATAGCAGCGGCAGTATAAGACAAGAAAGGTAAGATTATCTAAATAAATGACATAAATAAAGAAGAAACGAAAAAGACTAAAGTAGTAGTTTCAACGTAAGACAAAAAGAGTAAGAGCATGTCGCTAAGAAGAAAATGAAACTAAAGTTGTAGTTATAGCAGCAGTAATATAAGACAAGAAATGTAAAATGATATAAATAAATGACATAAATAAAGAAGAAAAGAAAAATACTAAAGTAATAGTAGTAGTAGTAGCAGAATAAGAGGGTGACAAATAAATAACGTAAATAAAGAAGAAAAGGAAAAGACTAAAGTAACACTTGTTGAAGCAGCCGCATCATAAGAGATGGTGAACAAGAGATAAATAACGTAAATAAAGAAGAAACATAAACGTTTAAAGCTGTAGTTGTAAGAACAGCAGTATAAGAGAAGGAGAGTAAGAAGATGATTAAGATAAATAAATAACGTAAATAAAGAAGAAACAAACGTTTAAAGCTGTAGTTGTAAGCAGTATTAGAGAAGGAGAGTAAGAAGATGATTAAGATAAATAAATGACTTAAACAAAGAAACATAATTTATTCAGCCATTGTAAGCATGGATGACGAGTTATCTGCGTAAGTTCCATAAATTACTAATAAATGGACTTTTAAAATATTTATCTATTTTGACAATTTGTTCAGGGCTCTAAATGCGTACATGTATATTCAATGTAAAGAGGAAAAGAGTTAATACTTGTATTAGCAACGGCATATGAGAAGGAGAGTAAGAGGATGATTTAAATAAATAACATAAATAAAGAAGAAAAGGAAAAGACTTAATTAATACTTGTATCAGCAACGGCATATGAGAAGGAGAGTAAGAGGATGATTTAAATAAATAACATAAATAAAGAAGAAAAGGAAAAGACTTAATTAATACTTGTATCAGCAGCAGCATAAGTGAAGCAGAGTAAGCGGATGGCTTAAATAAATGACATAAATAAAGAAGAAACGAAAAATACTAAATCAGTAGTATCAGCAGCAACAGAACAGAAGGAGAGTAAGAGGATGACTTAAATAAATAAACGACATAAAATAGAAGTAAAGGAAAATCTAAAATAGTAGTTGCATCAGCATAAGAGAAGGCGAGTAAGAGGATGATTTAAATAAATGACATAAATAAAGAAGAAAGTGAATTTACTCGGCTATTTAAAGCATGGGTGACATGTTCTCTACACATGTTCCCTGTACTTTAAAAACATCTACCTATTTACCTTCACAATCAGTTAAGGGCACTAAATATTTGCACTAAAGTACGATGTCCAAACGTTGACCCAACAGGTCACGGGTCGTCTATTATAACATGCATGGTAACATGTTCAAAGAAAGAGAAAATTCTGTCATTCATTTCCATACTTTGCGTTCATATTAATGTTAGATCGAGGAAAAAGTTTGTGCACCGTTTTTAAATAATGGTTTATTATGCCAGAATTTATTCAAAACCAGACCATTAATGTTCACGACCTTCAAACTTTCAGATTTGGTCAAAATACTAATCCTTCGACATTGAATAGAAAATTCTTGACAGGCTTCAACGAAAAACTAAATAAAAAGTTTGTATGGCGTTTTAAAATAACGATTTATTATACAAGATTCATTCAAAAGCATCTATTGTATCGTTCAAAATAAAAACCATCATTATCCACGATCTTCTGCCAACGATCTGCAAGATTTTGTATCTGATCAAAGTACCAATCCTTCAGCTTTGAATCAAACATTCTTGACAGGCTTCTTTAATTCCATCAAAAAACTAAAATCGGCAACCCTTCATGCAAAGTTGCATACTGTCAAAAAAACCGACTAGAAGCAAGATTAAAAAATGGACACAGTGGAAGTTGTGCCACAGCAAGCCTCTCATCCAAACATTGGTCTATTCTGATCAGCACTTTATAAAGGGTCGTAGATTTGAGTTGAAATTTGTCAAAAATTAATTTGATTCAAATCTGAAATATTGGCACGAAATGTGAAGTCTTGCAGGTCGTTGGCAGAAAGTTGTGGATAATGATGGTGTTTATTTTGAAGAAAATCTTGTTTTTTATACATTCTTGCATGGTAAATCAGTATTTTAACATAGTGCACACAATACTGCAGTAAATACTTATAATACATATCTATGCTTTTAAAAAAGAAAATGCCAAATAAAGATTAAAGTATTTATATTTTGTTGCCAAAAAAATAAATGTAATTTAGAAATTAAGAATAATTGGAAAAGTAAATATAATTATTACGGTAGAGTCTGGAGCGATTTCCATAAAAAAAAAAGTAAACTTGCTTCATAACATTTGACATGCGAAAAAAACAAACAAGATGGCGCCTATATGAAAGACGAAGGGAGGAGAATGAAATGGTGATTATCTGGAAAATGGGTATTATTCCCCCCCCCCCCTGTGAGCGTGGTGTAACCGTAGGAGACATATTATTGCTAGTAAAGATTAATATATTTATATTTCGTCACAAAAAGATTAACGAAAGTATAAACTAAAATCTTTTAAAAATTAAGAATAATTGGAAAAGTAAATATAATTATTACGATAGAGTATGGTCATTAAATTATCAAAGGAGAATAGAAAGTGTAATTTCGGTTTACTTTCCGCACCTTCGTAACTCTCGCCTCCCTTATTTTGTCCTCTAGTCCTAACATTCCATGAGTGATGTTTCTGACAAAGGGGAAATAATTGCTGTTTTCTGAGTCGGAATCTATCCACCTAACAGTTATCGTTGGCTAGTTTTTTTTACTACCTTGAAGTAGTATTTTTCTTTTATTTAGCTCTTTACATCAAGTGGCTTCATGCCTTGTCTGGAGCGATTTCCATAAAAAAAAAAGTAAACTCGCTTCATAACATTTGACATGCGAAAAAAAAACAAGATGGCGCCTATATGAAAGACGGAGGGAGAAGAATGGAATGGTGATTATCTGGAAAATGGGTATTATTTCACCCTCCCCCGTGATCGTGGTGTAACTGAAGGAGGCATATTATTGCTAGTAAAGATTAATATATATTTCGTCACAAAAAGGTTTACGAAGTCATTTAAAATTAAGAATAATTTGAAAATAAAATATAATTATTAAGGTAGAGTATTGTTATTAAACTTATTAGTAAACTTGCTTCATGACGTTTGGTAGGCAAAAAAAAACAAAACACAAAATGGTGTCTATCTGAAAGATGATGAAGGAGGAAGGGGAGTTATAATGAAACAGTGATTATCGAAAATGTGTATTGTTTTATTCCCCCCGCCTCCATGTGATTGTTGGAAGAGTAGGAGTACATCTGAATTAATGAGTGAATGGTTCTCCCACTTTCTTTATTCATGACTAATAAAATATTGATCAGGACTAAATATTAAAACCGATGAAAAAAATGTTATTTCTGAACAACACGGACTACGAGTTCCTTTATATGACTAACGAAACCTTTATCTACGTTTTGTTAATAAAGTTATTATTCACCAATATAGAGGGGAAATTTCACAAGGAATTTTGTTTATTTAACTAATGAATCACCAGATATCAAGATTAAAAGCCACTTTGAAGATAAGGGTTAAAAGATTGACAGTTGAATGATTACGAATACTATGAGAGGATTGAAAATTTGAAATCAGCTGATGCGATTCCGAGGCCCAAATGTGACAACAATACTCCATGTATGAGCGGATGGTGGCTTTGTAGAGATATAGGATACTCTCAGGTGTGAGAAGTTTTCTAGCTTTCTTAAAGAAATAAAAGTTCAGTCGTGATCAACTTGCTGAACCTGAGGTTCGGATTACCAGACTGTGCGAAACGGACGTGACATCACATGGCTCAAAGAGAGAGAGAGAGAGAGAAAGAGAGAGAGAGAAGTTTTCTAGTTGTTTGGAAGCACTACATGCATTAACATGTTAATTTAAAATGCGTTGATAAGATATGATTAAACAGTGATTATCGATCTCTCTGTCTACCCCACCTCTCTGGTCAGTGATTTGGAACAAGATCAAGTTGAATAAATCTCCCCTGTCTTCCAACTGCTTTGACTAAATCCTTTTTGCAAGTATAAATAAGGAGCTTTGATTGCAGGCAGCAAGCCCTCTGTCAAGCGGGATCACCATAGAAGCGCGACAGGACAAATGAGCGGCATGTATTTGTTTATATCCTTTATACTAGCTGTCCCTACTCGGCATTACCCGGGAGGTCACTTTTTTTTTTCATTCCTGTTTCGCTTTTATTTTTTTTAAACTATGCAGTTTTGTTTTATTTTTTTTTTAACCAAATTATTAATTTTCAAATAGGATTTTTAAGAGTTACGTATAATTATTAATTGAACCAAATTGTTATGAAACTATAACTAATTGCTGTGGTTAAGGTAATGTTTTCATCTCTAGTTATAAAATCATTGGATGTAGATAGTGTTGTAAACCATGTAATTTAGGTTATAATAATTAATAACTCGTAAAACAAAATGGATGACTTTTCAACAGAAAGGTTTAACAGATTTATTAAAAGTGTAATTAGAATGAAATGAGTTATTTAGCCGCTGTAACGCGAGATGAAATATGAGACAGTCTGATCCGTGTCAATGTTTACTTTTCTCTCGGCAAGCCACTCGACAAGGGGCGATAACTCTGAAATGGTCCAAGGGACATAACTGCGTTTTCTTTAGTTATCCTAACAGATAGTTTCTTAAAAATACATGAGGATTTGCTTAGAATTTTAAAACCGGAAATGACTTTCTATTCGAGAGTTTAAATGTTTACAAATTCTTTTCAAATTTCAAGATATCAAAAAGCAATTCATTCTTTGATTTTTCAACTATAAACAAAAGATCAAAATAGCTTTTACTTGTGTACAAAGAAACCGAAATGCATTTTGTTGGATATAGTTTTATAATTAAATTATTTTTTAAATAGGATTTTTGATTTCAATAAATATTTAATAGTAAATCAAAAAAATAAAAATGTGTAAGTCACACAGAGGCGAGAAACACACAGACACACATACACATAGCAAGTGATAATTTAATTTGATTAATATAGCAATGTGGCCGAAATTGACACATGCACTTAAAAGGGTGGACCACCCCCGACCTAAGATAAAATATAAGATATATAGTTCTGTGTTTATATATATATATACATTTTTTTTAAATGGAAATCGCTTCAGACAAGACATGAAGCCACTTGATGTAAAGAGCTAAAAAATACTACTCCAAAGTTAAAAAAATAGTCAACTATAAGTGTTAGAGGGACAGATTCCGACCCAGAAAACAGCAATACTTCCCCCTTTGTCAGAAACATAGCTCATGGAATGTGAGGACTCAAGAAAAAAATAAGGAGAGCATGAGCTACGAGGTTGACGAAAGTAAACCCAAGTTAGTCACTTTCTACTCTCCTTAAAAAATCGAAACAATTCAAGATATCCCTAAGAGATCAATTAATACAAAATTTATTTTTTAACAAATTAGATTTTATGAATCTATACTCATATATATATATATATATATATATATATATATATATATATATATGTATATATATATATATATAAAAATACTGCAGATAAAAGTAAGCTCAATGGTTAACCGGGTATGTCAAACAGAGCTTTCATGTTATAATTCGGTAGATTATAAAAATTACGACATAATTAATTAAAATTTTAAATAGTTGAACACAACCACCAATAAAAATTTTTTTTTTTTATTTAGAACTTCTTTATAAACATTTTTTTTTTCACATAATAAAAATATTTTTTAGAACTTCTTTATAAACATATTTTTTTTTCACATAATAATAAAAATATTTTTTAGAACTTCTTTATAAAACTAATTTTTTTTTCACATAATAATAAAAATATTTTTTATTTAGAACTTCTTTTTAAACATAATTTTTTTTTCACATAAGAAAATATCTTTTATTTAGAACTTCTTTATAAACATAATTTTTTTTTTCACATAATAATAAAAATATTTTTATTTAGAACTTCTTTATAAACAATTCTTTTTTGTTTTCACATAATAATAAAAATATTTTTATTTAGAACTTTATAAACATAATTTTTTTTCACATAAGAAAATATTTTTTATTTAGAACTTCTTAGAAATTTTTTTTTTCACATCAAAATAAAAATATACGAGAAGGGTCACACAACTTTAGGAAAACGGTTTTTGAATTGTATTATAGAATTTTGAAAAAAAAAACCCAACAGAAACGTTATTTTCTTTTCTCATATATACATATGTATTTACATTTATTAAATGAATGAAATCAATTTTTTCATAAATATATGTCTATATATGTTAGACATATATTTATGAAAAAAAAAATGATTTTATTCATTTAATAAATATATATATAAAAAAATAACGTTTCTTTTTTTTTTAATTCTATAATAAAAAATATATTTGTTAGATAGATGCAGTGCAGGGATTCCCAACTGGGGTCCACATGGACCCCCGGGGTCTACAGAAGCTTTAAGGGAGTCCACGAAAAAAGTTTCTATCTATTTTTTTTTTGTTTACTAGGAGATATTTATTGAAATTTTTCAAATTTGTACTTTATGTTATGAATATAAATGTGAATGTAACGAAATTGATTGATTGTTAATTTTTACGAACCTAGAAACAAATATTTGATTTAAAAAAAATTATATTCATATATGGTATCCACATATGATAAAACGGGTCTCAGGGGATCCAAAAGCAAACTAAGGTTGGAAACCCCTGATCTAGACCAGGGGTTCTCAACCTTTTTCTCGTTAAGTACTCCCTGAGTTATAAAATCATTTTCCCGAACCCCCAATAATGTGACAATGAACATAATGGTAATTTATTGACTAACTCATTCTACTAAAATAATTCTGCAAAGGATATATATATATATATATATATATATAAGATTTATTTAAAGGGAAAGTTTTCCAAATCCATGTCACTTTGAAGAGGTTGACTCTCTGTGAAGAGTACAACCGGAACATGTATGCACATATGTAATCAATAATGTTTGTATTAATAAAAATTTATATTTAAGAACTGCTCTACTTGTTATTGAGCACTTTTTATAAACACTTGAGTTTCAACGGATTTACATCTACAGAAACTAATACAATATGTGTACCATATATATATATATATATATATATATATATATATATATATATATAGTCTCAGAAGTTTTTCAACCATTAAAACTATATGAACAAAAAAAAACAAAAAAAAACACTTTAGCTCCAACTCGTTCGGTAGAAAATCACTTTTTTGTAAGTCAATTTACTTTTTGCAGTCACTATATTAGTTGGCTTCCAAGAATTTACGCTAGTCTAAACATTATTTAAGGGATCATCAGTTGTTTACCATGAAAACTGTTTCGGGGATTTAAAACAAAACAGTATTTTATTTCATCGCTTCTCAGCAGAGTTGATCAGACCCCACTTCCCTTAAAAGACAAGAACATAAACGTTCCATATATTAGATCTAAGTTTTGTTCTAGATAAATGTTTTGCTAACTTATATTAGTTATTAAAAAAAATGTCCTCCTTACCTGTTGCTGTTTGTATGTGTCTAATAAAATGTATCCGTTATTTACAATTTTTTTTACTGTATTTTAAAGTGTTCGAACGAATCCATTACACTACTTTTTAGGTGATTTATAGTTTAATGTATTTGTATTCTTTTATTATATTTAGTTTCATATTAAAAATATTTAAAAATTATACATATATATAAATACACACATGTATTTTTTTCTTCTTTTTTCTTTTCCTCTCACTATATGTGTTATATATATACGTTTATACATATTCTACATTATTTTTATTTAGATAGTTTTGGATTTGCTCTATCAATTTACTTTGATTAATTTCATAAGACTTAAAAGCGTCAGGATGGCGAGTAATTGCCTTATTTAATTGTCTAAATATTTTATTTTGATCGCCACCTTGTTTAATCATTCTTATTATTAGGTCAGAAATTGGGGGTATAAAATCTACTAATTTTAAGGTAACACAAGCAATTCTTAGAAATTCGGACATAATGCTCGCATAAAAAATATACACAGGGCAGGTACTATTTTTATGTGGCATACACACGATACGAAAAGGGAATGAATTTCTTTTATCAAACAGTTTATATATTTTATCTTCAATTTTTATATCCAAATCAAGAAATGTAGCTTGTGTTCCCAGTTTAATTTGAACTCTTTAGGATATATTATATATATATATATATATATATATATATATATATATATATATATATATATATTTCGGCAGCAAGTCATTTCTTATACACGCGTCGTTAAAGACCACAGAGTTTTCTCTCTTCACTATCTTTCTTGTTAATTTCTCGACGCGGCGAGAGATTCGTCGGTTTTCTGGTGTTAACTGGTGGAGTATGGCACCTAACGTATATATATATATATATAATAATGGTAATAATCCAGGTGAAAAATATCCACAGGGTGGTAATCCAGAGAATTTTAACCGGGTTTATAAAAAGTGCTCAATATCAGAATAGAGCTTTATATATGATAATTTTATTTATACAGTTAAAATTATCATATATATATATATATATATATATATATATATATATATATATATATATATACACAATATCTTCGAACACATTTCAGTGCTCCGTTACATATATGTTTGAGTTCCAATCACTAACGTTTCTTTAGGTCATTTAATTTTTTTTATTATTAATATATTTACTTTTTTTTTTATTATTACTTATACATTTTTTCTAAACCAATGATGAAAGCAACTTTATGAAAGCGCAGCTATTACTATAAAAAATACCTCTTTCATCAGCCTTCTAAATACCCCTAGAAATCTTGTTATGAACCTCGAGGGGGTTCGTGAACCCCAGGTTGAGAACCCCTGATCTAGAGTATCAGTTGTAAAGATTGCTATCAGACTGATTATTCTGTGGTTGTGCAGTACTCAATAAAAATAAGTTAAAAACAAAATACATAATTTATGGGTTGTGTATGGATGAGGGGCACACAAAAAATACCAAGCAGACATTCCAACCATTGAATTATGGCAATCAAACAAAAGTATAAAAAAAAATTTAAAAACTTTTTTGAAAGCTGTAACTTAAGCCATCACAGGTCAGAGGTCACTAGTGTTAAAAGTTAAAAGTAGATAAGGCATGCCAAGGAATGAAGGTGGTTGAATGTATATTTTTGTTAAGTTTTCGTTCCTTTTTTAAACATTTTTTTTGTGTGTGTGGAAGAGGGAGGGGCGGATTGTGTAGATTTGAAACATACAGGTGTGGAGGTGGTGGGTGGGAAAAAAATAAAATAAAAGCAAGGGGGGGTTTTGGTTTAAAAAAAAAAAGGATCAATTCAGGGATTTGAGAAGCTTGCTTCTAGATCGTGAACTAGGCAAGTGCAATCTTAGGTCAACCGTTTCTTATTGAGGAATTCTGACATTTGGCAAAAAATTAAATTAAATAAAATATAAAAAATGTTTGAAAGAAATTATCACAGATAAATATGGAGCAGGTTTCAGTTAGAAATCACTTGCAGGAAGAAGATGCTGGTACCAAAAGAAGATGCTGGTACCAAAAATGTTAACATTGAACGTGTACCTATGAAAAGTTCAAACGCAAAATGCGATAAATTCAATTTCTTGAAATTGAGAAATTAGACCTTACAGAGACGCATATTTAAAATCTAACATTCGATCGTAAAAGCTTCTTCTTTTTTTTCAATTAAAAGCAAGAATATTAGACAAATATCGCATTATTTGACGAAAATTATTTGGAGTCGGAGTTAGGGTGATGAACTGCAACATTTTTCTAGCAGTCATTTAACAATTTTGAAAATGACGTTTATCGCGTTTTGAATTTTAACTCTTCATATATTTCAAAACTTTTATTTCCCAAGCAATAAAATATACCTTTTTGCTAAATTTAAAATTTTAAAATATAAACTTATCTTAAAGTATCCTATAGCTCGAAAATACATGATACAAAGATACATGATACAAAGATACATGATACAGAAGACCAATTTTGCAAGAATCTACTAACTAGTTAGCGTCTACATTTGAATCTAAGATGCATTGTTTTTGTGTAGAAAAGCATACTTAAATTGGTCAAAAGGAACGTGATACATTCTACCAATTTACTTGGAAATACTGATTTAACCATAACCAACTTTGGAACCATAAAATGCAGACCGATTCTTTTTTTTCCTTCTAAATAATATTGTTTTATAGCCAAAAATAAAGTAAATAAAATACATTAAAATCTACATATAAAGTTAGAGTTGCTTATATGTTTATATATTTGTATGTACATTAGTCATTCCTAAACTAATTAACCCATCATTATGAATTTTGGAAGACAGCTGCTAGGCGTAATAGTGGGTGATATGGACTATATTTAGTTTAATTAAGTTTTATGCAAAGAGGGAATGGAAACCCTTCGTGAAAATTCATATGCCTCCGATTCATACCGTAACTAATTAATTGGCCATTATGACTTTTGGAACACAGCTGCTATGCGTTAGGGGTTAAAATGTGGGCTATATTTAGTTTTATTTAATATTTTTAGTATTTTAAAGGTTTTTAGGGGGCATAATATTTAAAAATTCAAATATGTCAGATTTGCATTGAATTTGATCCATTATTATTAGACACCGATTACGCAAGATTCCTTGAATTTCAATTTTTTCTGAAGACCCCTTAAGCTTAAGCCTTAAATTTTAGACATTTTCTAAAATCAATATCATATAATGGATTTTGATCAAAATTGGAATAAGGATTCTAGCCATATGGTTCAGTAGCATTATATTTTGATTTTAATCTTTTTAAGAGGACATAAAAGTGGTGCAAAACTGGGACAGGTATTCTTCTAGTATACACGTATACATAATACACGAAAATAATTGATTTAATTTCATGCAAAGGAGTAAAAAGGGGTGGAAACCTTTCATGGAAACCCAAACCCCTAACCCTCACCCCTTGATTTTTTGATATTTTAACAATATGTGTCAAACATCGGTTAATAAATATTCCTCAAATTTCAGTTTCTTTGAAGTATTTTAAAAAGTTTAAGGGACATAATATGGACACAACCTCCCGTTTGAAAATTCAAATGATCTATATTTGCATTGGATTTTATCCATAGTCATTAGACGCCAATTAAGCAAGATTCCCTAAATTTCATTTTTTTCTGAAGACTTCTTAAGCTTAAGCCTTACATTTTGGACATTTTTCTAGAATCAAAATTATGTAATGGATTTGATCAAAATTGGAATCAGGATTCTTCATTTTAATTGTTGTCAAGGACATAAAAGTGGTGCAAAACTGTTCTGTTTGGGGAATTAATTTTACCCTTTCCTGGGACTGGTATTCTTCTAGTTACTCATAAACTGACACATATTTTTTTTTTTTTAAGCGAATATTAAAAACCAAAATAGATTTTTGGCTCCTCTAAGTCGTAGATTTAAATCTTAACGTTATATCGGCCTCTGACTTCGAAACTATATAAGTTATTTAGAACGGTTACACAACATTATAAATTAATCAAATGTGATTGCTAAGATTAATATTAATTTTTAAAACTACTATTCTCGGTAAATTGTCAAATAAAAATTTATGATTATTAATTAAAACTAATTAAATCTTTTTCACCGGCCATATAAGGCTTGGTTTGTGTTCTAAAAAATTTGTGTTTCTGATCGATTTTAATATTTAATCCAGATCGATATATTTTTTTAAATAGTTACAAATAAAGGAAGGGAAAGGAGCTTTTAACCCTCACACTCAGAAGTCCTCTCACTGTCACCTATAACACCAGGAGTCCTGCTAGTTATCATTAAAAAATGCAGAAGAGGTTCAGCAGTATTAAAATATGATTTTAATATAATATCTAAATGTATGTAGAGAAAGTGGATACAAAAATAGCTTGAATTGTTAAATATTACGCAGGTAAACCCACTAGTATATAAATGAATTAGTTGAAAATAACAAAAAATGAAAGTTCAGTCGGGATCAACTTGCTGAACTAGAGGTTACGAATCACTAGACTGGGAATTGATAGAAGCAGACGTGACATTACATGGCCCAAAGAGAGGGAGAGATAAGTTTTTTAGTTCTTTGGAACCACTACACATGTTAACATGTTAATTTAAAATGCGCTGAGAATATATGTGATTATTTATCTCTCTCTGTTCTTTTCTTCCCCACCCCAATTGTTAGTGATTTTGAACGAAGATCAAGTCGATAAAACCTCCTTACAGTCACTAAAATACTAATTAATCATATTACATAAAATGGCAGAGACCTAGTTAAGTTTCACGTCGGGGTCACCATTTTATAGGAGGTTTAATCTTTGCATAGACTGTAAGACCAACTCCTATCATATTTTGTAAGTAAGGAAAACTTCTTTAAATAAAAAAATTATTTGAGTGACATACACCGTTGGGTGTAGGTTGCAGAAAGTTACAACAGTGTCACGTTTAAAGACCCTGTATATATAAAACATATATACCTTCTATGTTGTACTGAATTCCTAAGCTAATGACAACTAACAGCACGAAAAAGGGGTGGAAAAAACAAATAGGCAACAAATAAATGTTACCAAAGGCAAGATAAGTTACTCTTCTACCTACCTGGATAAGTTTATTTGTGTTTTAACTTATTTTAAAACGTTTTTTTAGTATGATTTAAGAGTAGTGTCGAGACATCACACGATCAAATGCGTCAATTTTCTGTTTTCAATCCAAACATGACACCTCGATACTACTTCCAAAAAAAGACTTCCAGAGGTATTTCCGGCAGTGGATGGATCGGTGAGCTAAGTGTGTGTAAGCACAAGGGGCCTACTTTAAGGGTATTAGGATCTCAACCCCGTCACATATTTGAAATATTTTTTTCTGGCCTATGGTCGGATACTTTTTAGACAAAACTCGTATATATATAAGTAAATGCAAAAGGTTTTTTTTTTTCATTTATCACTCCTGTATTATTATCAAAACGGGTTACTGCTATTTAAATAACTAATAAAACAGTATTTTGAAATACTATATATATTGTAGAGACGAACGGTATAAAGTCAGAACAGTGCATGATAAATCAATGTTTGGTGTTATTCATTCGTAATGTTATTCTGTTATTGTTTCCATATATATACAATACTGAGATGTACTGTTATTAGGCGACATATTTATAGGTGGCATCCTAAGCATAAACATAATATTATATTTGTATTTATTTTAAAGCTACAACTTTTATTTTTACATTTATGACAAAACAAAAGTTTGTTAAACAGCAAAAACTCCCAGTAAACCTAGTTTCTTCGTTAAAATAAACAAAAAAAAACTCCCAGTAAACCTAGTTTCTTCGTTTAAATAATGTCTAACTGAAGCCTGTTTTCCAAGGAATATGTAACATATAGACATTATTGATCCTATCAATGAACCAATATGTAAAAATGACGTCACAGCAATAAACGTAACGGGGGAGGGGGAGGGTCAAAACCATTGCTAAAATTAAGTAGAGCTGACCACAGCGAGCACACGACAGAACACAACATAGGAGACAAACGAGAGGGGTCAGAAAAAAACAAGAAAAAAAAAAAGAACAGTCAGGTAGAGAAAAAAAATTACCAGTCAGTACATGTCTGTTCTACATTTATTTTGTGGTCTATTTGTTTATATACATACTAGTTGAAGTACCCGGGTTTCTCAACTTTTCTTCAATTTCATAGCCAAGTTTGGAAGTTAAGAATATATCTTAAATATTTTTCATCCATTTTTATTAAAAATAATTATTAAATATTTTTCATCCATTTTTATTAAAAATAATTATTAAATATTTTTCATCCATTTTTAAAAAAAAATAATTATTAAATATTTTTCATCCATTTTTATTAAATATTTTTCATCCATTTTTATTAAAAATAATTATTAAATATTTTTCATCCATTTTTATTAAAAATAAATATTAAAGGTTTTTCATCCATTTTTATTAAAAATAATTATTAAATATTTTTCATCCATTTTTATTAAAAATAATTATTAAATATTTTTCATCCATTTTTATTAAAAATAAATATTAAAGGTTTTTCATCCATTTTTATTAAAAATAATTATTAAATATTTTTCATCCATTTTTATTAAAAATAATTATTAAATATTTTTCATCCATTTTTATTAAAAATAAATATTAAAGGTTTTTCATCCATTTTTATTAAAAATAATTATTAAATATTTTTCATCCGTTTTTATTAAAAATAAATATTAAATATTTTTCATCCATTTTTATTAAAAATAATTATTAAATATTTTTCATCCGTTTTTATTAAAAATAAATATTAAATATTTTTCATCCATTTTTATTAAAAATAATTATTCGGGTGTATGATGATGATCTATATCAGCTAAAAAATAACTGCAATGCTATACAAAAAAAAAAAAAAAATTGTCTAGTGTAAGATTCGAACCCACGATGGCATAAAATATTGGAACTGAAATCGAATGCTTTATATTCCCAAGGCCACTAATCTAACGAAAATAGTTAGTCTGTTTAACCTACTTAAATGAGTTTGGCGTACAGATATTTTACCTCCCTGCAAAGATCTAAAATAGTTCGATTATATAAAATACAAAAAGAAACATACATATAAATAAAATCTTATTAAAGTAAAAATATATTAGTGAATAGTTATCAAATATTTTTTATCCATTTAAAATAAAAAAAGTAGAAATGTTTTCTTTTCAAAGTAAACATTACGTCAAATAAATATGATGATTTGTCGTGCAAAATTAGTTGTTCGGTTGGCTAAAAATGAACACTAAAAATGTTAGAACATTTGTATCCAATGTTACTTTTACATGCTTTTGATTTTGAATGATGCGTTTTAAAAAAGGTTCAAGAACGTGTGGCATCAATTTAAAAGACATCAAATGTGAAGATGCTGATTCCAAAATCTGTGGTTTGTTTCGCTCTTAGATCAACCGTTAAACTGTGATGCCGCGACACACATACAGACAATTTTGCTTTATATATAGAGAAATGTAATTATGAATTGGTTTGGTTGTTTTACTGCATATCAACTATATATGGGTTATTTAATGCCGAATAAAGTTGTCAAATATAATTCTATAGGTAGGATAATTATTTATATTTCTAAAAGACATTACTCTTTGAAAACATTACTTTTTGGGAATAACCACACTCAACCTGGAAAAGACTCCAACAATCCTACAAGTGACAGACCAATACCATTAGTTTTGTGTTGTTTGAAATATAATTGTCAAATATAATTCCATAAGTTGGGCAATTATTCATATTCCTAGAATACATTGCTCTTAGATAACCAGAATACATTACTTTCAGAATATATTATCTCAGAATACAGACAGCACAGAATTGTCGTTGGATTTACAGATTTTCACAGCCACTAGTACTGTGAGCTTTATCAATTAAATATGGATAATTATCTTGTTGGACAGTATAAAAACGACACAGCCTCTATTTCATAAATCCTCTGAAATTTTGTTAAAATTACATCAAATAGATTAATTACAAGAAATAAATTATAATTTGAAAATTGTGGAAACTCTTGTACCAACACACGAAATCTGGTCATAATTCTCGACCGTGTACACATTTTCTGGCCTGACGACTTACAGACAGGACCGGCCTCTAACAAAAAACGTCACAAGAAAATTGAAGTTTTGCTTCGTGTTTTCGTTTTACCCTTTAAAGGAATACTGTATACATTCTTCTATCGTATAAGAAACAATGTATTCTGCTTGTTTATTCTTATCTCTTACTTGTTCCAGTTACTAATTTTTCTAGTTTGTAGTAGACAAGCTATTAATAAATGAAATGGCTTTGTCTTCCATGGCTTTTTTAAACCGTCTTTTATTTTCTACACATGTAACCAATGTAACACACTTGATTGTAGTAACACTCAACATGCTCAGAAAATTAATGTAAACTCTCTACCCACGCATTGCTAACCTTGATAAAATACAATATGAAATATTCGAAATTTTGAATTAATATCTTAATAATACTTATTAAGATATGTTCGAGTTATTAAACATTGTTGAATAGACTTAAGACATTTTTAATGTAAACCCGAATTCTCCAGAAAAAATTGAAGTCTGATTTGTTTTCTATTCTACAATTGTCGGGGGTTGAAAAATAGGAAAACTGCTGACTGAATACATCTACATTACAAAGTTAATTATTTCAAGACATAAATTTCCAGTATGTTAAAACATTGGTAAAACTGCAGAACACTGCCCCCCCCCTGGCTGTGCGCATGTGCAAACAAACGGAAGCGCTAACAGAATTCCTCATCAATGAGAGTATTGATTTACTCATCTCCAGGAGTTAGGCACAAGGCCAGTTTTTATCTTACTCCCACAAGTAAGATGTGACACAAGGTCGGGAAAGTGGGGTTTGAAAAGCCAGCGCCTGAGAGGTGAGCACTCTGGCCATTAAAAATTGCCTGGGCAGCCCTGTTGGCATTCCTCGGTAGGGGCGCCTCAGTCAGTAAGCAATAAACTTGCTCCTCCCCAAAGAGGGAAGGCGAAGCCTGAGAGGGTGGACCTCCTAGAACTGCACAGGACATACCCATAGACCGGCGTAAATCAAGCCCCGAAGGCCAAGACAATACCAGTCTATGGGGTGCAGTATCCATCGGAACAGATACTACACTTTGATCTTAGCCAAGAACACAAAGATGTTTTTACTGCATTAGTAAATAAAATCAACAATTTGTATCCAGTTTAAATTTAGGTGTTTATTTTTTATTTTTTTTATCGATAGACTTTTCATTTTTGCGCTTCCGTTTGTTGGCGCATGCGCACAGCCAGGGGGGGGGGCAGTGTCATGCAGTTTTACAAAAACATTTTTTAGCATATTTTTAAAAAGATTTCAACGTGTATTTTTTCAGAAAATATTTTTCTTTAAATTTGTCTGAAATATTTTTTTTTTTTTTAATCATCGTTTAATAATTTGGTACTTCTATTGATCCTGACCCAATCTCTGTGAACTTCGCGTCGGCAGTGTTCGGGCATGCTACGTAAACACCCGAGAGATGACGAGCCAGATAGTAGCAGAGAGATGCCGAGCGATTAGCCAATCAGCTGTCAGTAAGCAGACGACAATTTTCCTAATCAGTATTGAAATTGATGATCAAAGTCAGAAGCAATTGATCAAAGCCAGTGCATGTTTATTTCCTGTTAAATTAAAAAAAATAAAAATAAAGAAAAACAAATGAATTACAGAAAAGCTGTGTAGCAGAGTTGAATCTCGCGAAAGAAATTATTTCTTTCTGCCAAGAAAAAATGCTGTTGGCAAAAAGAAAAAAAAAATGTCCGAAATGCTATTACAGGTGTTGCTTGATAGAAAGAAATTATTATTATTATTATCATCATCATTATTATTATCATCATTATTATTATTATCATCATTATTATCATGATCATTATTATTATCATCATGATCATTATTATTATCATCATGATCATTATTATTATCATCATGATCATTATTATTATCATCATCATCATTATTATAATTATCATCATTATTATTATCATCATGATCATTATTATTATCATCATGATCATTATTATCATGATCATTATTATCATCATTATTATTATTATCATCATCATTATTATCATTATTATCATCATCATCATCATCATCATCATTATTATCATCATCATTATTATCATCATTATTATAATTATCATTATTATTATCATCATCATGATCATTATTATTATCATCATGATCATTATTATTATCATCATTATTATTATTATCGTCATTATTATTATTATTATAACTATTATTATTATCATTATTATTATTATAACTATTATCATTATCATTATTAACATTATTATTATTTTTTATTAATAGTTGTTTAGCATTGTTTTGCTACAAAAATGAAAAACAAAAATTTATTAACAGTAATTTCGCTACGTCTTGTTCGATTTAAAAAAAAATCTTTCTTGAAAAAAAAACTGAAAAAAAATTCGACCCAGCAACGTATAGAAAGGAATCGGCTGCCACCGTTCGGCTCGTCATCTCTCGGGTGTTACGCAGCGTGCCCTAACGCTGTCGACGTGAAATTGACGGCGATTTGGTCAGGATCGATAGTAGTACCAATAATTTTAGATAAACTCAGTTTTTGTCACAACTATTAACTATTCATCATCATAATCATTATCAGCATCAGTTTTTTTTTATCAGTGTTCAGGTTCCGGGGGTCTCATCTACACTGATGACCCCCCCCCCCCCCCCCCAAATCAAATTTCAGTTTCTTTGGGGTATTTTAAAGAACTTTTAGAGAGCATAGTATGAGTACAACTTTCCATTTGAAAATTAAAATATTTCAGATTTGCATTGAATTTGATCGATAGTCATTAGACACCAATTCAGCAAGAATCCCTGAATTTCAATGTCTTCTTCAGACTCCTTAAGCTTAAGTCTTAAATTTTATACATTTTTCAAGAATTTGATAAAATAGGAATAAGAATTCTAGACATAGGGTTTAGTAGTGTTATATGTTGAGTTTAACCTACGAAAGAAGATATAAAAGTGGTGCAAAACTATTCTTTTCGGAGAATTAATTTTACCCATCATGGGAATAGTATCCTTCTAGTTATTTATAAATTCAAGAGTTAAAAAAAAAACAAAAAAAAACATCGGAAGTATTTCGGCGATTTATGAAAGAGAAAAAGATGAATCAAAAAATGATGTTAAAAAGACTCCCAGGCAACGGCGAGTAAGGTAAGGCTAGTAGGAAGTATATTTTGTTCTTGATGTTAATATATTGTTAGTTATTGGTTTATTTATTGCTCCACACTAACATGGCCAACCATAACCACTCTGGTGCCCCCTCGACGCAAATACACTAGACCAACTCGACAATCAGCTAAGTCCTATCCATTCACTGTGGAGGTCCCCAGATGCTGGAGAGCCTTTTACTCCAATAGCTTCTTTCCTCATGCTGTTGGCATCTGGAACTCCCTCTCTGCTCTCTGTTTCCCGACATGCAGAGTAAATGTAAACAGACATCTCGCTACACTGCTCCAAAACTGATGAATTGGCTACTCTGGTGCCCCCTCGACGTAAATTCACTAGACTAACTCGACAATCAACTAAATCTCATTCATTCACTGTGGAGGTCCCCAGAATCCAGAGAGACTTCTACTCAAATAGCTTCTTTCCTCGTGCTGCTGGCCTCTGGAACTCTCTCCCTGCCCCCTGTTTCCCCGACAGTACTGACATGCAGAAATTTAAAACTAATGTAAACAGACATCTCGCTGCGCGGATCATGATTTAGGCTGCCCCCCCCCCCCAACCTTCTCCCCGTTTCTTTTTTCTCAGTAGCCCCTTACGTCTATAGTGGCGGCCTGCCGTGTTTGGGGTGAACCATGTTAAAAAGAAAAACTAAAAAAAAAAACTAAGATGACACCCAAAACATACACGTTAATTCTCAGTAGCCCCTTAGGTTTACAGTGGCGGCCTGCCTTGTTTGGGTGAAATATGTTAAAAAAATAAAAAATAAAAAAATAAAAAATAGGGATTCAGACAGTGGCTAAGTGGTTAACAACGCAGACTGAAAACCTGGGGTGCCGGGTTCGAGTCCAGTTGGTTCCACAGAAACACTTTCATCAAACCCACACCTGGCCTTGTGTCTAACCTCCTGGAGAGGAGATAAATAAAATACCTCGTTGGTAAGAAATGAAGAATCTAAGTAAACTAGTAAACGTATTTCTTTTGACAGAAAGAATTCTTCAAAGTAAAGTGTGAAGAATATTCTTACTTTCTCTGCTTTCAGATCCAGACGCTCAAGAGAATATTTTTGGTCCGGAACTTCATTCCTTCCTACTCAATCACGGATGAACCGCAAATATCATGACCCCCCAGAACCTGATATCAAACCCGCGATCCTAACACCGTTGCTTGCGTTTGTCAGACCACTTCTCATATAACCCTGATGCTATTTATTGCTTTAAAAGAAATCTGTCAATTCTTCATTTGGGGCACCACTTCTTCGGAGCCAAGTCTGTAGAAATGGTTGCAATCAAATAGACGAAAGATCTTTGCACTGACACACTGGCCATTCATATATCACTGGCGGTGCTGTCTCGTTGTCTATTGATGTAGACTTCATAAATATGCCAAATGAAAGAAACCGTAGCAGTAGTAGTAGTAGCAGTAGTAGTAGTAGTAGTAGATTTAAGAAGAGGAGGAGACTGAGGTTATGGTTGTAAGAGAAAATGGAAAATGTTTGATGTATGATCTCGGGGGCGATGACCCCTTTTGAGAAGTACATTCAGGTATGTTTGGTGGTTAGGGTTAGGGTTTGGTGGTAGTATGCATGCATATCTGCATGGAAGTGCTTTACATCAGATCATAGATATACAAAACTTTGTGTGACTGGTGTGCATATATATATATTATTATATATATATATATATATATATATATATATATATATAAATAATAATAATAATAATGATAATAATAATCCAGGTAAAACATCCACAGGGTAGTAATCCAAAGAATTTCAACTGGGTTTATAAAAAGTGCTCAATAGAGCTTTTATATATGATTATTTTTATTTACACAGACATGTACAAAATCTGCGACACTGGCATGTCGATGTTATCGATCAACAGCTATTATAAACTGAGATCTCATCAGGCAGAGTTAGAATCCGTTTCTTTTCAAATATGATCTAAAGTTACGATCGGATTCTAACTCTGCCTGATGAGATCTCAGTTTATAATAGAACTTGATCGATAACATCGACATGCCAGTGTCACAGATTTTGTACATGTCTGTGTAAATAAAAATAATCATATATATATATCTATATATATATACACACACACACATATATAAATGTGTATATATAATTATTTCATGTATCCACATAAAATGTTATAAGGAGATATAACCTTTTATGTATCGATTTTCAGCATTTACTTCAACAGTGCTCAATACGTGAGTAGAGCTAGGTAGTAAGTTATGAAAATATATTTATGGCAATTAAGTTAGACAGAGGCTTTCGCGTTTCATCCCCATAGGGAATCGCCAGGCTAAAATTTTAACCTGACGATTCCCGACAGGGATGAAACGCGGAAGCCTCCTCTTCCTCCTCCTGTTTAACGTTCGTTTTATATGCTGGCATGCATTGGACGAATTTAATAAATTGACTTCCAAAGTAACCAATCTCTGACTAGGTCTTTATTTATCCCTCTTTCCCTCAGGCCCATTTTTATCACTTCCTCCCATGTTTTCCTTGGCCATCCCCTGTGAACTGAACCTGCTACCTCAACTGTTCTACATCTACTAACCCAAAAACTCTCATCTATTCTTTTTGGATTAAGGTCCAATCATCATTCTCTCATCCATTCGTTTTGGACTAGGGTCCAATTATCGCTTAGCGGGGATGCAATTGAAACCAAAAACATATACGAGAATTAAACAACTTTTCTTTCACAAATTTTAGGAGAAATCCAATGGTGGATATGGATCTTGTATTTAAAAAAAAAATTTTTTTACAATAACATCATGCGGTTACTGCTGTGCATCTATAAACAGCAATGAATACATCTCTCTTTATTTTAGAAATTTAACAAAAAAAGAAAATGATGGTAATATGTGGTTCAGGGCCGGGAGCATGAATACATAGGGTTCTCATCATTACTTTGTTGGTTTGTGCTATCATAAACTAGCTGCCCCCCCCCCCCCCAATATTTTTTCTTCCAAAGGGAAGTAAATCTGTATGGACAAATACAGAGTTATCTTTTTTTTTTTTTTTTTTATGGAAATCGCTCCAGACAAGGTATGAAGCCACTTGATGTAAGGAGCTGACAAGAATAAAACATGATTATCGCAAAGACAGCAGATGCCTATTGGCTTTAGTCTTGAAAAGACCAAGGCTATAGGTAAGAGGAAAACAGTCAGCGGGAAGAGAGTTCCACAAGCCTGCAGTTCTTAGAAATAAGCTACTGGAATAGGAAGCTGTATTACAATGAGGTATCAAAACAGCAAATTAATGGAGACCACTAGATCAACAGGTCAAACGAGATGGAACAAAAGAAGCGGCGAATAGATCACATAATTCTGAAGAACACGTGTCATAATAGTATTTATTAAAAAAAAATAGCTGTGAGAGAGAGAATGCAGAAAAGAAGAAAGGATGTGGGCAATCAAATTACAGATACGTTTCTGCACCTTATCAAGAACCCTCAAATGGGACAGATTCATCAGCCCAAATATGACAACAGTACTCCATACATGGTCGGATAGGAGATTTGTAGAGATAGAAAATAGCCTCAGGTGTGAGAAAGTGTTTGGAGCGATAGAGAGAACCGACTTTACGAAAAGCAGAAAGAGCAATGGATCTAAGGTATGAATTCCAAGAAAGATTTATGCCTCATTTTTTGTAGATGGCAGGTATTTGAAAATAATTACGACCCAGACAAAGTGTTTTTTGAAAGGAATTAAATCGAATTATATTTTATTGTTCTAAACAACATGCTGCAACAATCCACCAAAGGAACTGATAATCATCATCATAATCATATTCGATTTAACATCTGTTTTGCATGCTGACATGTATTGAACGACTTCTAGAAATTGACTTCCAAACGAACCCGTCTCTGACTACGTCTTTATTCCCCTTTCTCTCAAATCTATCCTTATCACTTCCTCCCATGTTTTACTGGTTCTTATCCAGCCAACTGATCTTGCTACTTCAACTGTTCTACACATATTAGCCCAAGCATTCTCACCCATTCTTTAAACATGATCAAACCAATGAAGTCTCCTGTTCTGCATACATCTCCCTATACTGTCCAGAGTCAAATATTAATTTTGTAGGACGAAAGTAACAGACAACAAAAATCAAGAAAAAGACTAACTTTACTTTATATATTAGATATCTTATTTTTACAGATGCCTATAATATTATTCAGTTAGTGTTTAACATCTTGAACCAAAGTTTATTCCATTAAGGATAAGATGAGACCGTTTTTATTTGAGAGTTCATGCTGCGGAATGTCTTAATTACTTCGCCATTTCGACCATGTTACCACTTCTGTTCACTCTACTGAACCAGAATATATGAATTCTACTACCGGGCATAAGGATCGAACTCATGAGCTAATGGATCATATCCTCTTAGCAATTGTCCTGTTGGACAATTAGGCTGAGTAATCTTGGGACCTAAAATCTAATTTCCTGTTCAAAAGCTCCCCCATTGTGTTCAACTTTGCGTACTGAAAGATATACGGAGAAACACCATCATGTGGATGAATAAGCTAACAAGGTCTCTGCCGTTGGCGTGGACAGCAGAGTCAGACAAGTCGACCCGCAAGACTTGAATTACAAGTTGCAGTTTAAAATGCAAAGAGTATTACTAAATAGAGAGGCGGTTGCGGTGAAGTGGATACTGACATGAACCTAGCCATGCCGTGTTCGAATCCGGCCATTTCCATAGCACCACTTTAACTATGGGTGCTAACAACCTTCATGTGGTCCCTCCTGATTCTAGAAAGAACTAAGGAAAACCAATGCCAACAACAAAATCTTTTCTCAGACTAAGGCCAATAGGCATCTCCTGTCTTTGCGATAATAATGTTTCGTTCTTACATCAAGTGACTTCATGCCTTGTCTGGAGCGATTACCATAAAATAAATAAATAAAAAATGAAACCGGTCAAAATTTGTACCATACTGATTCATATAAGTTTATTTATTTATTTATTTATTTATTTATTCATTTATTCATCATCATCAACGTCGTCGTCGGTCTAACGTCCATTTTGCATGCTGGCATGTGTTGGACGATTTTTTAGAAGTTGACTTCCAAACTCATCTCTGGTCAGATGTACTTCCTAATACCAACCCAGTGAGGTGATGGGGACCAGTGTTTTTTATCGAGACACCATCTCTCGGTGATTTCCCACCAAAGCTATAGAGAGCGATAACCCTAACCCTTATTAATTAGTCTGAATAATTCAAACAATAGAAATTACACAAATTATTCAACGAATTTGGTGATAAGGTGGAACATAGGCCTCATAACCAATTTTTTTTATGGCATATCACCCCTTTTTGGGGTTATATAATAACAAATAAAAATAAATAAATAAAACCGGGGTACAACAATCAAAATATTGTGATTATATTAATCAAAACAAAAATACCAGTTTAAATAAGTGAAACGATAAAATGATCATTCTCCATATCAGAATACATTCTATAATATATATATATATAAAAACATATATATATATATATATATATATATATATATATATATATATATATATATTATATAAAAATACATAACCCTCCAGCAGAAGCTACGAAAATATAAAAACACACTATTCGCAGCCAACTCCCACAACAACAGGAGAACTTTTCTGCTGAGATGCATCGAAGAAAAGGTCATACCTGCAAGTACTTTCACATTTTTAAAACACTCGCACCACATTTTTCCTGCACTCTCTGCCACTGACTTCTCTCAGCACGGACCTTGGTCCAGCGCACTTAGTAGCCACGACTACTACTTTTTCTCATCGACCCATCATGTCAACCTAATATTTCGATGTACTTGCATGACATTTTTCTTAAAATTATCATTCTGAGGAAGTCTTACAAATAAAGTCGAAACGTTGATGAATATATAAAAAAAAATATCTCTTGGTTTTTCCTTTTTCATTTCCCATATATATGTGTGTGTGCTTTTGGCATGCATCTGTGTATATATGCCTGTATGTACGCATGTGTATGAGTGGATGTAAGTGTGTGTCTCATTATTCATCTGTAAGTATGTGTGCAATTATCCTTATGTGTAGGTATGCCTGCAAATCTATGAATTATATTTCATTCATCCTTGTCTGGCTGATGCCACATAACCAGACATTAGTCCCACCCAATTCGGCTTCTTTATGCTTCCGGCCATTTCCCCTTAATCTATTCTTGTCTCTTTCTTTTTCCTCTCTCTCTATTTATTTAATATTATCTTTCTATTTTCCTTTAATATTCCAACCTCAAACCCCACACCCTTCTTCTTTTGACACTGTCTTATATTTTATACCCTCCCCCCCCCCATTTTCTTCGTATCTTGTCATTTTCCCCTAACCCCACTTACCTTTAATACATTTAAGTTTTCGTTTAAGTTGGCTCCTGCTGATTTTAAATTTAAGCAGAACTTTAAGTATTCCATTTATTTTTCAACCCCTATTTTTAGCAATTGTTTTTTTGATCGGATCTTACTGCATATTTTTACTCCATCACATTTTTTCTATATATACGTCAGACCAGGAAGTTATGGTTTGCACAACTCCTATCAGCTCATAAGAACCCCTAATTGGACATTATAATATTCAACACCGAGTCTTTGGAACTTTTGATATGATTTGGTTTTTTCTATCGTTTTATTAATTTGCATACACCTTAAATACACTTTTCACTGTCATCTACTGCATCTATAGCAAACAAATTTCCAGCCTGGATAACTTTTTCGTTTTTGGACTACCATTCACCACCTGGATTGTTTTTTAATCGACTTCTTTGACATCTTTCTTGAAATTATTTTAAACTTTATGACTTGGATGAACTGTATAAGTTTAACAAAAAAGTGTGTTTTGGGCCGATATATTTGATGTTTTATATACTTTTCTGTATTTTATATACTTTTATGTATTTTTAAAATATATTTTTATATATTTTCAAAGCTTAATTTTATTACCTGCAGTAATGTCATTGCGGTAATGATCCTCTGAGGAGCAGATTTTCTTTGAAAACTCATGAGTTAAAGACGCAGTATCACAACTTGTTTTTGAACTTTATTACTGATTAATTTCTCATTTTATTATGTCATTCAATTAATATTATTGCTCTATACACTATATTGAACTTTGTTTTTATCCTGATAGTCTACTGATTAAAGATATTATTTATATCTTTAAAGTATTATCTTTCTCTCTCATTATATATATATATATATATATATATATAAACATTTTTTGAAAAACCATAACAATGTAATTTGTTGAAACAAATAAATAATATTTATTTATTTCAAACTGAGCTTTCGAATATAAAATATTCCTCGTCAGAGCAAAGTGTTTTTTGTCTTCTTTTTTTTTTCCTCTTCATCGTCTGGTGGTATTGACTTGGTGAGAAAGACGATGAAGAGGAAAAAAAAGAAGAAAAAAAAACACTTTGCTCTGACGAGGAATATTTTATATTCGAAAGCTCAGTTTGAAATAAATAAATATTATTTATTTGTTTCAACAAATTACATTGTTATGGTTTTTCAAAAAATGTTTATACCTTTACGAAACAATGGTTTATAATGTGTCTACTCCTTTCTACTTTATATATATATATATATATATATATATATATATATATATATATAAATAATATGCTTTGATACAATTCACTTAAAAAATTACTTAGTCCAGCCCAAACAATCTGATAATATGAAACATTTTAACTAATCACTGACAAAACATAAAATTACAGGGGGAATAATCATATTTTAATTGAAGAATATAATAAGATTTGTCTCCCTTACAACTAAAATTTTATTTCTTTTTCTGTATAAGTTTAAATGATCATTCTTCCATATCCCAATATATTATCATTTTTTTTATCTTAGTTATTTTATACATATGCTGAATCTGTTCAAAATGAGGGGACAATTTATTTACACCTTAGCTTTTCTGACAGCCTCAGACTCTCTGCAAAATTTTGAAGAAATTCTTGATCTACGATTTTGTAAAGCATCTCAAACTAGTTACTAAAATTACAAATCGTTTTCAGAAAATGATTCTTAAATCGTACGTATAAAGTTATCTTGTCAGATTTTTAAAGACAGACCCAGTAAACTTTTAAACTCAGAAATTAAACTTTGCTTCTGACAAGCCAATTTTTATTTCTTATTGTTGATCATGTTATTGGCAATATAATAATACATTCATTACAATTTATTAAAAAAAATAGTCTGGCTCAAACAATCTTATAATATTAAAACTTTTAACTAATCACTGAAAAATAAAACTCAGCGAGAGGAATAATTCATATTTTCATTGAAGGATACCTTACGACTAAAATTTTGTTTCAACATTTTTTAGATGAGGATTGATAATTTGGAGTTGTATTATTCGGACTATTGTTCTCATCTCATGTGTTATTCTCACTAATAAAGTATTAAGTGCTAAGTTAAAAATCAGTTCTAAGTGACAGTCTTCTGTAGGTTGAAGGTTCAATCCTCACTAATATGCATACTATTACCAATTTATTTTATGATATGTGTACTATTACCAATTTATTTTATGATATGTGTACTATTACCAATTTATTTCATGATATGTGTACTATTACCAATTTATTTTATGATATGTGTACTATTACCAATTTATTTTATGATATGTGTACTATTACCAATTTATTTTATGATATGTGTACTATTACTAATTTATTTTATGATATGTACTATTACTAATTTATTTTATGATATGTGTACTATTACTAATTAATTTTATGATATGTGTACCATTACCAATTTATTTTATGATATGTGTACTATTACCAATTTATTTCATATGTGTACTATTACCAATTTATTTCATGATATGTGTACTATTACCGATTTATTTTATGATATGTGTACTATTACTAATTTATTTTATGATATGTGTACTATTACCAATTTATTTTATGATATGTGTACTATTACCAATTTATTTTATGATATGTGTACTATTACCAATTTATTTTATGATATGTGTACTATTACCAATTTATTTTATGATATGTGTACTATTACCAATTTATTTTATGATATGTGTACTATTACTAATTTATTTTATGATATGTGTACTATTACTAATTAATTTTATGATATGTGTACTATTACCAATTTATTTTATGATATGTGTACCATTACCAATTTATTTTATGATATGTGTACTATTACTAATTTACTGATACGTGTGTTATGACTGACACCCTACTCAGTGAATTTTATTAACACTGAGTAGATCATTAGTTTTAATTCTGAAACCATGCGTTGCCGATCTTGATAAAATAAAATAACAATTATTCTAATTAATTGATTGACTACAAACTCACTAGGAAATCCAATCGGACATTTTCGTCTTCAGTGTCTAAATGAATTTTTGAAGATAAATAAAAGCATCAAACTAGTTCATCATTTTAAATTCTAGATGCAAAAGAAAGAACAAGTTCATAAAACTTTTAACATCAAAAATGTCGAAATAAATAAAACAAATAAATAGAGAAAAAAAAAGATAAGTAAAGACTTCAGCTTTGTTTAATTAACCTTGGGACACTTATTCCAGTTGAATACAACAGTACGAGTGAATCGAAATGCATTATGGTGGAATTTAATTTCCTATGAAATAAAATGCAACTACAGAAGCTACTACTTGTGTTCACTTCGGTGAACCAGAATATATGAATTCCATTACCTGACACAAGGATCGAACTCATGACCATCATGTAACTAATGGATCGTATCCTCTTAGAAATTGCCCTGTTGGACAATTAGGGTGAGTAATCTTGAAGCTAAAATCTAATTTCCTGATTAAAAGCTCCCATATTGTGTTCAACTTTGCAGAGATATACGAAGCAACAAAATCACACGGCTGAATAAGCTAACAAGTTACCTCCCCTTAGAATTAATTCAAAAGTTCAAATTGATTTGGCGTACAATCTCCCACCTATAAAATATAGTAACAATTCCAAAATCTAAAGTTTAAGAGAACCGATTTCTAAAAAGATTTGAACCTTTCACAATGTTTGAGTCGATGATATAAATTGTATATTCAGTATTCGGACTACTATTCTCATTCTTGGATTTCATGTTCACAGCCTTTCCGTTGATGTCACCTTTGACCTTCTTCAAGCGTATCTTTTCTAACTTGGGAACCTTTATGTCGAATGTGATACAGCTTTGTGAGTTCGATATTACAATTCCCAAGTTGGAAAAAGATGTACCTGAAGAAGGTTGGAGGTTACATCGGCTGAAACGTTGTGAATATAACAATCAACGTGCTAATAATAGTTTGAATAATCCAAATTATATACACGGCACAATCACGTTGACACACCGGTTCCCGTTAGATCACCGAAGTTAAGTGGCGTCGAGCCTGGCCAGTACTAAATGGGTGACCATTTAGGAATACCAGGTGCTGTATGTGCTCTCTGCTTATCTCGGCATTGTTTCCAGTCGTCTTGTACTACTACTTGCCATTGGAATCAAGCAATGCCGACTCAGGAGAGCGGGTGTTGGGATTGCGCAACCCTTGCAATTACAAACTCACGGGCGGGGCACTCATACGTCGAAATCGACGAGAGAGAGTCCATTGAATCCTAATTATGTTTTCATTTTAAAAATCAATGAATATTTGTATTCTGTCACTATTTTAAAGGTACTTTTTGATACAATGAGATAAAATTATTTACTTTTTGGTACAATGAGATAAAATTATTTACTTTTTGGTACAATGAGATAAAATTATTTACTTTTTGGTACAATGAGATAAAATTATTTACTTTTTGGTACAATAAGATAAAATTATTTACTTTTTGGTACAATAAGATAAAATTATTTACTTTTTGATACAATGAGATAAAATTATTTACTTTTTGGTACAATAAGATAAAATTATTTACTTTTTGGTACAATAAGATAAAATGATTTACTTTTTGGTACAATAAGATAAAATGATTTACTTTTTGGTACAATAAGATAAAATTATTTACTTTTTGGTACAATAAGATAAAATTATTTACTTTTTGGTACAATAAGATAAAATGATTTACTTTTTGGTACAATAAGATAAAATGATTTACTTTTTGGTACAATAAGATAAAATGATTTACTTTTTGGTACAATAAGATAAAATGATTTACTTTTTGGTACAATAAGATAAAATTATTTACTTTTTGGTACAATAAGATAAAATTATTTACTTTTTGGTACAATAAGATAAAATGATTTACTTTTTGGTACAATAAGATAAAATGATTTACTTTTTGGTACAATAAGATAAAATGATTTACTTTTTGGTACAATAAGATAAAATGATTTACTTTTTGGTACAATAAGATAAAATTATTTACTTTTTGGTACAATAAGATAAAATTTATTTACTTTTTGATACAATAAGATAAAATGATTTACTTTTTGGTACAATAAGATAAAATTATTTACTTTTTGGTACAATAAGATAAAATTATTTACTTTTTGGTACAATAAGATAAAATTATTTACTTTTTGGTACAATAAGATAAAATGATTTACTTTTTGGTACAATAAGATAAAATGATTTACTTTTTGGTACAATAAGATAAAATGATTTACTTTTTGGTACAATAAGATAAAATTATTTACTTTTTGGTACAATAAGATAAAATTTATTTACTTTTTGATACAATAAGATAAAATGATTTACTTTTTGGTACAATAAGATAAAATTATTTACTTTTTGATACAATGAGATAAAATTATTTACTTTTTGGTACAATAAGATAAAATTATTTACTTTTTGGTACAATAAGATAAAATGATTTACTTTTTGGTACAATAAGATAAAATTATTTACTTTTTGGTACAATAAGATAAAATGATTTACTTTTTGGTACAATAAGATAAAATTATTTACTTTTTGGTACAATAAGATAAAATGATTTACTTTTTGGTACAATAAGATAAAATGATTTACTTTTTGGTACAATAAGATAAAATGATTTACTTTTTGGTACAATAAGATAAAATGATTTACTTTTTGGTACAATAAGATAAAATTATTTACTTTTTGGTACAATAAGATAAAATTATTTACTTTTTGGTACAATAAGATAAAATGATTTACTTTTTGGTACAATAAGATAAAATGATTTACTTTTTGGTACAATAAGATAAAATGATTTACTTTTTGGTACAATAAGATAAAATTATTTACTTTTTGGTACAATAAGATAAAATTTATTTACTTTTTGATACAATAAGATAAAATGATTTACTTTTTGGTACAATAAGATAAAATTATTTACTTTTTGGTACAATAAGATAAAATTATTTACTTTTTGGTACAATAAGATAAAATTATTTACTTTTTGATACAATAAGATAAAATTATTTACTTTTTGGTACAATAAGATAAAATGATTTACTTTGTGGTACAATAAGATAAAATTATTTACTTTTTGGTACAATAAGATAAAATTATTTACTTTTTGGTACAATAAGATAAAATGATTTACTTTTTGGTACAATAAGATAAAATTATTTACTTTTTGGTACAATAAGATAAAATTATTTACTTTTTGATACAATAAGATAAAATTATTTACTTTTTGATACAATAAGATAAAATTATTTACTTTTTGATACAATGAGATAAAATTATTTTCTTGCAAAACAGGTGCTCGGCTGAGCTCTAATTTTTTTGTTTTTCCTTGTAAGACATTCACAGCAAGAACTTGTATTGTTACCACAACGAAAAAACACTTTCTTTTCTGCTTTCATGTAGAACTTCTATGGACAGAGTTTCTATGCAAGAGCTACCTGCATGGGGAACACATCATCATAGGACTGCTTCCTTGCTGAATACAACTTAGTCGTCTTCAAATCCCATATCAGCAAATTATTGTCCTAAACCGCCCCATAAGTGATCAAACGCAGTTCATACCACTGATCAATCCTAGTACTCCAATAGTGTTCCGCATCATTTGGCTAATAATCATTCTGTCTCATCAATCCTTATCTTTGAGTGGCTCTTGGCCCTGATAAGTGGTGGTAAAAGGTAAAGGTAAAGGCGGACGCGCACGAGTGTCGTTGCCGACATCGCACACTGCCCATGGCCGTAGCGGCGGTGATTTGTTAAGAATCACCGTGTCTAGGGCACAGCATATGGAAGGCGGAGCCCACCCCTCTCCTTCCGCTGCCTTGAACCTTCCCTGAGTTTTAGTCAGGTACCCATTTACTGCTGGGTGGACAGAGGGAGTTTTCAGACCCGAAAATTCGCATGCCGGGATCGAACCCGGGTCGTCCAGCCCAAAGACAAGTGCTATAACCACTCGTCCACAGGTGGTGACCAAATGATAAAAAAATAAACTTTTATAGAATTTAAATCAACTATTGTTTTAACAGAAGTCAGTCATTTACAAATTATTCAATAATTTATTAAAATTTAAAGAATAAAATCCAAGATGAGAATAGTAGTCCGAATAATCCAAATTATATTTTCATTTTAGAAATCAATGCTTTTTTTTATTCTGTTTAAAATTTTTTTTTTTTTTTTTAACATAGTTTACTCCAAACAAGGCAGGACGCCACTGTAGACGTAAGGAGAAGGTTAGGGGGGGTCAACCTAAATTGGGAGTACTATTTTAAAGGTACTTCTTGGTACAATATGTTAAGATAACATTATTTTCTTACAATCAACTTTTTTTTCAGAATCGACTTACACTTAAATCAATTATCTTTTTAACAGAAGTCAGTCATTTAGAAATTATTCAATAATTTTTTATCATACTGTATCACAAGCCATTTTATAGCATTCCACTGGTTATATTATATTAGCCATACAAATGTGAATATCTCTGTGCATCTTGGTACATGTCAATTTATTGAATCAGACTTAAGACCCAGGGCTGGCCTTATATAATGAATAATGATCAAATAATGTTTTTAACAGCCGGTTTGAAAGGTTTCAGAGACGCTGTTTCACATCCATTGATACAGCCAGTACGTGTCGACACGAGAGAGTAATCTAATAAAAGGAATTCTCAATGGAGAGCGTATCTCGCCCATCTTCTGCGCCAATTATGTCTCTAATGTCTCCCAGAGTTCTCATTGCAGGAGTTGTACTTATATTTATGGAGTCTTCCAATAATAGCATTAAAATAAATTGTTTATATGTACATTAGGCTCTAAGCAAACTAGTATTATTCCACTTATTTTTTTCTGGTTCACAGCAACCTTTCCGCAAATCTTCTGTCTACTACATCGATTGTTCACACGTGAAGTGTCATTTGGAACGTCGTGGGGTCGGCTCAGTATATTCAGAGTTGTTTCCCTTGAATCATACTAAAGTTATTTCCCCTGAATTATACTGGGCAACGGGAGAATGAACTCTTCAATTATGAAGTACAAAAAAAAAAAAACTCAGAAAGCAATTGTTTAGAATATATTAGGACACATGCCAAATACGTGCCATATTCTTTTGAAATGTCTGGATGTTTGTTTGTAAACTCCAATTTAGCTATTAAGGTACTTGTCTAGATTAGGACCCAAGCTAAAATCGACGTGGCATCGGTAGTTTATGTAGACGACCGAAAAAAGCCGAATGAAAAGTCGGTTGCCTGCGTCCAAAAATGCAAAACGAGGCTGGATGCACAACTGGAATAAATGTTTTTTTTTTCCACACGTGATATTTTTTTAAAAGAAAAATATCACTGAACAAGCATTAAAACGGGGTTAGGGTTAGGGTTATAAAATGTTATTTTCTGCATGAAAAAGTTTTTCTTTTTCACTGAACAAGTGTTAAACCTGTGTTAGGGTTAGGGGTTAAGAGTTAGGGTTCGTTAAAATTCATTATTGTTTTGATCAATTTTTATTTCCAATTAGTGAATATTGCGATTCAATCAATTAAAATCTTAATTTGTCGTCTACTTATTTTCTCGCATTCTGATTGAATAAGCACTTCAGCATTTTCCGACCGTCTACGTAAACATCTGGAAACTACAGACGCCAAGTCGATTTTAGCTTAGGTCCTAATCTGAACAAGTACCGCTATTAATATGTGAAAACATGCAGGGGGAATTCTACATATAAACACACTGTGCATGTGTGAAATTCGAAAACAAGAGCTCGGGTTATGCTGACTAACAAAAGAATGAACTCTAATATTTAGAAGTACCCAACATGGGTGGGATTCAAAACGAGGTTTGTCTTTTTTCTGGCCGTGGGGTTTGATCTGAGTGTACATGTTTTCATCCACCTCTACATTTTTACATGATTTTTCTGTTTCCATGGGAGTTGGATTTCGACTAGTATAAGCTAAGAAATAGCAAAACAAAATAAAAACAAAATGACTCCCGGGCAACGCTGGGTATGTACAGCTAGTTACTATACTTTAATAAAGAATAAGGATTCTTTCCTAAAATATCCCATCTGTGGAACAAGATACCCCGAGCCTGCTTCCCAGCTGACTACAGCATGGTCGTCTTCAAGTCAATAAAGTAAATAAAGACTTGCTGAGTCGTCCCTCTTGGATAATTTTAAGTAATTTTTTGCCCATTTCACGCATTGTTTCTGGCCCTCTTGTAGAGGCAATCATCGTCCAACTGACTATCTTTTTAATCCTTATCTTCGAGTTGCCACCCGGGCCTTGAGAAGTTGTGACCCATTTGTAAAAATAAAAAAAATTAAAAAAATACCATTATCAATTTTTCAAAAATTCCGGATTTCGACTAATATAGTTTAAGAAATAGCAAAACAAAATGAAGATAAAAAGATTCCCGGGCAATGCCGGATATGGAGAGCTAGTTTACTATATTTTATAAAAAATGCCATTATCAATTTTTCAAAAATTCCGGATTTCGACTAATATAGTTTAAGAAATAGCAAAACAAAATGAAGATAAAAAGATTCCCGGGCAATGCCGGATATGGAGAGCTAGTTTACTATATTTTATAAAAAATGCCATTATCAATTTTTCAAAAATTCCGGATTTCGACTAATATAGTTTAAGAAATAGCAAGACAAAATGAAGATAAAAAGATTCCCGGGCAATACCGGATATGGAGAGCTAGTTTACTATATTTTATAAAAAATGGCATTATCAATTTTTTAAAAATTCCGGATTTCGACTAATATAGTTTAAGAAATAGCAAAACAAAATGAAGATAAAAAGATTCCCGGGCAATGCCGGATATGGAGAGCTAGTTTACTATATTTTATAAAAAATGCCATTATCAATTTTTAAAAAATTCCGGATTTCGACTAATATAGTTTAAGAAATAGCAAAACAAAATGAAGATAAAAAGATTCCCGGGCAATACCGGATATGGAGAGCTAGTTTACTATATTTTATAAAAAATGGCATTATCAATTTTTTAAAAATTCCGGATTTCGACTAATATAGTTTAAGAAATAGCAAAACAAAATGAAGATAAAAAGATTCCCGGGCAATGCCGGATATGGAGAGCTAGTTTACTATATTTTATAAAAAATGCCATTATCAATTTTTAAAAAATTCCGGATTTCGACTAATATAGTTTAAGAAATAGCAAAACAAAATGAAGATAAAAAGATTCCCGGGCAATACCGGATATGGAGAGCTAGTTTACTATATTTTATAAAAAATGGCATTATCAATTTTTTAAAAATTCCGGATTTCGACTAATATAGTTTAAGAAATAGCAAAACAAAATGAAGATAAAAAGATTCCCGGGCAATGCCGGATATGGAGAGCTAGTTTACTATATTTTATAAAAAATGCCATTATCAATTTTTCAAAAATTCCGGATTTCGACTAATATAGTTTAAGAAATAGCAAAACAAAATGAAGATAAAAAGATTCCCGGGCAATGCCGGATATGGAGAGCTAGTTTACTATATTTTATAAAAAATGCCATTATCAATTTTTAAAAAATTCCGGATTTCGACTAATATAGTTTAAGAAATAGCAAAACAAAATGAAGATAAAAAGATTCCCGGGCAATACCGGATATGGAGAGCTAGTTTACTATATTTTATAAAAAATGGCATTATCAATTTTTTAAAAATTCCGGATTTCGACTAATATAGTTTAAGAAATAGCAAAACAAAATGAAGATAAAAAGATTCCCGGGCAATACCGAATATGGAGAGCTAGTTTACTATATTTTATAAAAAATGCCATTATCAATTTTTCAAAAATTCCGGATTTCGACTAATATAGTTTAAGAAATAGCAAAACAAAATGAAGATAAAAAGATTCCCGGGCAATGCCGGATATGGAGAGCTAGTTTACTATATTTTATAAAAAATGCCATTATCAATTTTTCAAAAATTCCGGATTTCGACTAATATAGTTTAAGAAATAGCAAAACAAAATGAAGATAAAAAGATTCCCGGGCAATGCCGGATATGGAGAGCTAGTTTACTATATTTTATAAAAAAATGCCATTATCAATTTTCGAGAGATGCTGCTGTCTTTAAATGTGAAATGGAATGAAAAATTGAATAGGAAATGAGAAGCATTAAGATTTTATTGCTCTTATTTTGAGCCAATTTTCAGCAAATTTAATCTTCCTAATGTAAGTGTTTTAAACAAAGTTAACTCAATGATTGATCTGCTCGTACGTCTTACGCGGAAATATTAATACACTTAAATGGTCGTCATCTTTAAAGCAAGAGCGAAACAGACAACATTTAAACGGCCACATTTGCTACCAAGACGAGCAGTATGAATTCGAAACCGGTTTTATTTACTCCTCCCCAGGAGTTAGGCACAAGGCCAGTTTTATCTTACTCCCACAAGTAAGATGTGACCCAAGATCGGGTCGAGAAAGTGGGGTTTAAAAAGCCAGCGCTCGAGAGGTGAGCACTCTGGGCATTTAAAAATTGCCTGGGCAGCCCCGTCGGCATTCCCCGGTAGGGGCGCCTCAGACAGTAAGCAATAAGCTTACTTCTCCCCAAAGAGGGGAGGCAAAGCCTGGGAGGGTGGACCTCCTAGAACTGCACAGGACAGGCGTGCAGTATCCATCAGAACAGATACTACACTTTGATCTTAGCCAAAAGGCCAAAAAGCCCAATCGAATTAGGTATTTACTCCTCCCCAGGAGTTAGGCACAAGGCCAGTTTTATCTTACTCCCACAAGTAAGATGTGACCACAGCTTGGGTCGAGAAAGTGGGGTTAAAAGCCAGCGCTCGAGAGGTGAGCACTCTGGCCATTTAAAAATTGCCTGGGCAGCCCCGTCGGCATTCCCCGGTAGGGGCGCCTCAGACAGTAAGCAATAAACTTACTCCTCCCCAAAGAGGGGAGGCGAAGCCTGGGAGGGTGGACCTCCTAGAACTGCACAGGACAATCCCATAGACCGGCGTAAATCAAGCCCCGGAGACCAAGACAATACCAGTCTATGGGGTGCAGTATCCATCGGAACAGATACTACACTTTGATCATTAGCCAAAGGCCAACAGGTATTTACTCCTCCCCAGGAGTTAGGCACAAGGCCAGTTTTATCTTACTCCCACAAGTAAGATGTGACCACAGCTTGGGTCGAGAAAGTGGGGTTAAAAGCCAGCGCTCGAGAGGTGAGCACTCTGGCCATTTAAAAATTGCCTGGGCAGCCCCGTCGGCATTCCCCGGTAGGGGCGCCTCAGACAGTAAGCAATAAACTTACTCCTCCCCATAGAGGGGAGGCGAAGCCTGGGAGGGTGGACCTCCTAGAACTGCACAGGACAATCCCATAGACCGGCGTAAATCAAGCCCCGGAGGCCAAGACAATACCAGTCTATGGGGTGCAGTATCCATCGGAACAGATACTACACTTTGATCATTAGCCAAAGGCCAACAATGTACCAGGTAACTCAGTTCTAAATATCACCTGAACTCACAAGCAGTGACTGGCAGTTTTTACCATAGATCAAGTCAAAGCAAACTTCATCATCATCATCATCATCATCATCATCATCATCTTTAAAACACTTAGACTAGTGTTCTCATCTTGGACGTTATTTTCACAAAGTTTTGGCCAATGTAACGTCTTTATTTATCTCTTTTTCTCTCAAATCTATCCTTATTACTTCCTCCTATGTTTAGCTTGGCCTTCTCCTGCCAACTGACCCTGCTACATCAACTGTTCTACATCTATTAACCTAAGCATCTATTCCCCGCTTCTTTTGTTCCAGCTCGTTCGACTCGTTGGTCTAGTGGTCTCCATCGATTCGCTGTTTTGATACCTCATCATAATACAACTTCCTGTTCCAGTAGCTCCTTTCCAAGAACCGCAGGCTTGTGGAACTCTCTTCCTGCTGACTGTTTTCCTCCTACCTATAGCATTGTTTTTTTTCAAGACTAAGGATAATAGGCATCTTCTGTGTTTGCGATAATCATATTTGTTCTTGTTAGCTCCTTACATCAAGTGGCTTCATGCCTTGTCTGGAGCGATTTCCATAAAAAAGAAAAGAAAAGAAGCACTCTCATTCATTCTTTCAATGTGACCAAACCAACAAAGTTTGTGGGAGAAAGAGATTTAGCTATGTAACTCCTTTGATGATAAGATTCCAATCTTTGAAAAGCCTGACTTAAGAAAAGAAAAAAGAACACATGCTTTTATTGAATACACCTTCTATTGAACAACTGAAGATGAAATAGATTTGTCATTCTTACATTTTACGTTTCTTTTTTCATTTCTCTCTCTATATATATATATACAGGGTGGTCCTATCTTTAAATTTGAATAACTTGAATTTGAATAACTTCCACAAAATAAAAGTTTAACTCACCAAACTTTATGTGTGTGTAGACTGACCCTTCCGAGATTTTTTGAAATAAACAAAACAAATTTTAGCCGAAAAACACTTCTTAAAACTTACAAAAACTAAAGTATTGTTTTTTACACTGTTTTGAGTTTTTTAAGCAAAAATAATGTTTTCTAAATGAGGGTACGTTCCTTAGGGCTAATACGGCTCATGCTTGCTTCGGAAGGGGTCCTTTACTTATTCTAAAAAAAAAAATTTAAAAAAATCAATAAATAAAAAAGTTATGAATTTTTAAAAATAGGACCCTTATTTTTGCCCACCCTGTATATATATATATATATATATATATATATATATATATATAAAGTGGTGAACTAAAAGCGAACTTTTAGGAAAGGTAAAACCTATTGTGAAAAGTATACAGCTCAATATCCAGGATAGAGCAGATACATTTCACTTTCTCCGCTGGACTTTTTGACACCGGACTTTTTTGCAATCGGACATTTGCTTGCATTCGGGCAGAGTTTTGCCTTGTGTTTTTCCCTACAATTTTTATTTTACTTTTTCAAATTTTAAATCTTGGCCTTTGCCAACTTATCTATCCCAGCGACTTCCTCTGATGATAAGATTTTGATCTTTGAAAAGCCTGGCTTAAGGAAAAATTTAACTTGAATAAATTGCCTTTTTGCGGAATATACCTTGCTCTGAGCAACTGAATAGAAATACGATTTGACTTTTGCTTTTCTAATTCGTTTTCATCCTTCTACATATATATATATATATATATATATATATATATATATATATATATATATAGAGAGAGAGAGAGAGAGAGAGAGAGAGAGAGAGAGAAACGCTAGCGTATGTAGGTAAAAATAATTTAATATTATTAATTTTAAATTAATATTGTTATAAGCCCCTTTAATAAGATTAAAGTTGAGCCCTGTTCAGGGAAGTTAAAAATAGACTGACACATACCTATAAGGCATATTCCGACAACGTTCGTAGAGTCTCTAGTCAGTCTTTCTTGATATGCCGCCCTTCGCATAAATAGAACTTAAATTCCCTTCTTAGAATGTAGTAATGTCCCGTGGCCTAATGGTTATGGCGCTTTCTTGCGGAGTCTAGGTTGATTTTGTAGAAGGGGTTCGAACCGTACGACCGTCCGAGATTATCATTCCTGCACTGATGAGAGCGAAAGCTCAAAAACGTTAGCGTATTTAGGTAAAAATAATTTAATATTATTTATTGAAAATTAATATTATTTATTGAAAATTAATATTATATATATATATATATATTTGTAAAGGAGTAAGGCTTTGTAAAAAGTTTTTTTCAACATTTATTTAAATGGATTTACATATCTGATGAGAGCGGACCACCATTTGAAATGCGTTATATAAAATGATAAAATGATAAAATAACAAAATAATAAATAAATGTTGAAAAAAACATTCTACAAATGTTGGAAGCCTTACTCCTTTACATATATACTCTTATCTCTCGTTGGAACTGCACTAATACTGCACTACCCTATTTTATATATATATATATATATATATATATATATATATGGGAAGAGAAGGATGAAAGTAATCCGACGTGATGGGAAAATGAAAAAGGAAAACCAAAAAATGGATGTTTTTTATGTGTACATCAACGTTTCGTCTTTATTTATAAGACTTCATCAGGATGATAAAATAGAGAAAAAATGTCATGCAAGTGCAGATACATGTAGGGTAGACATATTGGGAGGAAAAATAGAATGAAATAGTGGCCACTGCTGGGTGGACGTCCGTATTTGTTGGAGAAATAGAAATGAATGTTGAAAAGAGTGAGTGGGGAAAAAATGGAGGGATGGGGTGAGCAAGGACTACTGTGGCTGGTGGTAAGAGAAAGAGGTGGGGGATGAGCAGGGGAAAAGTGGATGGCAGAGAGAGAGTGGAGGAAGAGGGGGGGAGGGAGGTGTTTGACCAGATGGCTGCGGTTCAAGATTGAAGGGGAAAAAAGTAAGTTGGAATGTTTGTGTATAGGGGGTGTATGCAGGGAAAGGAGGATGGGTAGAGAGGGAGGGGGGCTGTGATTTTGGTGGATGGGCGAAAGTTGTGGTCTTAGAGAGCGTTTTGAGAAAATGAGGGAATTTAAGAAGGGGTATGGAAGAAAATAGTTGAGTGGGGGAGAGGGAGGATTTGTTGTGATAGGGTGTGAAATATTTGAAATATTTGGAAAATGATAGCAATGAGTGAGGGATTGGGGGGGGGGGGTGGAGGAGGGCGGTGATTGAAAGGGTGGGTATGGAATATTTGAAATATTTGGAACATGAGAAAGTTTATTTGGACTGCAGTATTAAAAGTGTGAGGAAAAAAGTAAGGAGAAAATGAAGATTCAAGGAGAAAAAAGAAAGGGAAAAGTAAATGGGAGAGTGTTATAGAGGTTGGTGATGAAAAAAGTTAACGATGATCAGGCATATATATATATAGTATATGTATTGCATTAGTTTCTGTAGATGTAAATCCGTTGAAAACTCAAGTGTTTATGAAAAGTGCCTAATAACAGGTAGAGCTGTTCTTAAGTATAAATTTTTATTTATACAAACATTATTGGTTACATATATTTGGTCTGAAGAGGTTGCCTCTCTGTGAAGAGTACAACCGAAACATGTATGCACATATGTAACCAATAATGTTTGTATAAATAAAAATTTATACTATATATATATATATATGATATATATATATGAGAGAGAGAGGGGGGGCCATATATTTTTTACTAATGAGTCACCGTTTATCAAGTCCCGAGGGCCACTCGAGGATAAACATTAAAGACATTGTCAGTTGGACGATGGTCGCCACCACGAGAGAATTGGAAACAATGGGTGGAATTGGCAGAAGATTACTTTAGAGGAATTGATTATTCAAGAGACGGCTCAAAACGTATTTGTTTGCATTAGACTTGAAGACGACCATGTTGGGAAGCAGGCGCGTGGTATTTTGGTTTCTCAGATTAAATGTTCTAGGAAAGAAACTCTGTTCATGGAAGTTCCGTTTTGCTTTTGTACAGAGAGGGAGAGAGAGAGAGAAAAAGAAAGAGAGAGAGAAAGAAAGAGAGAGAGAAAGAAAGAGAGAGAGAAAGAAAGAGAGAGAGAGAGAGAGAAAGAAAGAAAGAGGGAGAAAAAGAAAGATAGAGAGAAAGAAAGAAAGAGAGAGAGAAAGAAAGAGAGAGAGAAAGAAAGAGAGAGAGAGAGAGAGAGAAAGAGAGAGAGAAAGAGAAAGAGAAAGAAATGAAAGTTCTTAGCTGTAGTTGTAGCTCGACAAGTTCTTGCTGTGAATGTTTTACAGGGGAGGGGGGGGGGCAGGGATTTGATTTGAAAATTTCGACGAACATAAATGCATCTAATGAGAGAATGGGTTTTAAAAACTGCATTGAAGATTTTTTTTAAACTGACATAAAACTAATTATTTTTTACCCTCAAAAAGTTACAAATTTAGTTTTAAAAACTGCATTGAACATTTTTTTTTAACTGACATAAAAATCTAATTATTTTTTACCCTCAAAAAGTTATAAATTTAGTTTTAAAAACTGCATTGAAGATTTTTTTTAAACTGACATAAAACTAATTATTTTTTACCCTCAAAAAGTTACAAATTTAGTTTTAAAAACTGCATTGAACATTTTTTTTAAACTGACATAAAAATCTAAGTATTTTTTACCCTCAAAAAGTTACAAATTTAGTTTTAAAAACTGCATTGAACATTTTTTTTAAACTGACATAAAAATCTAAGTATTTTTTACCCTCAAAATGTTACAAATTTAGTTTTAAAAACTTTGCTCTCTGAGAAGAATATCTGTTGGTTCATTAAAAAAAAAAAAGTTTGTAAAAATGTTGACAATTTATGCAAAGTATATGTTATGAAAAGTACTATTGTCTCAAACACTTTGGCTCAAAAGTATCAGAAAGAGGCGGCGGAATCAGGGATTGGAAATGTGTTAAATGAAACAGTTGGTTTTAAAAGTAGGCATTGATTTTTTTTTTGAATTGAAATAAAAATCTAGTTGTTTGTTCAGAATTTTTTAGATGAGGATTTGTAATATTTATCATTTGTTTTTTTTTTGACTACTGTTCTCATCTGGGATCTTATTCTCACAACGGTTCGGCCGATGTAACCTCCGACCTTCTTCAGGTGCATAGCGTTGAAGTCAGGAATCCGAAAGGACCTATGGCGTAACGAATATAAGGGCTATTTTATAATACGTTCTACGTGACACTCTTCTGGAGGTTGAAGGTTCAATCCTTAGTGCAGGCGATACTAAGAATAGAATTAGGAATTACTTAAGACTTGCTTGACGGAACGAGAACAATCTACCCCCATGGATTAAATAAAGGGTTCTGTTCAAAATTCTGTACAGATTCCCGAGTTCGACCAGATGCATTTGAAGAAGGTCGGGAGTTACATCGGCCGAAACGTTGTGATGAGAACACTAGTCTGACTAAACCAAATAATACAAAAAAAAATCTAGTAATTTTTTCATTCTAAAAATGTTACAAATTTATATTTTAAAATTTGCTCTTTAATAAAAAAAAATATATCTGTTATTTTATTTAAAAAAAATGATTTGCAAATATTTTGACAATTTATGAAAATTTTACCTTAAGAAAAATTATATTGTCTCAACCTTTTTTGGCTCAAAAGTATCAGAAATAGATAATTTAATGGCGAAGAATGTTTTTGAAAAGAAAAAGGAAACGAAAGAAAAAGTTTTTAAAAAGTAAAAGTAAAAATATAAATAAAAATAAAAATAAAAAAGATAACAGATCAAAAGACAAACGACAAATGAAAATAAAAATAAAATTTTAAAAAATAGAATTTAAATTTTGGGTGGATTTGAGCTTCAATTACTGATCAAACCTCAGAAAGACAAACAGAACCTTCCTGTATTGAAAACTGTGAACGAAATCACAAAAACTAGAAAATTGAAAAAAAAAAAAGAAAAAGAAAAAAAAAGAGACATAGATAGACAGACATACAAAAACATTAAGAAAAAATAAATGAAACACACAAATAACATATAAAGAAAAAAAATTCAAGGAAATGTTTATCAAAATAGTCATGAAAAACTGTTGAAAAACGAACATGAAACAATTAAATATAAAACAATTCAATCATGTTTGACATTAGGCAATTGAATTGAGTTCATGAAAATGTATACAAAACAAATATGCACATACATAGAAACGAAAGATATACAGAAGAGAAAATTTAACATGACAGATATTAGAGACAGACATACTCGCATACATACACATTCTAAAACATGGATTAGGGTTAGGGTTAGGGTTTTTAAATACTTTGATTGAAGACTGAAATTAAGGCAAGGTGTGATTTAAAAATTAAACATTGAGATAATAAAAAAAAAACATTAAAATGCATTTAGATATTGCAGCAGTCTGTCCATTAAAAAAAAAAAAGGCGGGAAAATATGACAAACAATAATGTTAAACAGACCTGTCAACCTTAGAATGTCCCCATATTTTGAAATAGGGGAAAAATGGATTCAGATCCATTAAACAGTGAATCCAAGATCCATCAGGGCAAAAAGTAGGTAATATACAATATAATATACAAAACAAACACAGAAACAAACATACACAAAAAAAAAATGGAGACAAATTGGCACTGTGACTTGACAGTTTTCAAAGAGATTTTTTTTATTTACATTCATTTTATTATTATTTACCGCCAAAGATTTGAATGCATCCAATAAAACAAAATGACAGTGAAGATTTAAGAAAATAATCTCTGAATAAAAAGAAAATTGGTGTAACATAATAAACATAAAGAAATTCAGGCCTAATGGTAATTGTAGATGATTTTTAGCCATTAACATCCTGTAAAGGAGAGTAACTTTAAAAAAAAAAAAAAATTAAAAAATATGACAACAAATTTTACTACTAATAAAAATTTTTGAAATTTTATAAGGTTTCATGCTGAAAAGGATTGACAGGTATGTCTCAATAGTGATAATAAAATCAATTTTGTCTAATAAAACTTCTTGAAGTATAATAATATCCAAAGGTTAAAAATGGCTGAAAAAGATTGATCTAAGAGAGATGTGATGTTGTTAATAAAAATATTACTAACCTGGGTTGGTTATGTGGCTAGATAGACTGGCTGGTTGTACATACATAGGTAGGTAGGTAGGTAGGTAGGTAGGTAAGTTTTTTATTGAGTGACCTGCAGCCAAAACGCAAACAGGTGTGCATAATATTTAATTCATAAAAAGTGGCCCTCAGGTGTTTTTGGTGGTACGTGATTTGGTACGTGTTTTTGGTACGTGATTTTGGTACGTGTTTTTGGTACGTGATTTGGTACGTGATTTTGGTACGTGATTTGTGATACATTTTATGATGCAGGTGAGAATTGAGCTGAGTGTGTTGGTGATGGAGGTTTTTTTTTTTTTAAATTGGTAAAAAGTTGAAAGATTAGAGATGATGTAGGCCCAAAGCCCATCGCATATCTACAGACGACGCAAGAGATAAATGCGCGCTTTGTGCAAATGTGGAGAGATTGATCGCTCTCCATTGATGCAGAGTTTGCATGGTATTCAGAAAACTGTGAGGAATTGGGAAAGGGCTCGATCATCCGGGTAGAAAGACTAGCAGATATTTAGTTTTGGGTATCGTTTACAATAATCAACAGAACGAGAACGGGGTCCAAAAAAAACAAGTATACAACAAATAAATGTGACCGTAGTCCATAAAACTTATTTTCCGACTTACCTATGACATTTATTTGTATTTTTAAGTAGTTTCAATGGCTTTTTATTAGATATCAAAATTATCTCCATTTTACGTTCACGGAAAGTTGGAAATATGCCGACATTTTTTCCCCTCAGCCTCGCTTTGTTTTTGTTTTTTGTTTTTTTACTGAGACTCATAATCAAAAAACACCTTTTCCAAAACTTTGATACGTTAGTTTTGTTTTTTTTTGCGGCGGAGGGGAGTGACTTTTAATGTAATTTATAATATATTTTAGTTTCGATGACTTAATTAAAAATACAAGGCTGAGAAAAAAAAATGTCGGCAGCCATCTTGTCTTCCCAAATTTCCAACTTTCCGTGAACGTAAAATGGAGAGAAATTTTGATATCTAATAAAAATCCATTGAAACTACTTAAAAATACAAACAAATGTCATAGGTAAGTCGGAAAATAAGTTTTATGGGCTACGGTCACATTTATTTGTTGTATATTTGTTTTTTGACCCCCGTTCTCGTTCTCTTGATTATTGTAAAAGATACCCTTACTTTAAAAAAAAAAAAGACCCAAACTTTATGTAGACGCACACATATATACATATACATACAAACATACACACACATGTATATATATATATATATATATATATATATATATATATATATATATATATATATATATATATATACATACATTTAGAAATTAGATTTACAACATTTATGATATTTAACTTAAATGATGTTTTTTTTTTAATTTTACAGTAAGAAATATTCTATTTTTGTTAGTAGAAATAATCAATAAAATATTGTATAGATTTTCTATCGATCAATATTATTCGAATGTGATTTTGTATGCACAAATTGAAAATTGTCACGTCTGCACACCCTCAGACAATTTTTCAATTACCTACTAGACACTATCCTCAAGTGTCTTCGGTCTCTCTGTACAATGGTTTGTCAGGACAACATGAGGATAATTCACCCTACAAGTAAACCCTGACCAAAAATTCAAAATAACATAGTATTCGCAGCACAAATAAAATCCCCTCAGCACGGCTATACACTTGCTCATATGAGGAATAGTGCACCTTCTCCTAGTGATGTTACCTCAAGTAACAACACTTAGCTGGATACTCCACCAGACCAGATGAATTCTTGTCCTGGAATCCGGTAAGACCAAGAGACCAAAAGAAAGATATACTATAACATAATCAACTGGTCAATTGGGGAGAAGAAAATGAATGTTCTTAACTTCTTTCCTAACTCAACGTTTTTTATTGGAACAGGCGAATACCTGTGTATCTCATATAGAGATAAAGTGTTAGCCCCAGGAAAGGGCCACTTGATTTCTGAGAACTTCGACTGAAGTAAAATTAAACAAAATAAATATATATATATATATATTAGTACTTCATGTATCCACATAAAATATTATAAGGAGATATAATTTTTTATGTGTCAGTTTTCAGTATTTACTTCAACAGTGCTCGATACATAATTAGAGCTAGGTAGTAAGCAATGAAAATATATATGGCAATCAAGCTACACAGAGGCTCCCGTGTTTCATCCCTGGGGGGAATCGTCAGGCTAAATGCATGGAGTTATTTTTGTCAGGTGTTTTTATATACATGGCTTGCTAGTTAACCAATCAGATTCTTTGTTGTTCCCTCAGCCAATCGTTGGGCTTCCCTCGAACAAAGGCATTGTTGGTGACGCTCCTATTTTTGTTAACAATGGATTTTCCTATATCCTGTTTCCTTTGTTTTGTTAATAGTGGGCGAATTTATTTTAACACATGGATTCTTGTATTTCTATTTTAGGTTTTTAATTTTAACTAATTCAGTTTTTTATTTATTTATTTTTATTTATTATATATCATCCTAAGGTAAATTTATTTCTGTGTAAACAGCTGTTTGCTATTTCACTTCTAGAGTTTTTAAAGATCCCTGAAACCTATTAAACTCTAGAAGTGAAATAGCAAACAGCTGTTTACACAGAAATAAATTTACCTTAGGATGATATATAATAAATAAAATAAATAAATATATAAATACATTCATATATATATATAAATACATACATATATATATATACATATATATATATAAATATATATATATACATATATATATATAAATATATATATATATATATACATATATATATATAAATATATATATATAAATATATATAAATATATACATATAAATATATATATATACATATATACATATATATATATAAATATATATAAATATATACATATAAATATATATATATATACATATATACATATATATATATATATAAATATATACATATATATACATATATATATATAAATATATATATATAAATATATACATATACATATATATATAAATACATATATATATATAAATACATATATATATATATATAAATACATATATATATATATAAATACATATATATATATAAATACATATATATATATAAATACATATATATATATAAATACATATATATATATAAATACATATATATATATAAATACATATATATATATAAATACATATATATATATAAATACATATATATATATAAATACATATATATATAAATACATATATATATATAAATACATATATATAAATACATATATATATAAATACATATATATATATAAATACATACATATATAAATACATACATATACATATATATAAATACATATATATATAAATATATACATATATATAAATACATACATATATATACATATATATATAAATACATACATATACATATATATAAATACATATATATATATATATATATATAAATACACAGATACATATATATATATATATATATATATATATATACATATATATATATGTATAGATACATATATATACATACATATAATATCAAAATGTTGAATTAAATTAAAAATAATTGAATTATCGTTTAAAAATAATCTATCGTGATAATATAAAGCTCAATATATTAGAATAGAGCAATCAATTCTAGAGATGAAAGATGAAAAGTAAAGATACAATATTTATTAGAACATCAAAAGTTCAGAGCAAGGAGCTTCATATCATTAATCCATGGATTTTCAAAGATATGAAACTCCTAGCTCTGAACTTTTGATGTTCTAATATATATTGTATCTTTACAATTTTTTATTCTCATCTTTCATCTCTAGTATATATACACATATATATATATATATTATATATACATACATATATATATATATACATAAAGAAACTTCCCTTTGTCAAAAATAATAAACACCAGAGGAAAACTCCGTCTGTGCAGAGAGTCTACCAAAATTATTTCTGACAAAGGGAAGTTTATTTTCCCGAAATATTAAATAAATGATTTTTAATAATCACAAACAACTAACACCACACTTTCTGTTATGTAAGATTTTAAGAAAAAATAAATAGTAAGTCCAATTTCGATTTCGATTTATTATTTTTGTTCCTACCCGAGACTTTAAAAACATACTACTAATATATATATATATAAATAAATGTATATCTGCTTTAACCATTGTTGTTGTATGTATATTATGTATATGTGTACACGTCTTCTAACTATTTTTTCTGTACGGCAGACTTGATATTTTAAAGAAATTAAAAAAAAAAAAATAAATACAGAGCTATCACCATTAAAAAAACAACAACTTATACATGAAAAATTAAACATTTTTTCTGTTTTTCTATAAATAGATTAGTGAAGGTCATATGCAAATAACTTATTCATTTAGATTTATGAAAAATATGCTGATTTTTTTTTCTTTTTTATATCACTCGGCATGAGAATCCTAAAAAAACTATAAAAACATAAAATAAACAAAACTTATTTTTTAAGTGAAATAAAAAAAAAAATTATAAAGTAAATGGCAAAAATGTCGCATTTTTTCCTTTAACATTAAATTTTATAAATTTGTTAAGATACTGAGTTATTTAGAATTATATGAAAAAAAATAACATAAAAAAAGAGCGGGAAAGTGAAAATGTATCAAATATATCAGGTCAGAGTGACATAAGCTTTTTAGGGAATTTCAAGATAGTAATTTTTTTTTTAAATTGAATTTTTTTTTAAATGATTAAGTTTTAATGTATAGCACTTAAAAAAAAATTAAATTTACCTGAAAATTAAAATTAAAAAAAGAAATAAAGAAGATAAAAACATGAATCTCAGAATAATTCACACATCACATTTGGGAAATATTGAAAGTTAAACATGTTAAAAATAAAATTCAGAGATCCCCATTTAAAAAAAAAATAAAATTCAGAGATCCCCATTTAAAAAAAAAATAAAATTCAGAGATCCCCATTTTTAAAAAAAAAATAAAATTCAGAGATCCCCATTTAAAAAAAAAAAATAAAATTCAGAGATCCCCATTTTAAAAAAAAATTCTTATTTCTTCATACTACAAAATAATAACAAAATAAAACGAGACATTTTTTTTATTTTTTGAGGGGGATAATGTTGGATCAGATAAATCCATTGTTTGACCAATTTTTACCACCCAAAACTATCATCTGCGAACGCCCTTAATACAAAAGAAGATTTCCTTATATTTCACTAGGTGTATCTACCCGGCGTCGTCTGGGAGTCTTTTTAATTTCATTTTCATTTTGTTTATTGAACTTCACCCCTCTGCTTTTTCTCTTATTTTTTTGTAAGAGAGCATTTAAATTCTCCGGAAAAGATAATCCAATCAAGAAAAATCTATGTCATTAAAATGATCGGTTTTGCAATAAAATCGATAAGAAATCTTATGAAATGATATATTTTTTATTAAGTTAAATTATTTTGTCAAAAAACAATGAATATAATGATTTTAGGCGATAAGGTGTTTTAAGTAGCGTTGAGCAGCATTTTTTAAAGGATTTCCCTGAGGTTAATAATATTAGCCGGAAAACTTGAGTTGATGGAGAAAATTAAAAACTTAACCCTTACTGAAATTAATTTGAATTTTTTAACTGTTAACATATCAATTTCTATAAAAGCCAGCCAAAAAATCAAGTGTTCTCTTTTATATATATACTTTTGTATATTTAAAGAAGTGAGGCTATCAACATTTATAAATTTGAAAAAAAAAATAAATTTTTTTTTCAAAAATTGTTTATGATTTTATAATTTTATGTATACTAGCAGAAAGATTGAATCAGAAAATGTACACTTTATGGTCTGTCGAGTATCTTGGCAGATACTGACTTAATTCGAAAATCAAGTCGCTGAAGAAATTGTTGCCGCCATGTTGAAAGATGAAATACTGCAAAGAACTATGTTCGTTAATTGCATTCTCTAAAACCGGAATGACTATAAATAGAAATAATGTAATCCGATATTCTCGAAATTCAGCGGAATTAGCAAGAGCGTCCATTAAATGTGTGCATAATGTTTTGTATTATGTAGTAAATTAATAGCAGACAAATAGCAAATAATAACAGACAATTTTTTGAAAAGTAGACGTTGTTTATTAAATCCCGGTGTCGGTGGGGGAGTGTTAGTACTTAAGTGTTAGAGGGAAAAAGTTTTTGCTGCCACCTATATAGAGTACGTTTTGAGGAGAGTCGAAGATGGTGGGCCAAAAATAAAAATAGAAAATCATAACAAATTTAGTAAATCACGCTCGAGTGAATAAGTGTAATATAGTGGTGAGTTTAGTAGCCTGTGATGCATGTGGTTATTTTCCTATTCTCCGAGAAGGTACAGGGGAAAAATCGTCTTAACTTTATATATTAGAAGAAGAAGATATACTTTTATATATATACTAGCAGAAAGACGGCTAGAGTTTAACCCTAACCCTAAGCCGATGACATCATAGTAGCTTTATTATGATTATTTGTTACACTTTATAATATCTAATTGTTAGGGTTGGGCCAAAAGATATACTCAGCATCGATTGGGCCAGAGGAAATGTAAAAATGACATTAATTGAAATTAATTAGGGAAGTGGCGGTAGTTAAGTAGATAACGACGTGGACTGCCGATCTGGGTGTGCCAAGTTCGAATCCAGTCGATTCCATAATACCACTTTCATTTAGGGATGTTGGCAACCTTCATGTGGTCCCTCCTGCAGGAATGCCGAAAACAGAATCAAACCGGTCAACTAAGTTGTACCATTCTGATTTGTACGGATTTACTTTTTTTATTGAAATTAGGTAAAGATATAGTCTATTAACCCCTTGAGGCACATCCGGCATTTATCGAGAATGAATGAAGCCCCCTGTGCACTTCTGCCTTAAGCCCCGAATCCCTGATGAATATTATTATTATTATTATTTTTTAATTTTTATAATTTCCAAATTATAAATAAAGTAAAGTAAAACGTTTTTTTTTTTATGAATACTCAGTGCATGTTGTCGTACTCCCTTTGATTAAAATGAAATATACTTATCCAAGTACTTCCAGAATAGATATAGTTATTGGGGTGCAGTGGAAAAAAAAACTGAGTGACACCAGTTTCTAAAGACACAGGTGGGTTATTCCCCTTGGTTAGACCCAATAGGGAGACAGAGAGAGGTTCGAGTTCACCATGGCAGGACGTAATTCCACGTGGCTCTTAACATGAAGAAACTTTGTTCTTTTACAGAGATTTGTAACCTACCGTGCCTGGTTGAGTTCCACCACGAGTCGTGAGTAACAACCATGTATATTTTATGTTCTTTTATGTTGCATTACATGCCCATTTGCACTTGTAAACATTTAAATAAATGTATAAAATTGTATTTGGTTGAATTCCTACTTCTTCTTTGTGCTCAATAACATTACGCTTATATATATATATATATATACTATATATATATATATATATATATAATACAATATAATATTTATAAATAAATGTTAATTATTTATTACCTACAGACATCGATATTTCATGCTTACGCAATCTTCAGTGCAGGAAGCTAATTCCCGACGGTCGGCGGACGCGAACTCTGATCACAAATCACCAATGATTCGCAGTCAAGAGACTTACCAGTCGGCCACCAGAAATTAGCTTGGAATTTAGGAGAAATTTAACTTTGTAAATACCAAATCGGCGGGTATTCACAGCAAGCGGGGAAGAGTGATCAACAACAACAACAAATCGTGTTGGATCTCGCAATGAAGCTAGTAGTACTGCTTGTTATTAAATTCACTCAGAGTGCCCAGCCTTAGTAAAGGGGGCTATATAATAATATTTATAAATAAATATTAATTAATATATATGTTCTTTCTTATGGAGTAGTGAAATTAACGTATATAATTAATAACAGGGGTCTATCTCCAAAATTCTAATAGGAGTTCATGAACAAACAGACAGGAACTACAAATTGTCCTGACAATGATTCTTGAAAGAATTAAATGATTTAAAAATCAGAAATTTCAGGAAATTCTTTAAAATTCTTTAATTCTTTCAACAATGATAATATAAAAATTGTCAGACAGCTGAAACAACTAAAAAGAAGAATTATCAATCAAACTAATTATTTTATTTGATAAGGAAGGTGGGAGGAAGGAGATTGTAGCAATTACATGAGTTAACTATTTTGTGTTAGTCTACGTGATCATTGGCGATGAGATGTAATTCGGCTTGGCTATTTTGTAATCATCGCCTCTTCACAGCATGGATGAATAACATGCCTATTTGCAATGAGATTCATACACGATGAATCGTTTAGGCATGAACACGAGCCAACATGGATCATTATTTCGCAAGTGTTCCTCTAACTGACAGGACGTACCTTTTTCCGGTCTCCACCTGATTCAACTCTAAGCGGGTGAGATATTGAACTCCGGGATATTATTATTTCGTCTGACATGAATTAGCACATTGTATCATCTTCATTTTGTTCCTGTGTTCCCGTGAATAAAAGTTCAATATATTTAGTTGTGGAGCTATTATTTGTTTCGTGGAAGAATGCTGATCCCTTTTTGCTTATGTAAAAAAAATTTTCAGTCAGATTCGGCCGGATGTATTACTCTTCCAAGTAAGTTCGTCATTCTGATATTCTTCCCGATTTAAACTACAAACTCTAAAAGGTTCATCCAACTAAAAGATGAATAAAATATATTCGATGCCTGATATAAATTCGATGCCTGATATAAATTCGAGGGTGTATACGAGTCAGGTAAGGAAGAGAACTCTCAACTTGGGCCAGGCGATTTTTGCAACCCATGTGCTTCGTTTATTAAATTCCAAAATTCATAATGATCTGTTAATTAGTTTAGGAGTGGATCCTGTACATACAAATATATACAAATACCTATCTTTATATAAATAGAGACATATCAGTTGAAAATTCATATAAACTTAATATAACATCTCATATTTTATTTTTTATTTTTATTTTTTAAATTCATGTTTCTGCTTAATTTTCAAGTATTTTTATGGGGTTACACAAATCGGTCTTGATTTATGAGTAACTAAACTAAATCTAGAAATAATTCGCTAAGCTAAATCTAGAAATAATTCGCTAAGCTAAATCTGGAAATAATTCGCTAAGATAAATCTGGAAATAATTTGCTAAGATAAATCTGGAAATAATTCGCTAAGATAAATCTGGAAATAATTCGCTAAGATAAATCTAGAAATAATTTGCTAAGATAAATCTGGAAATAATTATCTAAGCAAAATCTGGAAATAATTCACTAAGCAAAATCTGGAAATAATTATCTAAGCCAAATCTGGAAATAATTATCTAAGCCAAATCTGGAAATAATTATCTAAGCCAAATCTGGAAATAATTATCTAAGCCAAATCTGGAAATAATTATCTAAGCCAAATCTGGAAATAATTCTCTAAGCAAAATCTGGAAATAATTATCTAAAGTAAATCTGGAAATAATTCGCTAAGCAAACTCTGGAAATAATTCGCTAAGCTAAATCTTGAAATAATTATCCAAGCAAAATCTGAAAATAATTTGGTAAGCTAAATCTGGAAATAACTCTCAATTCTGAATATCAGATTTTTTAAATTCTGAATCTGATTTGCTATCACAAACATTTCCATGATTCTGATGAGTCATCTCTATCAGACATCTTACGCGAACTGAATTAATTTCTCAAATGTGTTGTCTGAGCAGTTACGAGATACATGTGAACATGTTATACACTTTCTCAACAAATAATAAGTTTTCATTATGAAGAGAAAGAACAAAAAAAAAAAAAATAGAACGCTAAAAGAAAAAAAGGAACCATTGGCAAGAATTCTTTGAGTGATAATATATAAAAATCAGCAGGAAACAATCTGAAATTATGAAAAAGAAAAATATTTGAAACAAAACCTGTTGGAACAGATCAAGTATACTTCAGACATTATTATAATAATTATATATATATATATTGATTCATACATACATATATATATATAGATATTTATGTGTGTGTATACATACATTAAGTACTAGAAAAGCTTGCAGGCAGTAATAACAATATCATGCCGAGAAGACTGGACTTACCAAGTGTTTTTGCGAATACATGATCACTGTATAAGCCATCGCCCAAAGAATTACGGGCCAAAACCATAAATTCATAAACTGTGTCAGCCTCTAAACTGTAAACAATGAATGATGTCTTGTCACCGGGAGGAACTCTGATTGTCTGCCAATTTTGTTCTGCCAAGTTGGTACAACGAAACCTTCAAAATAGAACAAGAAAAAATAGGGGCATCAAAGACTCAACTAAATAAAGGGGAGATAAATGAAAGTTTTTCAAATGATTTTGTCATCAAGTTTGCCGTGAGTGTTCAGTAAATTTGATACGTTAGAAAGAACATTTATCTTCTGCGTGTGTTCCTGGCACAGACTGTGATCGTTTGCTCGATGTGCCATTCCGACACTGGTCGCAGTTAGGGTTATGGTCTCAGTCAGTTCCGCAACAGAAGAATTCTCCCTCTAAATAAAACCGCAACTAGTAACAACAAAGTTTTATTCTTTTGGAAGTTAGGGTTTTAGGGTTAGTGTTTTAGGGTTAGGGGCTTATTCTTTTGGAGGTTAGGGTTAGGGTTAAGGTTATGGTTTTAGGGTTAGTGTTTTAGGGTTAGGGGCTTATTCTTTTGGAGGTTAGGGTTAGGGTTATGGTTTTAGGGTTAGGGTCTTATTCTTTTGGTGGTTAGGGTTTTAAGGTTAAGGTTTTAGGGTTACGGTTTTATTCTTTTGGAGGTTAGGGTTAGGGGTTAGGGTTTTAGAGTTACGGTTTAAGGGTTTTATTCTTTTGGAGGTTAGGGTTTTAGGGTTAGGGTTTTAGGGTTAGGGTTTTATTCTTTTGGAGGTTAGGGTTAGGGGTTAGGGGTTAGGGTTTTAGGTTTAAGGGTTTTATTCTTTTGGAGGTTAGGGTTTTATTCTTTTGGAGTTAGGGTGTTAGGGTTTTATTCTTTTGTAGGTTAAAATGATGCTCGTTTTCTTCTTTAGAATAATAGACTTGCAAATGAGAAACCTTAGCCCGGCCAAATCAAAACACAATTCCAATAGCTTAGAGCTGAAGGGTCTATCTTGTTTAGAGAAGCCCACAACTCCGACTGATTGTCAGACCTCAGAAAACCAAACTGACCGTGAGACGCTCACGGGGTCAACTCTGACCGACCCCCACCCCTGCCCATCTGCTGGAATATATATAGACATTTTGGGGCCACACCAGAAAAGACCCCTTGAGATAATATTTCAGCCAGTATTCACTTGAAAATTTTAATTTGCTTCCAATCTATGGACATCATAAACCCCCTGTCTAGGGGGGTCCCATATCTAGTCAGCCATTATTTTTCTCAAGTACCTTGCTCTCAGCATAAACCCCCGTTTGAAGAGACACTAATTTTTTTCAAATGGACAATTCGAATTCTGGGTGGTACAAACTTCAGACCAAACATATTTCTAATATCTTGGGTAATTTCTCTTTTCTTAGCAAAATACCTCTCACCTGCAGCAAGTCCGTTATTCGCATGCATCGCAAACATGCAGTTCACTATAGATAGATATATAAACAACTTTTAAAGTAGATATTTTCAAAAATAAATTCATGTTGGTAGGAAAAAGATTATTTCATTTTTGTTGCATTTTTTTGATATTTATTAATTGCCATTTCATTTTTTTGCATTTTTTTGATATTTATTAATTGCTATTTCATTTTTGTTGCATTTTTTTGATATTTATTAATTGCTATTTCATTTTTGTTGCATTTTTTTGATATTTATTAATTGCTATTTCATTTTTGTTGCATTTTTTTGATATTTATTAATTGTTATTTCATTTTTGTTGCATTTTTTTGATATTTATTAATTGCTATTTCATTTTTGTTGCATTTTTTTGATATTTATTAATTGCTATTTCATTTTTTTTGCATTTTTTTGATATTTATTAATTGCTATTTCATACCTACTGTTACAATTTCACAAAAAATCGCAGGTATTTGAATTTTTCACAACGGGCTACGCTTTGATGGTCTACGGTTTTCATTTGACAACAATATCTGACGACGAGACTTTTTGTTTACAGCCTGAATTTGTTTAAGTATGTTTTGAATTCTTCGAGAAACACGTGTTAGCTTTTCTTTACTTCGACACTCACACTAAATCAAAGTATGATACAAATTTAGTCTGTAAATTTATTTATTTATAACTATTACACATTTTGAAATAACTATTTAGTTTTTGTTTACAGCCTGAATTTGTTTAAGTATGTTTTGAATTCTTTGAGAAACACGTGTTAGCTTTTCTTTGCTTCGAAACTGACACTAAATCAAAGTATGATACAAATTTAGTCTGTGAATTTATTTATTTATAACTATTACACATTTTGAAATAACTATTTAGTTTTTGTTTACAGCCTGAATTTGTTTATGTATGTTTTGAATTTTTCGAGAAACACGTGTTAGCTTTTCTTTGCTTCGAAACTGACACTAAATCAAAGTATGATACAAATTTAGTCTGTGAATTTATTTATTTATAACTATTACACATTTTGAAATAACTATTTAGTTTTTGTTTACAGCCTGAATTTGTTTATGTATGTTTTGAATTCTTTGAGAAACACGTGTTAGCTTTTCTTTGCTTCGAAACTGACACTAAATCAAAGTATGATACAAATTTAGTCTGTGAATTTATTTATTTATAACTATTACACATTTTGAAATAACTATTTAGTTTTTGTTTACAGCCTGAATTTGTTTATGTATGTTTTGAATTTTTGAGAAACACGTGTTAGCTTTTCTTTGCTTCGAAACTGACACTAAATCAAAGTATGATACAAATTTAGTCTGTGAATTTATTTATTTATAACTATTACACATTTTGAAATAACTATTTAGTTTTTGTTTACAGCCTGAATTTGTTTAAGTATGTTTTGAATTCTTCGAGAAACACGTGTTAGCTTTTCTTTGCTTCGAAACTGACACTAAATCATAGTATGATACAAATTTAGTCTGTGAATTTATTTATTTATAACTATTACACATTTTGAAATAACTATTTAGTTTTTGTTTACAGCCTGAATTTGTTTATGTATGTTTTGAATTCTTTGAGAAACACGTGTTAGCTTTTCTTTGCTTCGAAACTGACACTAAATCAAAGTATGATACAAATTTAGTCTGTGAATTTATTTATTTATAACTATTACACATTTTGAAATAACTATTTAGTTTTTGTTTACAGCCTGAATTTGTTTATGTATGTTTTGAATTCTTCGAGAAACACGTGTTAGCTTTTCTTTGCTTCGAAACTGACACTAAATCAAAGTATGATACAAATTTAGTCTGTGAATTTATTTATTTATAACTATTACACATTTTGAAATAACTATTTAGTTTTTGTTTACAGCCTGAATTTGTTTATGTATGTTTTGAATTCTTTGAGAAACACGTGTTAGCTTTTCTTTGCTTCGAAACTGACACTAAATCAAAGTATGATACAAATTTAGTCTGTAAATTTATTTATTTATAACTATTACACATTTTTAAATAACTATTTAGTTTTTGTTTACAGCCTGAATTTGTTTAAGTATGTTTTGAATTCTTTGAGAAACACGTGTTAGCTTTTCTTTGCTTCGAAACTGACACTAAATCAAAGTATGATACAAATTTAGTCTGTGAATTTATTTATTTATAACTATTACACATTTTGAAATAACTATTTAGTTTTTGTTTACAGCCTGAATTTGTTTATGTATGTTTTGAATTCTTCGAGAAACACGTGTTAGCTTTTCTTTGCTTCGAAACTGACACTAAATCAAAGTATGATACAAATTTAGTCTGTGAATTTATTTATTTATAACTATTACACATTTTGAAATAACTATTTAGTTTTTGTTTACAGCCTGAATTTGTTTAAGTATGTTTTGAATTCTTCGAGAAACACGTGTTAGCTTTTCTTTGCTTCGAAACTGACACTAAATCATAGTATGATACAAATTTAGTCTGTGAATTTATTTATTTATAACTATTACACATTTTGAAATAACTATTTAGTTTTTGTTTACAGCCTGAATTTGTTTATGTATGTTTTGAATTCTTTGAGAAACACGTGTTAGCTTTTCTTTGCTTCGAAACTGACACTAAATCAAAGTATGATACAAATTTAGTCTGTGAATTTATTTATTTATAACTATTACACATTTTGAAATAACTATTTAGTTTTTGTTTACAGCCTGAATTTGTTTATGTATGTTTTGAATTCTTTGAGAAACACGTGTTAGCTTTTCTTTGCTTCGAAACTGACACTAAATCAAAGTATGATACAAATTTAGTCTGTGAATTTATTTATTTATAACTATTACACATTTTGAAATAACTATTTAGTTTTTGTTTACAGCCTGAATTTGTTTATGTATGTTTTGAATTCTTTGAGAAACACGTGTTATTTTTTTTTTGCTTCGAAACTGACACTAAATCAAAGTATGATACAAATTTAGTCTGTGAATTTATTTATTTATAACTATTACACATTTTGAAATAACTATTTAGTTTTTGTTTACAGCCTGAATTTGTTTATGTATGTTTTGAATTCTTTGAGAAACACGTGTTAGCTTTTCTTTGCTTCGAAACTGACACTAAATCAAAGTATGATACAAATTTAGTCTGTGAATTTATTTATTTATAACTATTACACATTTTGAAATAACTATTTAGTTTTTGTTTACAGCCTGAATTTGTTTATGTATGTTTTGAATTCTTCGAGAAACACGTGTTAGCTTTTCTTTGCTTCGAAACTGACACTAAATCAAAGTATGATACAAATTTAGTCTGTGAATTTATTTATTTATAACTATTACACATTTTGAAATAACTATTTAGTTTTTGTTTACAGCCTGAATTTGTTTATGTATGTTTTGAATTCTTTGAGAAACACGTGTTAGCTTTTCTTTGTTCTGAAACTGACACTAAATCAAAGTATGATACAAATTTAGTCTGTAAATTTATTTATTTATAACTATTACACATTTTTAAATAACTATTTAGTTTTTGTTTACAGCCTGAATTTGTTTAAGTATGTTTTGAATTCTTTGAGAAACACGTGTTAGCTTTTCTTTGCTTCGAAACTGACACTAAATCAAAGTATGATACAAATTTAGTCTGTGAATTTATTTATTTATAACTATTACACATTTTGAAATAACTATTTAGTTTTTGTTTACAGCCTGAATTTGTTTATGTATGTTTTGAATTCTTCGAGAAACACGTGTTAGCTTTTCTTTGCTTCGAAACTGACACTAAATCAAAGTATGATACAAATTTAGTCTGTGAATTTATTTATTTATAACTATTACACATTTTGAAATAACTATTTAGTTTTTGTTTACAGCCTGAATTTGTTTAAGTATGTTTTGAATTCTTCGAGAAACACGTGTTAGCTTTTCTTTGCTTCGAAACTGACACTAAATCATAGTATGATACAAATTTAGTCTGTGAATTTATTTATTTATAACTATTACACATTTTTAAATAACTATTTAGTTTTTGTTTACAGCCTGAATTTGTTTATGTATGTTTTGAATTCTTTGAGAAACACGTGTTAGCTTTTCTTTGCTTCGAAACTGACACTAAATCAAAGTATGATACAAATTTAGTCTGTGAATTTATTTATTTATAACTATTACACATTTTGAAATAACTATTTAGTTTTTGTTTACAGCCTGAATTTGTTTATGTATGTTTTGAATTCTTCGGTAAACACGTGTTAGCTTTTCTTTGCTTCGAAACTGACCCTAAATCATAGTATGATACAAATTTAGTCTGTAAATTTATTTATTTATAACTATTACACATTTTGAAATAACTATTTAGTTTTTGTTTACAGCCTGAATTTGTTTAAGTATGTTTTGAATTAGTCGAGAAACACGTGTTAGCTTTTCTTTGCTTCGAAACTGACCCTAAATCATAGTATGATACAAATTTAGTCTGTAAATTTATTTATTTATAACTATTACACATTTTGAAATAACTATTTTAAGCTTTTAAATACTGAGCTTCACTTTGCTCTGGAATTTGATTCCCATGAGAATCGATCTGAACTAGACACAGTAATTGTGTTTTATATCATCACACACACACACATATATATATATATATAATTGATGAACAGGTATTAAAAAATATTATTAATAAAAATATAAATCCTACCGACCCAAATAAAAAAATAAAACTTATCATTTACTACAGTAAATTAAAAACCGCTAACCTGATTATTACCGATAATTCTTCCCCCTCGACCAGAATTTTGGATAGGGCGGACCTCGTATATGAATTCAAATGCCTATTGATAGATTGTGTCTCCGACAGCGAAAACACATATACGTTGGTTTCACTACAATTATTCAAGGAGAAAAAAAAACATATACATTGGCTTGACTACTACAACTGCATCGAGGAGGTTAACAATGCATTTATCCCCTATCAGTACCAGAGCTCAGCACCTAACTAACCAGCATTCTTGCCCCCCGCCTACAATTTCGAAAACCCTTAGTAGAAAACACCACAAGATTAGAACATACCAATAATAAACAAAAACTTTATATATTAGAAGCATCAAAACAAAAAAAACAGCCATTAACAAAATCAACTTTAATACTAGTGATATCATTCTAAAATGCGGATGATGCTAACTTTAGTTTCATACTAATAATATAATTACCGCCAAAAACTACCTATTAATAGCAACACCATGGTCCTTACCTGATACCCCTGAAGATGGAGCTGGATGGGCTCGAAAGTCCTTGGGATACCAACGATTACGGCAGATTCATCAGCCAATTCCCCACCGAAACAAAGACCCTGATTCGGCTAATGGAAAGGATCCTCACCAAGATATCCAGACATAAGTTGTCTGTCATATCATCATCCATCATCATCATCATCATCCATCATCCATCATCATCATTCGATTGATTTTTGAACAGAATTTTGATTAGTCTTCTAGAAGAGGGTGGCGCCTGTTTGTCAGTCTTTATCAAAGTCTTCTTCTCCAGGCTCGGCGGTCGCGAGGATCTAAGTTTGTAATCCCCAGGGATGCACGGTCACGTTTACACAGCTTATCCCAGGAAAGCTTCGGTCTTCCAGCTTGCCGACTTCATGCGATGGACATGTTTCTGACCCGGGAGATCCAGCTGGAGCTTCGCTTAACATGGCCAAGCCATCTCATTCTGCCCAGCTAAAGGACATCAGTATATATATATCAGTTTATATATATATATATATATATATATATATATATATATATATATATCAGTTTATATATATATATATATATATATATATATATATATCAGTTTATATATATATATATATATATATATATATATATATCAGTTTATATATATATATATATATATATATATATATCAGTTTATATATATATATATATATCAGTTTATATATATATATATATATATCAGTTTATATATATATATATATATATATCAGTTTATATATATCTATATATATATATATATCAGTTTATATATATCTATATATATATATATATCAGTTTATATATATCTATATATATATATATATATCAGTTTATATATATCTATATATATATATATATATCAGTTTATATATATATATATATATATATATATCAGTTTATATATATATATATATATATATATATCAGTTTATATATATATATATATATATATATATCAGTTTATATATATATATATATATATATATATCAGTTTATATATATATATATATATATATATCAGTTTATATATATATATATATATATATCAGTTTATATATATATATATATATATATCAGTTTATATATATATATATATATATATATCAGCTTATATATATATATATATATATATATATATATATATATATATATATCAGTTTATATATATATATATATATATCAGTTTATATATATATATATCAGTTTATATATATATATATATCAGTTTATATATATATATATCAGTTTATATATATATATATCAGTTTATATATATATATAAATATATCAGTTTATATATATATATAAATATATCAGTTTATATATATATATATATATAAATATATCAGTTTATATATATATATAAATATATCAGTTTATATATATATATATATATATATATCAGTTTATATATATATATATATCAGTTTATATATATATATAAATATATCAGTTTATATATATATATATATATATATCAGTTTATATATATATATATATATATATCAGTTTATATATATATATATATATATCAGTTTATATATATATATATATATCAGTTTATATATATATATATCAGTATATATATATATATATATATATATATATATATATATATATATATCAGTTTATATATATATATATATATCAGTTTATATATATATATATATATATCAGTTTATATATATATATATATATATATCAGTTTATATATATATATATATATATATATATATATATATATATATATAAATATAAGGAAAGAATAATAAACATAATTTTATTACCGAATATACCTTGCATTGAACAATCGAAGTTTGAAATAAATCTGGACATTCATACATATTTATCTCTCTTCTTTCATTTATCTTTATAATTGCTCTATCTCGTATATTGAGCTTAAACCATTTCACTATAGGTTCTATCTACTAAAAGTTTACTTTTAGTTTCATAATTGATTCTATATATATATATATATATATATATATATATATATGGAGAGCCATTCATATAACTGTCCTGTTTTTAAATCTCCGAAACAGTTACATGGTAAACAGCTGAAGATCCCCGTGTTAATATTAGATGCTTACGTTAAGGTCTCCTGCTTTTGTTTCACTGTTAGATACTTAATCCCCCTTTTTATTTTATTTACTTACTATTATATATTATTTATTTATGAATTTTCCAACAAATGTTAAGTCTACACTATTTTGGATTTAGTTAGTGTCTCTGGGAATTTAAACTGCATTTTCTTTCTTTTTTTTGTCTTTTTTTAAAAAATAACTCAAAGCTTCTTTAGACTATATATATATATATATTTCAGAGGAAACATTCTTTTAATCAATGAAACGGGCGGGTGGAAAAAAAAAAGAAAAGAAAATTGCTAAAATTTTCCTTAAGGCCTTATTGTCTTACCCTCTAAGAGGAAACGTCAGAATGATAAATTAAAAACTAAGAAAATCGAATGATATATATATATATGCACATACATGAGAATAAATTACACATATCTATTAGAATTAATAATCATATATACATATTAGTAAGTTAATCACACACACACACACACACACACATATGTATGTGGGTGTATATGATCAATACAGTTTGGATGGAAATTCGTTGTTCTCAATTACAAAAAAAAAAATGGCGCAACATGGAAGGAGAAATGTACTCCATCACCTTTTCTTTTATTATTTTTCATAGATTATTAAAAAAAAATAAATAAAAACGAATTAGATAATATATTATGACTGAACTCTACGTAAAGATGGCTTCCTGTTAAATGCGTGTAAGTGCATATGTGAATTGCAGTTGTAATGAATAATAGTTAGACCAAAGAACAAACAATTTTGTGAAAATAGATAAAAAGTTGGAGAATCAGAAATACCCTTCGATTTTTTTCTTCATTTGTTGGATGTCTCCAACTCCAGTGAAAGCCATCACTGATTCAATTGCGCACTTTGAAGATGATTAATGACAACCATCTTCAGTGTACACCATTTTTTTTCCATTTTTTTTTTTTTGGCACATGATACGAGCAAACGTAATGGAGTTTTATTATTCCTATTTACCGAGGCTTATGTTCATTCTCCCGTCCTAGACTCTTCTTTATCTTAACTGTTTCTTTACCTCAGAGGAAGGTAATTCCAGCAGATGTTTTTATAACCCTAAGGTCACAGAGACAAAGCCATTGAGAACAGTCTAATGATTGCTTCCTGGGCATTTGTGGAGATGCCAAAGATTGACAAGAATAATAATGGATATAACAATCCGATCAAAACTTTCTCTAAATTCAATAAATAACTGTATTATTTATCCCAACTTCAACAAACTGAATACTAGTTTCAAAAACATGCATGGAATATTGTTGCCACATCTGGGCTGGAGCACCATCCACTAATCTCTCCCTCTTAGACAAGGTCCAAAAAAAGAGTCGCCAACCTAATAGGTCCCTCACTATCAACCAAACTCCAACCCCTGTCCCATCGCCACAATGTTGCATCCTTGTGCTTGTTTTACAAATACTTCAATGGATTGTGCTCCGATGAACTGACTGCTCTGGTGCCCCCTCGACGTAATTACGCTAGACCACTCGACAATCAGCTAAATCCCATCCATTCACTGTGGAGCTCCCCAGATGCCGGAGAGCCTTCTACTTCAGTAGCTCCCATCCTCGTGCTGCCGGCCTCTGGAACTCCCTCCCTGCTCCCTGTTTCCCCAACTGTACCGACATGCAGAGGTTTAAAACAGACATCTTGCTACACCGCTCCCAACTTAGGATGACCCCCAAAACCTACACCCTAACTCTCAGTAGCCCCTTACGTTTACAGTGGCGGCCTGCCTTGTTTGGGGTGAATTATGTTTAAAAAAAAAAAAACAATCAATCTCTATTTAGCTAAAGTTAGGTATGTATATATGTTTATATATTTTGTCTGTACAAGATTCACTGCTAAACTAATTAACCGATCATCATAAATTTTGGAACACAGCTGTGAGGCGTAAGGGTGGGTAATGTGCGCTGTATTCAGTTTAATTTAGTTTCACGCAAAGGGAGTAAAAACCCTGTGTGAAAAATTCGGATCCCTCCAATTTTTGGGGAAATTTTAACCATTCATCATCATCATCATCATCATCAACCGGTTTATTTGTTGAATCAGGCCACAATTAATCCTCTGATGAGGGTGGGGCCTGATTGTCTAGTCTCGAAATCTAAGTCTTCCTCTCCACTCCTGTCTTTGGCAAGGCTTGATCGAATCCATACCCATGGCCTTCCTATCACGTTTGACTACGTCCTCCCAAGTCAACTTGGGTCTGCCAGTGGTGATGTTCTCTGCTGGTACATTCAACTGTCGGACTTTAGCAATCCAGCTATCGCTACGCTCAATGTGACCCAACCAACGCAGTCTGTTCTTCCGCATGATGTCCGCAAGGCTTTTCAAGTCGACCTGTGAGAGCAGGGATTCAAAAGAAACGTACTGTTCAGGCCTCACCAAACAGATCCATCTGACCATTGCCCTGTCATTACGGCGCAGCTTCCTTAGTATGCCAGCAGAGACAGCCCAAGTTTCTGAGCCATACAACAGCACACTTCTGACACATGAGGAGTATACACGCCCTCTCGTAGTTGTTGGCAGGTGTTTGTTTGTCAGGATTGGTAGCAGCTCTCTAAACTTTTTCCAGGCACACTTGCAACGTGTAGCTGCCGCGAGTTCACAGCCTCCACCTGATGACAGCACATCTCCAAGATAACAAAAGTCTGTCACTACTTCTAGCTTGTTGTCACCAGTATCCATCTCCGTCAGTGGTCTGCCATCTATTGGTCTTGCCGTGCCGGTGCAACGAAAGCACTTAAAGTTATTATTAAGTTTAAGCCTCTCCTTCTTTGCTCATAAAATTAAATTGTGCAACGAATTAGGTATTAGATATCAATTAATAAATATCCCTTAAATTTGAGTTTATTTAAAGTATTTTAATGATTTCAGGAGGCAAAATATGAGCACAACCCCCTATTTTAAAATTCTAATATTTTAGATTTGTATTGAATTTGATCCAGACTCATTAGATGCCAATTAAGTAAGATTCCCTGGATTGCAATTTCGTTTTAAGACCACTTAAGCTTAAGTCTTAAATTTTAGACATTTTTTAGAATTAAAATCATGTAATGGATTTTGATAACTACCTATTGAATTGCTCACGTACAGTAATAAACCGTTTGTATGTTGGCCATTCGAGTTATTATCAAATACGTTTGGATAACATTACAAAACTATTCCATGTTAATATATTCATCCTTTCAACCCACATCAGATTGTTACATTAAAAGTGTGCACTTTATCTAAGAAATATGACATTATATTTTGAATAGAATAAATTAATTTCAGAATACCTGATCATAATTCAAAAGTAATTCCAGCAATTGAACATGGCTTCTTTAAGAAAGATGACTGCTAAAGATGTGGTTCTTTTTATGCAATTAGTTTTACAAAGTATATCACCCCCAAAACACGAAAAAGAAAAACATCAAATCACACGAGGTCATACTAAAATTATAAAATATATAGAATTTTGGGGAGTTACCCTATAGAAAGGAGAGTAGAAAGAGACTAACTTTGAGTTTACGTTTGGCAGCCTCGTAACTCTAGCTTCGTATATTTCATACTTTAGTCCTCATATTCTATGAGCGATGTTTCTGACAAAGGGGGAAGAATTGCTGTTTTCTGTGTCGGATTCTATCTATCTAACAAAGGAGAGTAGAAAGTGGATCATAAGTTTAATTTCGGAAGCCTCGTAACTCTTATTTTGTCCTTTAGTCCTCACATTCTATGAGCGATGTTTTTGACAAAGGGAAAAGAATTGCTGTTTTCTGGGTTGGAATCTATCCATCTAACGCTTATCGTTGGCTTGGTTTTGACCTTGAAGTGGTGTTTTTTTTTAGCTCCTTACATCAATTGGCTTCATGTCTTGTCTGGAGCGATTTCCATTAAAAGAAACCAGTAAGGTTAAAGAAAGACCCTCCTTCTCCTTCTCCATTCATAAACACCAGAATAAAAATAAAAATAGTGAAATGGTTTTATTTTTTATCTATTTATTTTTTTTTTTTAACATAGTTCACCCCAAACAAGGCAGGCCGCCACTGTAGACGTAAGGGGCTACTGAGAAAAAGAAAAGGGGAGAAGGTAGGGGGCGGTCAACCTAGATTGGGATCTGCGCAGCGAGGTGTCTGTTTACATTAGTTTTAAATTTCTGCATGTCTGTACTGTTGGGGAAACAGGGGGCAGGGAGGGAGTTCCAGAGGCCAGCAGCACAAGGAGAGAAGCTATTTGAGTAGAAAGCTCTCCGGCATCTGGGGACCTCCACAGTGAATGAATGAGATTTAGTTGATTGTCGAGTTAGTCTAGTGAATTTACGTCGAGGGGGCACCAGAGTAGCCAATTCATCGGAGCATAATCCATTGAAGTATTTGTAAAACAAGCACAAGGATGCTACATTGCGGCGATGGGACAGAAGCTGAATGAAGCTTGGTTGACAGTGAGGGTCCTATTAGGTCGGCGATTCTTTTTTGGACCTTGTCAAGGAGGGAGGGACTAGTAGATGATGCACCAACCCAGATGTGACAACAATACTCCATGCATGGGCGGATGGTGGCTTTGTAGAGATACAGGATGATGTCAGGTGTGAGGAATTTACTAGCACGGTAGAGGGAGCCAACCTTCTTTTGAGAAATGAGAAGAATTTCTTGAATTTATCAAACTTATAGCTTTACCGTAGCTAGATCAAAAGCCGCCCTCGATACAGGTTATTAATATTACAGTAAATGTTTTTACCCTAACCTTTTCGGAGTCATACTAAATCAGAATATGTAAGGTTTGCAAGTTTTAGCCTTTTTGGGGGTCACCCTGTCGAAAGAGGATGGTTAAAAACGACCTTCCTCCTCCTCTCATCATTTAAAAACCACGAAATCAAAATGATGAAATGGTCCTATTTAAATCGTATCAAACTTATAGCTAAATCAAGAGACGCCCGGATGCAGGCCAATTTTTATTTTTTTGCTACTAAAAATAAGAAACGAATTCCATGCAAGAATGTCAACTGAGAATTCTCAGCAGGTGTGTCTTTCTAGAAGTTTGCTGCGAATTGAGTTATTGTTTTGAAAGAGCCAAGCCTCTTCATCTCATTAAAAATGCAACATTAGATTAAATCAAATTAGATTATTAAGACAGACCATTGTCTTTTTTACAAGGTTTTCAATAAGACTGTGAGAGGAGGCTGCAGGCTGTATTATAGTTTCTGCCACAGACTATGGAATCGGCAAACCGAGTCGAAATTCAATTAGATCTACTATGTTCATTTTTGCACTAATACTATTCGTAAAAAGATATGAACTCCGTAATTAAGTCCAACAAACTAAATTTGGTTTCAAATAAAAAAAACAAATCTTCTATATAATAAAATAATGTGAAAATACTATTACTAATAATACGTAACATTGACAAAAAATGACAGACTATGGAACCGGCAAACCGAGTCGAAATTCAATTAGATCTACTATGTTCACTTTTGCACTAATACTATTGGTAAAAAGATATGAATTCCGTAATTAAGTCCAACAAACTAAATTCGGTTTCAAATAAAAAGACCAAATCTTCTATATAATAAAATAATGTGAAATTCAGTTGGATCACTTTTGTACTAATACTATTGGTAAAATAATGTAAAAATACCATTACTAATAATATGTAACATCGACCAAAAATGACAGAAAATTGTGGAGATCTGCTTTCAACATTGTTGGGTTTGTGTTCGCGCCGGAAATTTCTTGAGTTAATCTACTTTTCCGGGCAACGCCGGGACATGGGTCAGCTAGTACATTAATAAAGGCTCCAAGATCAGACAACGGTTGCTTTGGTATGGACTTGAAGTGCATTTTTATATGACAAACCAACCGATAAAATCAGGTAGTCAGTGCCAGCACTAGGAGCTTATGACTGTAAACTATTAAACAAGGCCCATCTGTTTGTAAACAAACGAATACAAGTTTTCAAATCAAACATTATATCGATTTTAAAAATAGTGAAATTTAAATTTGGGTCAGATGTTGTTAATGTTAAAACCAATTCTATATCAGTTTGTTTCCTGGCAACATTTGAAGTAAGAGGTAAAAAAAAAAAACTAGGTTGACCTCTAGAGCACTGTTGAAATGATACTACTCACTCCCCTATTGAGGGATCTGAATGTATGTAACCCCAGCCCTGGTGGTGGTAGCATGAGGTATCAAATAAAAATATGTTTTTTTCCTGGCAACATTTGAAGTAAGGGGTAAAAAAAACAAACTAGGTTGACCTCTAGAGCACTGCTGAAATGATACTACTCACTCCCCTATTGAGGGATCTGAATGTATGTAACCCCAGCTCTGGTGGTGGTAGCATGAGGTATCAAATAAAAATATGTTTTTTTCCTGGCAACATTTGAAGTAAGGGGTAAAAAAAAAAAAAACTAGGTTGACCTCTAGAGCACTGTTGAAACTATACTAGTCCCCTCCTGGTAGTATCAAATTAAAAAAAATGTTTTTTTAATATCAACTTACCAAATAACGTAACTCTGTTCGAGCCCTCCATCATAGGCTGGCATCCACTCTACTTTGGCAGTGAACAAACTGGTTACAACGGTCACATTGTATGGCGCATGAGGTGTGGTCTCTGCAGAAGAGATAACATAGAAGAATTTTATAGCAACACTAGAAATAAAAATATGCAAAACGAAGTTTTATTTTGAAAATATAAAGAATTATGAAAATGTCAACCAAATCACAAACATGAATTCACAACACAAATAATTGCTCAATGTAATCATTGTAGAGCAACACTAGAATGTCAAAGAACTCAAACAATCAGCACATATGCAAGGCTCAAGTGTCCACTTAAGTAGGCAAAGTATTCTAATATTAACAAGCCGCGCATGCGTGGTCCCCCTCTGTATGTGACGAGTGTAAAATGCAATAAATTTGGGCAATTTGGGGCATTTTTGACCCCCCTTTGACCCCCTGGGAGCGCGAACCAAAATTTTTCTGAGGTCAAGGATGCTCATTTTATATCCAGAACAATTGCCTCTACATTTTGGCCAAGTTTCAGAAAAATTGAATGGATGGATCAAACGTTATGGGAGAAAAGGGTCATTTTTTTGCCATTTTGGGGGCTTTTGACCCCCTGGGGGCGCGAACCAGATTTTTTCCAAGGTCAGCGATACTTATTTTCTATTAGGAACAATTGCCTCCATATTTTGGCCAAGTTTCAGAGAAATTGAATGGATGGATGAAAAGTTATGGGGCAAAAAAGTCATTTTTGCCATTTTGGGGTCTTATGACCCCCTGGGGGAGCTAACCAGATGTTTTTTCAAAAATCGGAGAATGTCACTTTCTAACTTGACCAAAGTTACAACTTCATGCAAAATTTCAGAGAAATTCAATGGATGGTTGCAGAGAAAAATCCGGACGGACAGATGGACGGACATGCCTCAAAACATAAATCCTCCGATTTTATAAATCGGGGGGACCAATATGCCAGTATGTTCGACCCTTTTTTCCTTCCTTTTGTGTCACACTTTTATTGGTAGCATGGGTAGAGCACTGGGTATGAAGAAGAAAAAATTGGTGTTCCCACTTCCGGTTGGGGAATTAGTAGGGGAGGAGGGGGCTTGGTTTGAAGAAAAAAAAGTGACAGGAGGAAGAAGTGGGAGGATGGAGGACTAAAAACCATGGGCTTATATCATTAACTATTAAAAAAACAAACAAGTATTTCCCTTCACTAAAATTTTCAAAACATGCAACGTCAGTTCATTAACAGTTTTCGAATAAAATATTTTTATTTTTTAAAATAATTTATAGCTCACATTTATTTCATTGAGAAGAGATTAACATTAACAGTAAATTATGAAGTTACTACAATTTCAGCAAATCAAGGCCATTTCGATTGTCTATTTCTTCTTTTCTTTTAAATTAAACAGATTTTAGTGTGCCAATTTTAACTAATTTCAAATCATCATCATCATCATCAACCGGTTTATTTGTTGAATCAGGCCACAATTAATCCTCTGATGAGGGTGGGGCCTGATTGTCTAGTCTCGAAATCTAAGTCTTCCTCTCCACTCCTGTCTTTGACAAGGCTTGATGGAATCCATACCCATGGCCTCCCTATCACGTTTGACTACATCCTCCCAAGTCAACTTGGGTCTGCCAGTGGTGATGTTCTCTGCTGGCACATTCAACTGTCGGACTTTAGCAATCCAGCCATCGCTACGCTCAATGTGACCCAACCAACACAGTCTGTTCTTCCGCATGATGTCCGCAAGGCTTTTCAAGTCGACCTGTGAGAGCAGGGATTCAAAAGAAACGTACTGTTCAGGCCTCACCAAACAGATCCATCTGACCATTGCCCTGTCATTACGGCGCAGCTTCCTTAGTATGCCAGCAGAGACAGCCCAATTTTCTGAGCCATACAAGCGCACATATCTGACACATGAGGAGTATACACGCCAGCTAATAAACACAATACGGGAACCAATATTTAATAAAGAAAGAGCAGATAACTCAAAGAATCAGCACACATGCTAGGCTACAATGACCTCAAGTAGGCAACGTATAGAGATGAACAAACTATGGAAACCAATAATTGGGTAAAAAAAGCAGATAATCTCACAATTAGAAATCACAATGATAACATAAACTTATTAATTGCAACAGACCATGCAATATGAGTCGAGGTAAAAACTAAGCATATAAATTTATAAAAAGAAATCATCTTTGAGTGTTCTACTAGAGGGTAACGTAGAGATTCGGGATCACTTCCATTGTCTTCCCCGGAGAATTTTATGCATATGATATAAATTTTATCAAAATAGGATATATTTGAAGTTTTAATGAGGTTATCCTCTCATAGCAACCTTAGGGGAACACTTAGAGGTTCAGGAACACTTCCATTGTCTTCCCCAGTAAATTTTACATAAAAGAATACACTTTTAGATTTTGAATTGACAGTTGTTTATAATACTGCGAGCTGTTGGTTAGAGGCCTGGGACATCTATGGCTATCGACAGCTTCAAAAGGTCAGATGTTAAAATCTGTTAGCTGACGCCAGTGAATTTGACACAATACAACAAGTAACTTTTGTTTTTCTTTCTCTCTCTTTTCTTGTATGTATTATTGTTTCTCCTCTTTCTTTTTGCTGAACGTTCTCTCTCTCTCTCCTAATTGTTGCCACAAGGGAGAGACAGCAGTTGGTGAGATCTCTTTGCACAGAGTGAACATGTGCTAAACCAGTAAGTGTGTCATCAATTGTAAAAACTTCGTCTGGATATCCTAGGCACTAGAGAATGTGGTAGAGCGAGGAAGATGTTGTGTGAGTGTGTAAGAAACTATATAACGGCATGCAAGCTGGCTGATGTGAACACTTTGAGCCGGACTGCATGGATAGCAGGTATGAGACATTGCGTGGTGTTGCCCACCCCGGAGTCCAAGACACTCACAACACCCTGATACCTGATTAGTCTTGGTATCGGCGATTCCAAAGGCTGTGAGTGTATCCATTAGACTAATCCCACCCACCTTGACACGGACACGCACCTGGTCAGAAGAAACAAAATGCAGGATTGACACAAGCACAACTCTTTGAAAAAGAGAGTAGAAAGTGGACCGTGGTTTTACTTTTGGCAGCCTCGTAACTCTTGCTACCATATTTTGTCCTTTAGTCCTCACATTCCATGAGCGATGTTTCTGACAAAGGGGGAAGAATTGCTGTTTTCTGGGTAGGAATCTATCCATCTAAAGTTTATTGTTGGCTAGTTTTTCATTAAAAAATCAACAAAAAATTTTTTTTTGATAAACTCAAAACCACCTGCTCAGGTTATCGTTAAATGGTTACCTGCAGACGGGAATAGCCCGTTGCTAAATGAACTCCCTAGGGGGCGTGGCTACATTGACAGCAAAAACGAAATCCCAAAATGGACGTTTGCAAGTGGATGTGTGGGTGTCCCAAATCATTATATAAACTAACCCAAAATTGATTTCAACAGTCGACTGGCGATAGAGTTCAAGAAAACCCCTTCTGTCAATTCACGTGCATACTGCGCCTTTCTCACTTACCTCACTCGTTCACCACTATTGACAATAAAGCTATACATCATTGCATTTTTAGACATCAGTGAGTGTCTTCATTCTTTTAAGCATGGAAGATATTCCAGTTAGTGCTAAATTTAAATGATATCAATTTTCATATTCTTTGCTTAATATAATTATCTCGCATTTATTGCCATCAGAACATGGTGCTCTCTAACTGGTTCTATTGCAAAATCGATGATGGTAATGAAGTCATATCGGATACAACCTTTCATAATAAGCTTCCATTAGTAACGGACTGGACGTG
>OY744535.1:14405297-14410297 GCA_963556195.1 Sepiola atlantica
CTCTGATTATATGTAAATACTGGCTCACCAGTTGTCATATCATTTTTATGCTCTGATTATACGTAAATACTGGCTCACCAGTTGTCATATCATTTTTATGCTCTGATTATACGTAAATACTGGCTCACCAGTTGTCATATCATTTTTATGCTCTGATTATATGTAAATACTGGCTCACCAGTTGTCATATAATTTTTATGCTCTGATTGTACATAAATACTGGCTCACCAGTTGTCATATCATTTTTATGCTCTGATTATACGTAAATACTGGCTCACCAGTTGTCATATAATTTTTATGCTCTGATTATACGTAAATACTGGCTCACCAGTTGTCATATCATTTTTATGCTCTGATTGTACGTAAATACTGGCTCACCAGTTGTCATCATTTTTATGCTCTGATTATACGTAAATACTGGCTCACCAGTTGTCATATCATTTTTATGCTCTGATTATACGTAAATACTGGCTCACCAGTTGTCATATCATTTTTATGCTCTGATTATACGTAAATACTGGCTCACCAGTTGTCAAATCATTTTTATGCTCTGATTATATGTAAATACTGGCTCACCAGTTGTCATATCATTTTTATGCTCTGATTATACGTAAATACTGGCTCACCAGTTGTCATATCATTTTTATGCTCTGATTATACGTAAATACTGGGTCACCAGTTGTCATATCATTTTTATGCTCTGATTATACGTAAATACTGGCTCACCAGTTGTCATATCATTTTTATGCTCTGATTGTACGTGAATACTGGGTCACCAGTTGTCATATCATTTTTATGCTCTGATTATACGTAAATACTGGCTCACCAGTTGTCATATCATTTTTATGCTCTGATTATACGTAAATACTGGGTCACCAGTTGTCATATCATTTTTATGCTCTGATTATACGTAAATACTGGGTCACCAGTTGTCATATCATTTTTATGCTCTTATTGTACGTAAATACTGGCTCACCAGTTGTCATATCATTTTTATGCTCTGATTGTACGTGAATACTGGCTCACCAGCTGTCATATCATTTTTATGCTCTGATTATACGTAAATACTGGCTCACCAGTTGTCAAATTATTTTTATGCTCTGATTGTACGTAAATACTGGCTCACCAGTTGTCATATCATTTTTATGCTCTGATTATACGTAAATACTGGGTCACCAGTTGTCATATCATTTTTATGCTCTGATTATACGTAAATACTGGGTCACCAGTTGTCATATCATTTTTATGCTCTGATTATACGTAAATACTGGCTCACCAGTTGTCATATCATTTTTATGCTCTGATTGTACGTAAATACTGGCTCACCAGTTGTCATATCATTTTTATGCTCTGATTATACGTAAATACTGGCTCACCAGTTGTCATATCATTTTTCAGCTCTGATTATACGTAAATACTGGCTCACCAGTTGTCAAATTATTTTTATGCTCTGATTATACGTAAATACTGGCTCACCAGTTGTCAAATCATTTTTATGCTCTGATTGTACGTAAATACTGGCTCACCAGTTGTCAAATCATTTTTATGCTCTGATTATACATGAATACTGGCTCACAAGTTGTCAAATCATTTTTATGCACTGATTGTACATAAATACTGGCTCACCAGTTGTCATATCATTTTTATGCTCTGATTATACGTAAATACTGGCTCACCAGTTGTCATATCATTTTTATGCTCTCATTATACGTAAATACTGGTTCACCAGTTGTCATATCATTTTTATGCTCTGATTATACGTAAATACTGGCTCACTAGTTGTCATATCATTTTCATGCTCTGATTATACGTAAATACTGGCTCACCAGTTGTCATATCATTTTTATGCTTTGATTATACGTAAATACTGGCTCACCAGTTGTCAAATTATTTTTATGCCATGATTGTACGTAATTACTGGCTCACCAGTTGTCATATCATTTTTATGCTCTCATTATACGTAAATACTGGGTCACCAGTTGTCATATCATTTTTATGCTCTGATTATACGTAAATACTGGCTCACCAGTTGTCATATAATTTTTATGCTCTGATTGTACGTAAATACTGGCTCACCAGTTGTCATATCATTTTTATGCTCTGATTGTACGTAAATACTGGCTCACCAGTTGTCATATCATTTTTATGCTCTCATTATACGTAAATACTGGGTCACCAGTTGTCATATATTTTATGCTCTGATTATACGTAAATACTGGCTCACCAGTTGTCATATCATTTTTATGCTCTGATTGTACGTAAATACTGGCTCACCAGTTATCAAATCATTTTTATGCTCTGATTATACGTAAATACTGGCTCACCAGTTGTCATATCATTTTTATGCTCTGATTTTACGTAAATACTGGCTCACCAGTTGTCAAATCATTTTTATGCTCTGATTATACATAAATACTGGCTCACCAGTTGTCAAATCATTTTTATGCTCTTATTATACATGAATACTGGCTCACCAGTTGTCAAATCATTTTTATGCTCTGATTATACGTAAATACTGGCTTACCAGTTGTCATATCATTTTTATGCTCTGATTATACGTAAATACTGGCTCACCAGTTGTCAAATCATTTTTATGCTCTTATTATACATGAATACTGGCTCACCAGTTGTCAAATCATTTTTATGCTCTGATTATACGTAAATACTGGGTCACCAGTTGTCATATCATTTTTATGCTCTAATTATACGTAAATACTGGCTCACCAGTTGTCAAATCATTTTTATGCTCTGATTGTACGTAAATACTGGCTCACCAGTTGTCAAATCATTTTTATGCTCTGATTATACGTAAATACTAGCTCACCAGTTGTCATATCATTTTTATGCTCTGATTATACGTAAATACTGGCTCACCAGTTGTCATATCATTTTTATGCTCTGATTATACGTAAATACTGGCTCACCAGTTGTCAAATCATTTTTATGCTATGATTATACATAAATACTGACTCACCAGTTGTCATATAATTTTTATGCTCTGATTGTACGTAAATACTGGCTCACCAGTTGTCATATCATTTTCATGCTCTGATTGTACGTAAATACTAGCTCACCAGTTGTCAAATAATTTTTATGCACTGATGATACGTAAATACTGGCTCACCAGTTGTCAAATCATTTTTATGCCATGATTGTAAGTAAATACTGGCTCACCAGTTGTCATATCATTTTTATGCTCTGATTGTAAGTAAATACTGGCTCACCAGTTGTCATATCATTTTTATGCTCTGATTATACGTAAATACTGGCTCACCAGTTGTCATATCATTTTCATGCTCTGATTGTACGTAAATACTAGCTCACCAGTTGTCAAATCATTTTTATGCACTGATGATACGTAAATACTGGCTCACCAGTTGTCAAATCATTTTTATGCCATGATTGTAAGTAAATACTGGCTCACCAGTTGTCATATCATTTTTATGCCCTGATTGTAAGTAAATACTGGCTCACCAGTTGTCATATCATTTTTATGCTCTGATTATACGTAAATACTGGCTCACCAGTTGTCATATCATTTTTATGCTCTGATAGTATGTAAATACTGGCTCACCAGTTGTCATATCATTTTTATGCTCTGATTATATGTAAATACTGGCTCACCAGTTGTCAAATCATTTTTATGCTCTGATTATACGTAAATACTGGCTCACCAGTTGTCATATCATTTTTATGCTTTGATTATATGTAAATACTGGCTCACCAGTTGTCAAATCATTTTTATGCTCTGATTATACGTAAATACTGGCTCACCAGTTGTCAAATCATTTTTATGCTCTGATTATAGATAAATACTAGCTCACCAGTTGTCATATCATTTTTATGCTTTGATTATACGTAAATACTGGCTCACCAGTTGTCAAATCATTTTTATGCTCTGATTGTAATAAATACTGGCTCACCAGTTGTCAAAGCATTTTTATGCTTTGATTATACGTAAATACTGGCTCACCAGTTGTCAAATAATTTTTATGCTCTAATTATACGTAAATACTGGCTCACCAGTTGTCAAATCATTTTTATGCTCTGATTGTACGTAAATACTGGCTCACCAGTTGTCAAATCATTTTTATGCTCTGATTATACGTAAATACTGGCTCACCAGTTGTCATATCATTTTTATGCTCTGATTATACATAAATACTGGGTCACCAGTTGTCAAATCATTTTTATGCTCTGATTATACGTAAATACTGGCTCACCAGTTGTCATATCATTTTTATGCTCTGATTAAACGTAAATACTGGCTCACCAGTTGTCATATCATTTTTATGCTCTGATTGTATGTAAATACTGGCTCACCAGTTGTCAAATCATTTTTATGCTATGATTATACGTAAATACTGGCTCACCAGTTGTCATATCATTTTTATGCTCTGATTGTATGTAAATACTGGCTCACCAGTTGTCAAATCATTTTTATGCTCTGATTGTACATAAATACTGACTCACCAGTTGTCATATCATTTTTATGCTCTGATTGTACGTAAATACTGGCTCACCAGTTGTCATATCATTTTCATGCTCTGATTGTACGTAAATACTAGCTCACCAGTTGTCAAATCATTTTATGCACTGATGATAAGTAAATACTGGCTCACCAGTTGTCAAATCATTTTTATGTCCTGATTGTGAGTAAATACTGGCTCACCAGTTGTCATATCAGCCGAAGTTTGCGTAGGCATACTTCCGGTAACCTAGTGACTGACTTAATCTATCAAACAGAATGCAGGCAAACTTCTAGTCGCCACCAACACTTCAATCTGAAATTTTATTTTTAATGATCGCGATACCATTCTATCATAAGCCTTTCGCTCTTTGTGAAAAAACAAGATCAAACAACTTTTAATAATGGCTCCATTTCTAAATTGCTATATTCAGCGTTTTAGAGTCACATTATATGCGGGCCTTTTTATTAGTTTTGTAATTAAAAGGACTTCTATTGATAATTTTTAAATAGAGAAAATATAAAGTCATAT
>OY744535.1:14422797-14440297 GCA_963556195.1 Sepiola atlantica
CATTGCCTTACATGTGATCTGACAGTTGAATGTGCCAGCAGAGAAGACCTCCTTCGGCAAACTAAAGTTGTCTTGGAAGGAGGTGGTCAAACGTGATAGGAGAGCCTTGGGTATGGATTCCGTCGGGCCTCACCAAAGACAAGAATAGATCGAGACTAGAAAATCAGGCCCCACCCTCATCAGAGGATTAATTGTGGCCTGATTCAATAACTAAACCGGTTGATGATGATGATGATGATGATGATGATTCAACTGACAATCTATACATCTCATTAACTCTTATCCTCGAGTGACTTTTAGCCTTGATAAGTGATGACTAATTAATAAAAAAGGAGCACAGAGTTTTATATGCGACATAATGCAGGGCGACCCAAATTAACTGCCACCCAACTATGCAATCTAATATATAAAGTAGAGACGATTTTTCCCCTGTACCTTCTCGGAGTATAGGAAAATAACCACATGCATCACAGGCTACTAAACTCACCACTATGCTATACTATACTTATTCACTCGAGCGTGTTGTAGTAAATTTGTTATTATTTTTTCTACCTAACACTAACTATTACATTTGGCCCACCATCAACGTCTCTCCGAAAAACCAACTCCATATAGGTGGTAGCAAAAACTTTTCTCTCTAACAATTATGTACTGTCACTCTACTCATCGACACCGGGAACTAATACACACAGTTTAATTTTCACAAAACACCGGTTCTTATTTATTATTTGCCTGGTATTAATTTAACACGCATGCCAATAGTCAAGCTTAGGTTAATTGGCCTATTTTCACATGTATTGTTTTAACCCGGATGCGTGGCACGGTCGGTAAGAAATCTGGTTTCATGATCGCCAGTTTAAGCGTTCGATCCCATTCTACTCTACCACTTTTTTCTTTTTGTTTAAATTTAAAACATTCGCCAACACGGTAGATGGGGGAGAAAAAACAATAGGCCATTTCTTTTTTTTATTCGACGTCATGCAATAGGTAGTATTTTCTCCCGTGCAACGCCGGGCGACGGGTTCCGCTAGTTAATAATAAAATTCAAAATCTTATGTGCAATCTAATCATATTAAGTACAAAATTCAGTCTCTGCCTGACTTGGCCACCAAGTTTCAGTCATGAATGTCCAACTGTCTTTGTTTTAGCGCCATTCAATGAGTTATGCTCTAACATGTGTCAGAGAGATAATCGGCCAATTCTAATATTTTTCCTATTTTTGTTTCACACATGCACACCGAATTATTTTGTTTGTGTACTATGTGACTTGTATGTTCGTATCTTGTTTCAAAGCTCAATCGCATATTGTTTTATTTTTAGTTAGCATGTGCACAAGTCTTACACGCAGTCACCATTTCTAAGAACTCTCCTCGGTGAAGGCATTACATAATTCTAATCGAAGACTATTTTAATTTAAGTATTTGGCCTATATTTCTAACACAAAGTTTGGAATTGTCTTGCGTTTAATGTGTCATTTGCAGACTTTAATTCCATGTTTTTCTTTGTCTGCAGAATGATTCAAATTCGGTGAATGATAGAACATAGAACGAAACCATTTGAATCTATTTCGTTACCTTTGAAGTCTTCTGTGGAACCATATAAAAGCTATATATATATATATATATATATATATATATATATATATATACACACACACATATATATGTGTGTGTATATTTACATATGTGTGGTTACATATATATGTATATATATATGTGTGTATATGTATGTATATATATATGTATATATAGATATATGTGTGTGTGTATATATATATGTATATATAGATATATGTATAAGTGTGTATATATATATATATGTATATGTGTGTGTGTATATATATATGTATAAGTGTGTATATATATATATATGTGTACGTGTATATATATATGTATATGTGTGTGGATATGTTTATATATGTATATATATATATATATATATATATGTATATGTATATATATGTATATATATATATATATGTATATATATATATATGTATATATATATATATGTATATATATATATGTATATATATATATATATGTATATATATATATATATGTATATATATATGTATATATATATGTATATATATATATGTATATATATGTATATGTGTGTATATATAGATGTGTATATATATATATATGTATATATATATGTATATATATATGTGTGTATATATATATATATATGTGTATATATATATGTATATTTATATATATATGTGTGTATATATATATATGTATATATATATGTATATATATGTGTGTATATATATGTATATATATGTGTGTATATATATATACATATATATATGTATATATATATATATGTATATATATATATATATATCTAAGGAAAAGGAGAATAAAGATATGATCTATACCTTTAAAGTAGATCTTGTCATGAAGAGTTGATGCTCAATATACGAGATAGAGCAATTATATAAACAAGTAAATGAGAATATAAATTGTATAAAATACCATATCTATTAAATCGTAAGTTGTTTAAAATAAGGGGTTTGAAATGAGATACATTTTATTATTCCTTCCTTAAACCATGGCTTTTCAAAGAATGATATCTTATCATCAGAGGAGAGTAGACAGATAAGTTGGTAAAATGTCAATATTTGAAAAGATATAAAAATAATATGTAAGATAGCTGAATACGTTCAGTTGTCTTTACTACCCCAAAACAACAACAAAGACAAGCATAATGTATACAATTATGTGCGGTAAAAATAACCCTGTATTTCAAGCAAGGCTTCGTGGTCTATCTGTAATGCTTCATCTATTGTCATCGCAGTTTCTAATAACAAGAAAATGTAGAAATATACATATAATTTCAGATGCCAATATTATTTCCTAAAGCAGCACCGGATTTTACCGTTCCTCGAATTTGCAGTGAGAACTATTATATAAACACAGTAAATATTCTTTGGATCTTAACCTGTTCATTCAAACCTTACTTGGATTATATATATATATATATATATATATATGTGTGTCTGTTTTCAAATCATTTCTTATGTCCCTCCCCACCCCAATATACTTCTTTGGCAGCCAGACAGTAGATGTCACTTTCCAAGGGGCAGTGGCGGGTTTTATGACTTGTGATTTTTGACACACTGACCTGATTTCTTGAGAGACATTGAATACCCGCCAGGCCCCTTTTACAATTTCCCAATTTCTCTTTATATATATATATATATATATATATATATATGGCTTTTTCTTCCCTCTCCGTCATAAATCATGTAATTCCCCCCCCCCCCATATAACTATAGATTAAATATGCTTCAAATTTCCCCTTCTCTCTAAATATGTATTAGATATGTTGTTACTCTCTCTCTCTCTCTCTCTCTCTAATTATATTTGAATTGTCGAGTGTGAATTTCTCTTTTCTCAGTTTCAAAAATGTAATCATCTAACTTGGATGCTTGACAATACCACAGGGTTGAAATAAGTTATTGCATCGATGATTATGTAATTTCGTGTTACTATATTTTATTTTATATATATATATATATATGTATATATATATATATACTAACACCCTATCAGTCTTTAACAATTAATACATAATAATAATAATAATAATAATAAAATAAATAATATATATATATATACATATTTAAATTAATAGATATATAACTAATAATAAAACTATAAATACGGCTCTTAGCAACAATAAGACACAGCCTCCTGAAGACGGTCGAGAGACCGAAAGCGCTAGAGGAATGGCCCACGACACAACGTTAGGTGCCATACTTCACTAATTAACACCCGAAAACCGAAGAATCGCTCGCCGTGTCGAGAAACTGACAAGAAAGATCGCGAAGAGAGAAAACTTTGTGGTCTTTAACGACGCTTGCATAAGACTTGCTGCCGAACTATACATATATAATATATATATATATATATATATATATGTGTGTGTGTGTGTGTGTGTATTTAGACAACATGTTCTCTTCAAGACAAATATCGTTGAATATGACAGACAACTTATGTCTGAATATCATTGTGAGGATCTTTTCCATTAGCCGAATTACGGTCGTTGTTTTGGTTGAGAATTGGCTGATGAATCTGCCATAATCGTTGGTGTTTCAAGTACTTGCGAACCTATCTAAGTCCATCTTCAGGGGAATCAAGTAAAGACCATGGTGTTGATATTAATAGGTAGCCTTGGCAAAAATTATATTATTAATACGGAACTAAAGTTAGCATTATAAACATTTTAGGATAATATCGTTAGTATTAAAGTTGATTCTGTTGATCGCTGTTTTTTTAGTTTTTTTGTATGTATAAAGCTTCTAATATATAAAGTTTTGGTTTATTATTGGTAGGTTCTTACATATATAAAGTTTTGGTTTATTATTGGTAGGTTCTTACATTGTGGTGTTTTCTACTAAGGGTTTTCGAAATTGTAGGCGGGGGCAGAAATGCTGGTTAGTTAGGTATTGAGCTATAGCGCTGGTAGAGGATAAATGCATTGTTAACCTCCTCGATACAGTTGTAGTAGTCAAGCCAATGTATATGTTTTTTTTCGCTGTCAGCAACACAGTCTCCCAATGGATGTACGAGGAGGTTCGTCCTATCCCAAATTCTGGTCGAGGGGGAAGAATTATTGGGAATAATCAAGTTAGCGGTTAGTCATTATTAATAATCAGGTTAGCGGTTTTTAATTTACTGTAGTAAATAATAAGTGTTATTTTTTATTTGAGTCAGTAGGAAGTACGGTTTTATTAATATTAATAATATTTTTAATACCTGTTCATCAATTATATATATATATATATATATATATATATGTGTGTGTGTGTGTGTGATGATATAAAACACAATTACTGTGTCTAGTTCAGATCGATTCTCATGGGAATCAAATTCCAGAGCAAAGTGAAGCTCAGTATTCAAAAGCTTAAAATAGTTATTTCAAAATGTGTAATAGTTATAAATAAATAAATTCACAGACTAAATTTGCATCATACTATGATTTAGTGTCAGTTTCGAAGCAAAGAAAAGCTAACACGTGTTTATCAAAGAATTCAAAACATACTTAAACAAATTCAGGCTGTAAACAAAAAATAAATAGTTATTTCAAAATGTTTTAAAGTTGATTCTGTTAAGGGCGGTTTTTTTTATTTTGATGTATAAAGCTTCTCATATATAAAGTTTTTGTTTATTAGTGGTAGGTTCTAATATTCCTCACCGAAACAAAAACCCTGATTCGGATAATGGAACGGATATTCACAAAGATTATATATATATATATATATATATATATATATATTAGAGATGAAAGATGGGAATAAAAAATTGTAAAGATACAATAATTATTAGAACATCAAAAGCTCAGACAGGATAAACTGGACGTTACTAATTGCCGTTCAGACAGGATAAACTGGACGTTACCAATTGCCATTCAGACAGGATAAACTGGACGTTACCAATTGCCGTTCAGACAAGATAAACTGGACGTTACCAATTGCCGTTCAGACAGGATAAACTGGACGTTACCAATTGCCATTCAGACAGGATAAACTGGACGTTACCAATTGCCGTTCAGACAGGATGAACTGGACGTTACCAATTGCCGTCTGAATATCAGCCTCTTAACAAAAAACATTTGGATTCCTAAACATTTTGAATATCATTCTTTTTCAAACATTCATTTCCAACATAACAGCTGTTTTATTTTTTACGTGTTTTTGGACAGCGTCCACCCTGACTCTACGCTCTCATCTCAACAAAAGACCTTTTACCTTTTACCTTTTGGTTTTTATTTTGTTTTATTTTATGTAAAATTTTCAAAGCTAAATGCTGCCGATAATATTTACAATTACATTGTCGGTTTTTCTCTATCCTCTGATGAAAAGAGTTTATCTTTGAAAATCCATGGATTAAGGATATGAAGCTTCTTGCTCTGAACTTTTGATGTTCTAATAAATATTGTATCTTTACAATTTTTTATTCTCATCTTTAATCTCTAGAATTGATTGCTCTATTCAATATATTGAGTTTTATATTATCACGATAGATTATTATTACACGATTAGTCAATTATCTTTAATTTAATTCAACAGTTATATATATATATATATATATATATATATATATATATATATATATATAATCCAAGCAAGGTAAACATCCACAGGATAGGAATCCAAAGAATTTCAACCGGGCTTCTAAAGAGTGCTCAATATCAAATAGAGCTTTTATGTGTATTATTATTTTCTTTTTTATACAGACATGTAAAAAATCTGGCATGTTGATGTAGTCTTCCCAAATATGATCTGAAGTAAGGATCGGATTTTAACTCTGTCTGCTGAGATCTCAGTTTCTAACAGCTGTTGATCGACAACAGCGACATGCCAGTGTCGCAGATTTTGTACATGTCTGTGTAAATAAAAATAATCATATATAAAAGCTCTATTTGATATTGACTACTTTTTATAAGCCCAGTTGAAATTCTTTGGATTCTTATTCTGTGGATGTTAACCTTGCTTGGATTATATATATATATATATATATATATATATATATATATATATATATATATATATATATATAGTAGTAAGTTATGAAAATATATTTATGGCAATTAAGCTACACAGAGGCTTCCACGTTTCATCCCCGGAGGGAATCGTCAGACTAAAGTTAGTTTAGGCAAAACTAACTCCATGCACTTTAGTCTGACGATTACCTCCGGGGATGAAACACGGAAGCCTGTGTGTAGCTTAATTGCCACAGATATATTTTCATAACTTACTACTATATATATATATTTATATATATATATAAATAAAAATGATCACACACTATATACATATATATATATGATTATTTTTATTTACACAGACATGTACAAAATCTGCAACACTGGCATGTCGATGTTATCGATCAACAGCTATTATAAACTGAGATCTCCTCAGGCAAAGTTAGAATCCGATCTTATCCTTAGATCATATTTCGAAAGAATGAAATGGAGAAAAAAGAAAAGAAATTTAAAATTTCAAAATTTGGAAAGTCACGTGGTTGGGACCGTTAAGAATCAAAATTTTTAAATCAAAATCAAAAAAAAAAAAAAATAAATAAATTAAAAAAAAAATGAAAAAAAAAAAAAAAAAAAAAAAAAAAGAAAATTTAATATATATATATATATATATATATATATATATATAAGTACAACATTTGTTTAGTTGAAGCTTATTGCTTTTTGATGAAACTGAATATTTTGGCCGATTTTTACTTTGAAAATGTATATTTCATTTCTATTGTATGTTATTACCATTTTCTTGATTGGATAACAGAGAATGAATATATAATTAAATGTTGTGGTTTACTGCCACATTTCCCAACAAACAAATAACACAATTTAAAGCAACATAAATTAAGTACCTCATCCACCATCAAAGATGTACACAGTCATCGCAATTCCGTTTCATAAAGTTTCCAAAATGCACTTTCTAATTTATTTTGGCGCCCACTCGCCCACGTCTTGTGGCTAATTCAAGACTAGTCTTTAAGAAATAATCATTTGCCCCATATTTCAAACGCAGAGTCTAGAATTGTCTTGGAGAGAGTTTAATGTGCCATTTGCAGTGACTGATTTAATTCCATGTTTCAATGTTTTCGAAGATTAATTCCAAGAAGTTCCTGGCTGAGACTTCTGTCAAAATATGCCTTCAAAACCAGATGACATACACTAGTTTTATGAAACAAAGTTCTAACAACGAAAACAAATATTTTTTTTAAAACAACAGTTTCGGAAAATCAATTTAGAATTAAGCATTTCAAAGACATGTATTTTAACACTAGCACGGGCTCATAATGGTATTTCCAGGTTCGAACCACCAAGTGACCAGACCTACTGGGTCGTCTCTTCAACCTCAGAGACGCTAACGTTCTACCAGCAACGTTGGAGAACTAGCCGCGAGCGACAAGACCTACTGAGCTGATTATCCGACCCCAGCGACGTCTACATTGAACCAGCAACGTTGAAGTATCCCATCAGGAACTCCGCATCAATCCATTCTGTGACACCGACAGCTGAAGTCACTGTCTCTCATATCCTTTACAAATATTTAATATAATTAAATCCTTCCTAACAAAAAGAAAGATCCAAGTTGTCCTCGATGGCCGTTCTTCTAAACAATATGACATAAAAGCTGGTGTACTACAGGGATCCATCCTTGGACCTCTACTGTTCCTGGTTTTCATAAATGACCTCCCTGATGTCATTGAGATTGCGATAGGAATATTTGCTGACGACATCACACTCTATTCTCGTCATGTGGGAAAACCAACACGCACATATCTGAGGCAATGGCTAAATCCTTAGAAAATGACCTCCAGTCTGTATTGGAATGGGGTAAAAAATGAATGGTAACTTTTAATGTCGCAAAGACAAAGCTCCTTTCCTTCAATAACTACAAGAAACCTCTTCAACCACCGATTGTCATGGCAAATAACACCCCACCTGAGAGTTCATCATTCAAACTCCTCGGCCTAACTTTCACAGATAACATGAATTTGAAAAAATACATTGAAGACATTGCCAGGGCTGCTGCAAAGAAGGTGGGCTCCCTCTACCGTGCTAGTAAACTTCTCACACCTAATATCATCCTATATCTCTACAAAGCCACCATCCGCCCATGCATGGAGTATTGTTGTCACATATGGGCTGGTGCATCATCCACTAGTCTCTCCCTCTTAGACAAGGTCCAAAAAAAGAGTCGCCAACTTGATAGGTCCCTCACTATCCAACAAGTTCCAGCCCATGTCCCATTGCCACAATGTTGCTTCCTTGAGCCTGTTTTACAAGTACTTCAATGGATTGTGCTCTGATGAGCTTGCTGCTCTGGTACCCCCACGACGTAAATTCACTAGACCAATCCGACCATCAGCTAAATCCCATTTATTCAATGTGGCAGTCCCCAGATGCCGAAAAGCTTTCTATTCCAAAAGCTTATTTCCTCGTGCTGCTGGACTCTGGAACTCCCTCCCTGCTCCCTGTTTTCCTGACGGTACTGACATGCAGAAATTTAATACTAATGTAAACAGACATCTCGCTGCGCAGATCCCAATTTAGGCTGACCCTCCCCCAAAACTTTCACCCTTTTTCTCAGTAGCCCCTTACGTCTACAGTGGCGGCCTGTATTGTTTAGGGTGAACTATGTTTAAAAAAAACAAAAAAAAATGATATTTGTTTTTTATGCATTCAACTCCTGTGCTTGTTATCGTTTTTTGCGATTGCCATATTTGAACATATTTACTTACCTCTCAATGAGGGCAATGTTAGACACAAGGACATTCTGGATGAGACAAAGATAAAAATTGCCTCCAGTCAAGAAGGATCTCCTATAACCGAGGAGAAGATACAGCTTGGGTAACTAATAGTATAGTTGGGGTCATTAGGAGAGAATGTGCTCTGTTTTGGGGCTCCCCTCTCTACAGATTTCTATGCACATCGACCGCCGCCACCCCCCTCCCCCCGATGTGAGGCCCCCTGCTGTTAGATCTACTGGTTAGTCGATGTAACGCTGAACTCTCCATCCAAGAATCAGAATGTTTTTGCAGCCAGATCCAATGGCTTGTTTTCTTAACGAAGCAGCATTCACCTTAGATCAATAGATCAAGCCATTGGATCTGGCTGCAAAAACATTCTGATTCTTGGATGGAGAGTTCGGCTTCCTCCAAAGGAGGAGGTTTCTAGGGAATATCAAATTCACAAACGGTCCCCAGTCGCATGTATATCCCGGTTAGGGGATATGACAACGTTAGGTTTTTGCAGTTCTTGAAAGGGAGGTGTCGACGTCCTTCTACACACAGCGCCTGGTATTTCAAAATGGTCACCCATCTGATACTGACCAGGCTCAACGTTGCTTAACTTTGGTGATCTAACGAGAACCGGTAGGTCAACGTGATTATGCCATATGACGCGTTTTCTTTTTCTAAGTTTAGCAGCCAGCTTTTATACCTGTACCCAACAAATCCTCTACAGCCGACTTCCACAGGGAAATGGGTAGCTCGTTAGACATCATCTTCACAAGCCCTTAGACCGTCAGAACGCTTGTCCGTAAAACAGAACAGATACTACACTCCGATCATCAGTTCTTGCAACAAGTGGTGACCCCAACATGATGTCAAAATAATAATTACATACGAATCAGGAATCGGACACAAATTAAAGTGCAAGTCACTTCCGTTCGTTCAACATCCGGTTTTGTTATTAAGCAAGAGGCCATGATAACATGAAATTATAAAGTTGTAAATGTGAATATCATTGAAGAAGTGTTCGGAACTAGTGATAGTAGTGATAAAAGTGGAGGACCTATAGACAGTTTCTTCTTATCTATTATAGAAACAAAACTAATTTTCAGTCTGTGATGTGAAAAAAATAACAAACTAGAACAATATTATGTGAAGACTAATGTCAACAAGTGATCGCATGAAAAGACAAACAGAAATACCATTTAACAACATTGAGAATTATAATTGCAAAATTGGTGCCGAGATTTTCTGAGACCTCGAAGAAATAGAGTGAACAGTGATCTCTTGAAAGTGTCTCCTGCTGACAGGAAGTAAAAAGATTAGGTAGTTGCGGTGTTCTCAACTTACCTTTGGGAGAGTCTGTTAACAAAAATAATTAAGCTCACGATGAGAAATTAGTTAAAGAAATATAATTGGTAAATTAGTTTCATTTGTTGTTTAGTTTCTGATTCAGCTGTTTTGTTATTCATGTACGTTTGATGATTGTATTGTTTCATGTATGTTTGATGATTGTATTGTAAGATAAAAATGATGTTTGATGATTGTATTGTAAGATAAAAATGATGTTTGATGATTGTATTGTTTCATGTATGTTTGATGATTATATTGTTTCATGTATGTTTGACGATTGTATTGTAAGATAAAAATGATGTTTAACGATTGTATTGTAAGATAAAAATGATGTTTGACGATTGTATTGTAAGATAAAAATGATGTTTGACGATTGTATTGTAAGATAAAAATGATGTTTGATGATTGTAAGATAAAAATGATGTTTGATGATTGTATTGTAAGATAAAAATGATGTTTGACGATTGTATTGTAAGATAAAAATGATGTTTGATGATATTATTGTAAGATAAAAATGATGTTTGATGATTGTATTGTAAGATAAAAATGATGTTTGATGATTGTATTGTAAGATAAAAATGATGTTTGATGATTGTATTGTAAGATAAAAATGATGTTTGATGATTGTATTGTAAGATAAAAATGATGTTTGATGATTGTATTGTAAGATAAAAATGATGTTTGATGATTGTATTGTAAGATAAAAATGATGTTTGATGATTGTATTGTAAGATAAAAATGATGTTTGATGATTGTATTGTAAGATAAAAATGATGTTTGATGATTGTATTGTAAGATAAAAATGATGTTTGATGATTGTATTGTAAGATAAAAATGATGTTTGATGATTGTATTGTAAGATAAAAATGATGTTTGATGATTGTATTGTAAGATAAAAATGATGTTTGATGATTGTATTGTAAGATAAAAATGATGTTTGATGATTGTATTGTAAGATAAAAATGATGTTTGATGATTGTGTTGTAAGATAAAAATCTAATATTTTTCAAATCAAATATGGCAGTCGGAACGATCTACCCCCTCCTCCCTTTAAATTTAAAATGTCTCCTTTCAGTCGTGAGAGATAATGGATACTCCTTGTAAGGGTACGTGTGCAGGGAGTCTTTAGTGAAGCAAGGGTTACACTTTCTATATCTGCACTTCTTCTGAACCAGTAGATTCCAAAAGGATTCAGGTGGCCTAAATTCCAGTCAAGGATACGTTCTTGACAATCAGTCCGACAGAGACTGGCGATTTCGGTGGCTTTTATCTGTCAGACTGTCATATATGCCTTGGGTAGCCTTAGGAGGTCCACCCTCACAGGCCTTGAGGTTTTGAACTAATAAGCTTTAAGACTCAAAGGCCTGAGCCACAATATATCATAGGGTAAGACAGTCCCGACTGCTAGCACTCATATTAGTGGATAGAAGAAAAAAAATAAAATAAATAAGTATATATAAAAAAGAAAAATCATGACTTTGTACAAAAACAAAATAGAAAAAAAAGGTGCTTGCTTACTCTAGGGCCGAACTTTTTTATTTTTTATCTTTAATTTTAGGAGAGTCAAATAAGAGGGAGATAACTCTAGTTTCAAGTTTCAACTACACTTTATATTAAAATGGGTTTTACTATTGTAATTATTCTAAAATAAAGTTTAAACAATGTATACGTAAAAGGATAATTTAGGAATAAAACAATCACAACGCATTCGGCACCAATGAAAAATAAAATGATTTATTAAAATAAATTAATTATCACAGAAGAAGTGGGGAAACTAGAAAAATACGTAAATGAAAGGAAAAAAAAAATACGAAACAAGGGAAATAAAGTTTTTGAAATAAATGACAGTTTTACACTGGGTAAAATTCAACAATTTGTTTGAAAATAGTTCGCAGTGCAGTGTCCTTTCGGAATTTTTGTTTCCACATGAATTCAGCTAGGTACGATTCCACCATTTGCGTGTGGATGCCACATTCAAATTTGTTCCTTTTCTTCGCCTCATTCCACATTCGTTCTACGTGGTTGGTTGTGGCACCTGTTAGTAGGGGTGGGACGTAATGGGTGAAAATTTCAGATTCATGCGAGTAGTATTTTTTTGAAAATGGTCCTAAATTAAAGTACTATATCAGATTTAACCATCTATATCCATTCATAGCTTTTGAGGATGTTTTAGGACCTGCAATGTCGCATGAAACCACTTTTTCACCGAAAAATGATGGATTTTGAGTCCCGTGGATCCCTAACAGCTATTTTTGGCCTGCACCTTCTGAATTTTGCAAAATTTTCAAAATGTTTGATTGTTTAGTGTTATTTATGTATAAATGAACACAAATAAATACTACTCGCATGAATCTGAAATTTTCACCCATTACGTCCCACCCCTAACATGAATCTGAAATTTTCACCCATTACGTCCCACCCCTACTGTTAGTGGATCAACAAAATCGTATTTGTGATTCACACGCAAATGATAGAGACCTTTGATATCTAGGCGATCATACGCTCGGCAACAATCAGACACAATGGTCTCACATATTTTTTATTAAAGGAATTAACGTTGCTGCATCCTTCGCCGGCACGGTTACCAAAAAAATTCACCTGAAATTAATCTGTGCTTTTGCAAGAAGTCTATTAGTTTGGCATCATCTCTGGTTAAATATTAGATATCTTGCAAGTTCAGAGTGTTTTAATCCATTTTAAAATAAAGCGTAATTGAAACTTAAAACTAGAGTTATCTGACCCTTATTTGAGTCTTCTAAAATTAAAGACGAAAATAATTTTTTTCAGACCTACAGTAAACAAGCACCGAAAAAAAACAAAACATTGTAAATTGGAATTAAAACAAAAATTTAGAATTTGAAAACATTAAAATTTAGATTAAAATTAACACGACAATAAAGTCTACGAATTGGTTTGAATAACATAAATTTAGGAGTATCCCATTGGGCCGTTAAAATAAATGCATGGCAAAAAAGTGACCCCCAAATATGTTTTTTGTTCAGACGTGTTATATACATTACTTCCCTTGATTTAAATTGAAACTCTTTGTTTAATTATTAGAACTGGATATTTCCATAGTTTTTTTTTTCGCATTGTTTTTTTTTATTTGGTGCTAACCTCGCTGTGGACAACATTATTTGGTGCTTGTATAATAAAAAGTCGAAAAAAAGTTTTTTTTGTCTTTTAGTGTTGGAGAGGTAAATAAGGGGCAGGTAACTCTTCACAACAGCTTTAGCTTTCGAACAATATTTTTCTAACCTAAACCCTAACCCTTTTATGTCTAATCGACGTTCTCCTTTCACAGTAGCCACATGTGCAATGCCAATTAAAGCCATTTGATTACTGGAAAATCGTGTTTAAAATTTGTGGTAAGAGTTACCTGTCCCTTATTTACTTCTCCAACACTAAAAGACAAACAAACTTTTTTTCGGCTTTTTATTATACAAGCACCTAATGCGCTAATTTATTTATCTTCCTCCCACAGCGGTAGGATGTGACACAAGGTCGGGAAAGTGGGATTTGAAAAGCCAGCGCACGAGAAGATGAGCACTGTGGCCTACAAAAAATGCCTGGGCAGCCCCGTCGGCATTCCCCGGCAGGGGCGCCTCAGGCAGTAAGCGATAAACATACTCCACTCCAAAGAGGGGAGGCAAAGCCTGGGAGGGTGGACCTCCTAGAACTGTATAGAACAAACCCACAGACCGACGTCATCAAGACCCGAAGGCCAAGACGATACCGGTCTATAGGGTGTAGTATCTATCGGAACAGATACTACACTTTGAGATGGTTGTCTCCGATGGCGGCCGTTATGTTGTTTTTGTTGCCTATTTCGTTTTCTTTTTGTCAACTGAAACACTATATATATATATATATATATATATATATATATATATATATATATATATAGTCTCGGAAGTTTTTCAACCATTAAAACTGTATAAAAAGAAAGAAAAACGAAAAAAACAAACACTTTTGTCCCAAGTTCTTCGGTGGAAAATCACTTTTGTAAGTCAATTTACTTTTTACAGTCACTATATTTGTTCGCTTCCAAGAATTTACGCTAGTCTTAACATTATTTAAGGGATCATCAGTTGTTTATCATGAAAGACTGTTTTGGGAATTTAAAAACAAAACAGTATTTTATCTCATGAGAGCAGAGTTGATCAGACCTCACTTACCTTAAAAAAAAAAAAATATATAGCTTTGAGGCATAGCTCATTGGGTAAAACCAATTCGAGCTCCCGGCACTTGACAATGTTTACATTGAGATATCACCTACATTCAGCCAGTGTCACATGATAGCGCAGGGGTAGAGTAAACTTGAGATTGAATCCCGGACTGAAGAGCTGTGGTACAGCGAAACAGTCTGTATGTGGATGACTATATATATATATATATATAGATTTAGATTTTTCACTTATAAAATAGATCATTCAGTGAAGACCGGGGTTGATCCAATAAAAAACAAGCTCGATGATACTCGATTACAGAGTACAGAGCATTTATATGTGATTTTATGAAGGCTTACCAAAGCATTCCTTTCAGGACACCAATGATCACCATTAAAGATATTTTTTCTTACAAATACTATTTATTCAAATTAAATGTTTTTTCCTACACGTGTTTCACTACCAAGCAGTTACTTGCTTGGCAGATCATCAGGGAAATTAAATGTCTGGAATACTGGTTTCAACTGCCGACAATACACAATGTGGCGTTAAAAATAAATTTTTTATCGTTGTTCTTCCTTGCTTTTTAATTTTTACTTTTATTTTTATTTTTTTCCTCTTCTCTTCTTAAGTGACCTCAACTATTGCAACGCCACATTGTGTATTGTCGGCAGTTGAAACCAGTATTCCAGACATTTAATTTCCCTGATGATCTGCCAAGCAAGTAACTGCTTGGTAGTGAAACACGTGTAGGAAAAAACATTTAATTTGAATAAATAGTATTTGTAAGAAAAAATATCTTTAATGGTGATCATTGGTGTCCTGAAAGGAATGCTTTGGTAAGTCTTCATAAAATCACATATATATATATATATATATATATGGAAATAATATCCCAACGTAATGGAAAATGAAAACCAAAGATATTATTTATGTATTCATCAACGTTTCGTCTTTATTTCAAGACTTCCTTAGGATCATTAGTGTGAAAGAATAACACACAAGTACAACAATTTTTAAAAAGTTTGGCAGTAGTATTTTTCCTCCTACTGCTACTTTACGTCACAAACGGACCAAACCTTTACAAATATTTGTCCTTGTGTGTTATTTCTTCATACCAATCATCCTGAGGAAGTCATCAAATAAAGACGAAACGTTGATAAATTTACAAATAATATTTTTTTGGTTTTCCTTTTTTCACACACATACATACATATATATATATATATATATATATATATATATATATATATATATATATATATATATATATATATATATATATGAGAAAGGAAGGATGAGAGTAATCTGATGTAAGGGGAAATGAAAAAGGAAAAAAACCAAGAGATATTTTTTTTTATATATTCAGCAACGTTTCGTCTTTACTGTAAGACTTTCTCAAGATGATAATTTGAAGAAAAATGTCATGCAAATTATCATCCTGAGGAAGTCTTACAATAAAGACGAAACGTTGATGAATATATAAAAAAAACTATTTATTTACCTAACATTATATATGTATATAAATACTTAATAGCAACAGGCAAGATTGTTATTTCTGAGAATATTTTCATTTCATAAAACTATTACATATTATATGATAGCTCGTTGGAAATGTTTAAATTGTGATTTGTTTTTCAAAAAAACTTATGCTCATGACATTTCATTACACCATTGTTTCCAATTTTCTCGTGATTCCACAAATTTTTCTGTTTTCCAATTTATTTTCCCATTTTCTCATGTCTCCGTATATTTTTTTCATTTCAATCTATTTTCTGAGGAATTAGTTGGAAGAAAATTTGTTCCGTTCATATTATTGGTTTTTTCTACATTTTTATTTAATCATTGCTTTTTTTTTTTTTTACCTAAACTCTTTTAACAAGCTATACTAAGCTAATCCAGGTAATATTTTGTTGAATATCTGTCTACCAGGCCGGAAGACTAACATCCAGCTGATTGACGCAGAGACACCTCAGCTGGCCGGAAGAATAACATCCAGCTGATTGATGCAGAGACACCTCAGCTGGTCGGAAGAATAACATCCAGCTGATTGACGCAGAGACACCTCAGCTGGCCGGAAGAATAACATCCAGCTGATTGACGCAGAGATACCTCAGCTGGTCGGAAGAATAACATCCAGCTGATTGACGCAGAGACACCTCAGCTGGTCGGAAGAATAACATCCAGCTGATTGACGCAGAGACATCTCTAAAGAAAACCTACAGATACACCAGACGAAATACATCTGTTCGCTAAATAAACAATACATAGCAGCTGCATTCTGTAGGGAGCGTGTCTACATGGAGTGCATAGGCTTAATATCGGAATAAGCCGTGGCAGTTGAGAATGTGTGGGTGTCCAAAACTATTATATTAACTTGCTCGAATTGAGAGCGATAGAAATTGTTTGGCTAGCAAATTCGAAAGATCATTATTGGGTTCCTTCTTAGCTTCAGCATTAAATAATCCCTCCAAAAAGTTGATTTGCTGAATAAAGATAAAAGTGATCTGACATTAATAAACGTCTGCGAATTATATACAATAAGAGAACAAGTGTATACCAACTATGTGAGGAGTGTTATGGCTCTGAAACATGGGCTGCATCGGTGAGCACTATCAAGATATTGCAGTGCGACGAAAGAGCCATGATTCGATCGATCTGCCATGTCAAGCCGGAAGACGACACTCACCTCAAGACTCTTCT
>OY744535.1:14447797-14562797 GCA_963556195.1 Sepiola atlantica
ATGGTACAGGGGCTGGAGCTTAATAGATTGTTTGAGACCTATTGGATTAGAGACTCTTTTTTAGACCCTGTCTAACAGGGAGAGACTAGTGGTTGGTGCACCACTACACCATGCATGGGCGAATGGTGGCTTCGTAGAGATCCTCAAATGGCTTTTGGCCTTAATAAGTTGTAGTTTATTATCACCATCATTTCCTTGACTTTGGTCACAGCAACTCTCAGACGCCGGTCACTCACAAGATTTGATTACTTTAAAGTCTCTACCAAAGTACCAGAGACGCATTGTCCGTTTTGCAAAGAACTTCAGGCAATCTAGGTAGTCTGAATATCTCTTGAAGCATGGCAGCTATCAATATGTCGACATCAGCTGCTTCACTAAGCGCAAAAGTCTCTGAGGCTAATGGACTTTTTGTTACACGGTCAAGTTGTTTTTATGACTTGTATATAGGAGCCATCATGTTCATCTTGCCACAAACAAATATGATAACCCCCCCCCCCTGTGAAGTTCAATCTTCTAAACTAGCATAGGTGGCATCTGAATAATAAACAATTGCATCTGAATAATAAACAATTGCATCTGAATAATAAACAATTGCATCCTGTAAGTAAATTTCGTCCAATTTGTCTATAATTATATTTAATCCATTTGCTCTACCGATATTTGTTATTGCTAAATGTCAAACACATTCTCTTATATTTTGTGGTCGTGACAAGAATACTGCTGGGACATGTTTCTCTTTAGATAAGTCTGTAAATAGAGACCATATGCTTATATTTCGCGCCTTTTGGCTAAGATCAAAGTGTAGTATCTGTTCCGATGGATACTGCACCCATAGACTGGTATTGTCTTGGCCTTCGGGGCTTGATTTACGCCGATCTATAGGTCTGTCCTGTGCAGTTCTAGGAGGTCCACCCTCCCAGGCTTCGCCTCCCCTCTTTGAGGAGGAGGAGTAAGTTAATTGCTTACTGCCTGAGGCGCCCCTACCGGGGAATGCCGACGGGGCTGCCCAGGCAATTTTTAAACCCCACTTTCCCGACCTGACCTTGGGTCACATCTTACTTGTGGGAGCAAGATAAAAACTGGCCTTGTGCCTAACTCCTGGAGAGGAGTAAATCAATATTCAACAAAATCGGTGGGTGTTTTATAAAAGAAGCCATCTTTCTTTTACATGAGTTTCAACGTTTGCTGAACAAAATAATTTATTATCACACGAAGAAGACAGCTTTGGCTACAAATTTTAGTTTACTCGTACAAGTTAGATAAATCCAGTATTGGACACACATTCGTTTGTCCAAACCACCATCTTTGTTTTCCTAGCCAATAACCAACAACAACAACAAGCAAGGGAGATCACTCTCAAAACTTATCACAGAAGAACAGAACTTATATCTCAATATAAGGGAGATAACTTTACATTTAAGACTCACATTATGCATCCATCATATCATTCTCATATTATTTCTCCCCATGCAACGCATGTCCTCAACCTGCACTGGTCAAGTTTCGTTTGAATAGATTAGTAACATTTACATCTACAACTATCTTATTCTATTAATAATACTTGAACTAATATAGTCTTTAAAAGCATTTATTAATGAAAATCAGGTTTATTTTTTTTACATACGGAAGGCCCTAATAACATAATAATTTCTCCAGCTCTCCTGAGCCCTAGCCCAGTCAAATAAAACAAAACGAGCTACAAGTATACTGCGAATGTGTTATCATAATAATTTTTAATAGTTCCGGATGATTTCTTCATCACTCATTTTTTTCTACTGTCTTTTCTATCAAATACATTTACGTAATTATAAATATGTGTTTAATATTCTACGGCTGTATCCCTATTGTTACTACTGTTTTAGTATTATTAGACAGGGCTAGTGTTCTGTGGAGTTGACGAAAAATTGTGGGTCATTTGAGCCATTTGAAAGCTATAAAAGTCTGATTAAATCAATACGTGTAGGGTTGATCACAGACAAAACATTTTTTTCATGATTTTTGATGTTCAATGTATAAATTGGAATTTACTAAAATAAATTTGAAGGAATAAATTGTACAATTTTATGCCTAGTCAATAACCTGTCTTCCTCATGCCAGAAATAGTTGCTTAGCTTGTACAGAGAATGCCAAATGCAGAAAGGGGAGTCAGTTAAAATCAATGGATAGACTACTAGAGAAAAGCGAAACCCTGGCTCAAATGTACACCGAATTAAAATAGAGTCAGAACATGAACGTAACTCAATATAAATGGAATCGAAGAGTAGTATCTGTTCTGCCTTCCGTCAGAGGAGGAAAAGTGTTTTTCAACTGGGTCAATTTTTATTCTTAGTCTGCTAACCATGAATTTAAAACTAATTTAATAATGTTAACACTAACTATAAATTCAAAACTAATATTTATTAAAACTCTAACCATGAATTTAAAACTAATTTAATAATTTTATCACTAACTGCTAACCAAGAATTCATAACTAATATTTATTAAAACTCTAACTATGAATTTAAAACCAATTTAATAATTTCATCACTAACTGCTAACCATAAATTTAGAACTAATTTAATAATGTTAACACTAACTATAAATTCAAAACTAATATTTATTAAAACTCTAACCATGAATTTAAAACTAATTTAATAATTTTATCACTAACTGCTAACCATAAATTTAAAACTAATTTAATAATGTTAACACTAACTATAAATTCAAAACTAATATTTATTAAAACTCTAACCATGAATTTAAAACTAATTTAATAATTTTATCACTAACTGCTAACCAAGAATTCATAACTAATATTTATTAAAACTCTAACTATGAATTTAAAACCAATTTAATAATTTCATCACTAACTGCTAACCATGAATTTAGAACTAATTTAATAATGTTAACACTAACTATAAATTCAAAAATAATATTTATTAAAACTCTAACCATGAATTTAAAACCAATTTAATAATTTCATCACTAACTGCTAACCATAAATTTAAAACTAATTTAATAATGTTAACACTAACTATAAATTCAAAAATAATATTTATTAAAACTCTAACCATGAATTTAAAAGTAATTTAATAATGTTATCACTAACTGCTAACCAAGAATGTAAAACTAATTTAATAATGTTAACACTAACTATGAATTCAAAACTAATATTTTTTTTAAACTCTAACCATGAATTTAAGACTAATTTAATAATTTTATCTGCTTACCATGAATTCATAACTAATTTAATAATATTAACACTAACTATGAATTAAAAACTAATATTTTTTAACTCTAACCATGAATTTAAAATCAATTAAGGATACTCTCCAGATGAAGCGAATGAAAGCAGAGGTTTTTTTGTGTGTTAAGTAGATAATCGGTTATCGTTGATGAAACGACATTATCTTGGGTCTTTTTTTTTGCTGGTAATGAATTTGAAAATGATTCAAAATTAATTCATAGGTTATTAATGTAATGACTGTTCGGAAGCAACTTATAAGATGTAATGACTGTTCGGAAGCAACTTATAAGATGTAATGACTGTTCGGAACTTATAAGATGTAATGACTGTTCGGAAGCAACTTATAAGATGTAATGACTGTTCGGAAGCAACTTATAAGATGTAATGACTGTTCGGAAGCAACTTATAAGATGTAATGACTGTTCGGAAGCAACTTATAAGATGTAATGACTGTTCGGAAGCAACTTATAAGATGTAATGACTGTTCGGAAGCAACTTATAAGATGTAATGACTGTTCGGAAGCAACTTATAAGATGTAATGACTGTTCGGAAGCAACTTATAAGATGTAATGACTGTTCGGAAGCAACTTATAAGATGTAATGACTGTTCGGAAGCAACTTATAAGATGTAATGACTGTTCGGAAGCAACTTATAAGATGTAATGACTGTTCGGAAGCAACTTATAAGATGTAATGACTAATAAGATGTAATGACTGTTCGGAAGCAACTTATAAGATGTAATGACTGTTCGGAAGCAACTTATAAGATGTAATGACTGTTCGGAAGCAACTTATAAGATGTAATGACTGTTCGGAAGCAACTTATAAGATGTAATGACTGTTCGGAAGCAACTTATAAGATGTAATGACTGTTCGGAAGCAACTTATAAGATGTAATGACTGTTCGGAAGCAACTTATAAGATGTAATGACTGTTCGGAAGCAACTTATAAGATGTAATGACTGTTCGGAAGCAACTTATAAGATGTAATGACTGTTCGGAAGCAACTTATAAGATGTAATGACTGTTCGGAAGCAACTTATAAGATGTAATGACTGTTCGGAAGCAACTTATAAGATGTAATGACTAATAAGATGTAATGACTGTTCGGAAGCAACTTATAAGATGTAATGACTAATAAGATGTAATGACTGTTCGGAAGCAACTTATAAGATGTAATGACTGTTCGGAAGCAACTTATAAGATGTAATGACTGTTCGGAAGCAACTTATAAGATGTAATGACTGTTCGGAAGCAACTTATAAGATGTAATGACTGTTCGGAAGCAACTTATAAGATTTAATGACTAATAAGATGTAATGACTGTTCGGAAGCAACTTGTAAGATGTAATGACTGTTCGGAAGCAACTTATAAGATGTAATGACTTGTAAGATGTAATGACTGTTCGGAAGCAACTTATAAGATGTAATGACTTGTAAGATGTAATGACTGTTCGGAAGCAACTTATAAGATGTAATGACTTGTAAGATGTAATTACTGGGCAAACAAAACATTTTAATTAATGTCATCAGTCAAAATAAGAGTTATTCCCCTTTGAATCGAGACCCTAATGGCTGACATAGTAGTGTGCAGATCTAAAATGAAATCTAGAAACCGTCCACATACAGACACGGTTTCTTTTCGACACATACGTTACCAGATGTGCTTGCGCAGAGATTGAATTTCAATGGCCAAACTGGTGGACAATAGATTGGGGGAGGGGAAAAAAGGCCGACGCATACGCAATATTAATCTAGGTTGAAGAATTATAGTTTCTTTCGCCATCAGAGATGAAGATATTTCTCTACAGAAACTAAGCGTGAATCTAGATACAAGATCAACTTATATAGATGTATTAGAAGGCCCATCAGGTGTTGCACGGTAATAAATGAAGACCCATGTGTTCTCTTGCTCCCAGCTCTGAACCCTATATTATCGTGTATATAATGTTCTGCAATTTTCAAGTTTTCCTTTTCTTCTTTATTTATATCATCCTCTTTATCCTACTACTATTACTACTACTTTATTTCTTCTTTATTTATATCATTTATTTATATCATCCTCTTTATCCTACTACTATTACTACTACTACTACTTTATTTCTTCTTTATATCATTTATTTATATCATCCTCTTTATCCTACTACTATTACTATTACTACTACTACTCTATTTCTTCTTTATTTGTATTATTTCTTTACTTATCCTCTTATTGACCTCTAATGCTGTACTACTCTCTCTATTCCTCTCGCCTCTGCTCCACTATCTGTAACATTCAATTTGCAATCAAGATTACCAAAGTTTTAGTATTTATCTTTTTTAAATACGGTATATATAGTAGAGACCAAAGGTTCAAACATAGCCATTTGTATAACTATTTTTTAAACGATCCATAATAAATTAATGTTCGGTGTTATTCATTTGTAATTCATTGTTTTATTTTTTCTATACACATGCAATATTTTCGTCGATATTAATAGTAATTAATTAAAGTGATTAAATAAAATAAGGATAAATTACAAAAACCTTTCTTACAATATTATGCTCATTAGTTTTTTCAAGGGAGGTAATTTAGATTAAACTAATATATCTTAGGTAGGAAAAAGATATACCGACGAGAAATGAGAAGGGGAGATAACTGTGGACTGCTTGCTTGCTCTCTCTCTCTCTCTCTCTCTCTCTAAAGAGAGTAGAAAATGGACCTTGGTTTTACTTTCGGCAGCCTCGTAACTGTTGCTTCCCTTATTTTGTCCTTTAGTCCTCACATTCTATGAGCGATGTTTCTGACAAAGGGGGAAGAATTGCTGTTTTCTGGATTGGAATCTATCTAACATTATCGTTGACTAGTTTTTGATCTTGAAGTAGTATTTTTTTAGCTCCTTACATCAAGTGGCTTCATGCCTTGTCTGGAGCGATTTTCATTAAAATTTTAAAAAAAGGTTGCAAACAAGATCTCCCCACACACCATCACCCAGGCGAATCGATTCCTTCGTTTTTCTTAAATTTCTTTACAGTCTAATTCAAAAGATAAATCAATCTGTATCACAATTACTGAAATGTTTACGTTTATCTATTTATATAAATAAATGCGAATGTTTTGTCTCGTGTTTACAACAAACTTATGAATTAAATGTTTATTACTTTAAACTAATGTTTCAAGTATTTCAAGTAGTGAACTAGATAGATAGTATAGGTATATGTTAACGAAAAATTAAATTAACTAAAGCACCAAAAGCAAGTTTAAACAACAGGAAATAAAGTAGTGATTTTTATGATAAACTTCAAAATTTTATTGCTATTTGCATAACGTTTTGGTTGAAAGTCACATCGACCTTCTTGAAGTGTATCTTTTTGAACTTGGAAATATTTTATACTAGCAGGGCTACCCAGCGTTGCCCGGGGTCATAAAAACACAAAATAGAAGAAAAATCGCGTGTGTAACATCTTTATATTCAAACTTCTATTTCTCTCCCTCTTTCTATAGCCGTCTCTTTATCTTTCTACCTTTCTCTTCTCTGGTCGCCCCATTTCACCGCTACTTTCTCCCTTTGCCTTTTGCGAAAGCTGTCTCTTTCCCACCATTCCTCTTCCGTTGCCCAGGGCAAAAGTATGACATATTTCTATAAAAAGTACCACCTCTGTCTGCGCCTTCTATATAGGTACTTATCTCCGCCCCGGTGCGCATACTATATATGTACCTATCTGCGCCCCGGTGCGCATACTATATACGTACCTATCGCCACTCTGGTGCGAATGCTAAATACATACCTATCTCCGCCTCAGTGCGAATGCTAAATACGTACCTATCACGCCCCGGTGCGCATGCTAAATACGTACCTATCGCCGTCCCTGTGCGCATGGTATATACGTACCGATCGCTGCCCCAGTTCGCATAATATATACGTACCTATCGCCGGCCCGGTGCACATACTATATACGTACCTATCGCCGGCCCGGTGCACATACTATATACGTACCTATCGCCGGCCCAATGCACATACTATATACATACCTATCGCCGCCCCGGTGCACATACTATATACGTACCTATCGCCACCCCGGTGCATATACTATATACGTACCTATCGCCGGCCCAATGCACATACTATATACATACCTACCGCCGCCCCGGTGCACATACTATATACGTACCTATCGCCGGCCCAATGCACATACTATATACATACCTATCGCCGCCCCGGTGCACATACTATATACGTACCTATCGCCACCCCAGTGCACATACTATATACATACCTATCGCCGCCCCGGTGCACATACTATATACGTACCTATCGCCGGCCCAATGCACATACTATATACATACCTATCGCCGCCCCGGTGCACATACTATATACGTACCTATCGCCACCCCAGTGCATATACTATATACGTACCTATCGCCGGCCCAATGCACATACTATATACATACCTATCGCCGCCCCGATGCACATACTATATACATACCTATCGCCGCCCCGGTGCACATACTATATACGTACCTATCACCGCCACGGTGCACATACTATATACGTACCTATCGCCGGCCCAATGCACATACTATATACGTACCTATCGCCACCCCGGTGCATATACTATATACGTACCTATCGCCGGCCCAATGCACATACTATATACATACCTATCGCCGCCCCGGTGCACATACTATATACGTACCTATCACCGCCCCGGTGCACATACTATATACGTACCTATCGCCGCCCCGGTACAAATACTATATACGTACCTATCGCTGCCCCGGTGCACATATATGTACCTATCGCCGCCCCGGTGCACATACTATATACGTACCTATCGCCGGCCTGGTGCACATACTATATACGTACCTATCGCCGCCCCGGTACACATACTATATACGTACCTATCGCTGCCCCGGTGCACATATATGTACCTATTGCCGCCCCGGTGCACATACTATATACGTACCTATCGCCGCCCTGGTACACATACTATATACATACCTATCACTGCCCCGGTGCACATATATGTACCTATCGCCACCCGGTGCATATATACGTACCTATCGCCGCCCGGTGCACATATACGTACCTATCGCCAGAACTTGGGAACCTATACAGAATTTTAAACTGAACCCTTTATGGGGGCACATTTTTTCTCATTCCATCAACCGTGACCCGGTAGAAATGTTTATTATTTTATGTTATTCTTAATTATTATCACCTGTAGTAGGAATTGAACCTTCAACCTCCAGAAGACGGTCACTTAACACTGATGGTTAATCACCACTATTAACCGTGACGTCATGGGTTTGAAATTCTGAAAAGGTTCCCGAGTTCTAACATAAATAATCCCAACTCTCAAAAAAGATGCACCTGAAGATGTTCAGAGGTTACATCGGCTGAAACGTTGTGACACTAAACAACGAAGATGAGAATTGTAGTCTGAATAATCCAAATAATAAAAATACTCTGAAGAAATATTGTATAAGAAAGAAACATCTTGCTGTCCAACTTCCCACCCAGGTTGCCCCCTAAAATTCTGGCCCCTATCACAGAAGCCCCTTACGTTTCTGTGACAATTATACTTTTTTTGGGGATGAATAAAAGTTTTTAAAAAAAAAACAATACATTTTTTTAATTAAAAAAAAAAATACATTTTTTTAATTAAAAAAAACAATACATTTTTTTAATTAAAAAAAACAATAATTTTTTTAATTAAAAAAAACAATACATTTTTTTAATTAAGAAAAACAATACATTTTTTTAATTAAAAAAAACAATACATTTTTTTAATTAAAAAAAACAATACATTTTTTTTAATTAAAAAAACAATACATTTTTTTAATTAAAAGAACAATACATTTTTTTAATTAAAAAAACAATACATTTTTTTAATTAAAAAAAACAATACATTTTTTTAATTAAAAAAAACAATACATTTTTTTAATTAAAAAAACAATACATTTTTTTAATTAAAAGAACAATACATTTTTTTAATTAAAAAAACAATACATTTTTTAAATTAAAAAAACATTTTTTTTAACTTGTAATTTGATACTCTTATTATTTATAAAATTTGGTTCAATTAATTTTGAGTTTTAAAAATGGTAGAAAATCACGGAAAGATGAGATAAGCGAGGCAATGGAACCTACACGGAGAAAGATATACTCAGTTTGCCCATCTTCAGGAGGTTACTCCTCCCAAACCGTACCTCCCCACCCACCCACCATTGCAATCAGACATGTCCGTTAAGTTTACGTACAATTAAAATAGCAACAGAACGCTTGGAACTGCTGCTGATTCCGACTCTTCAGATCTATATGCGCTATTGCTGCGGATATTGAGTTGTCCACTTTCAGTTTCTCTTCCCACAGACTCACGTTCATGTTACTCTAACGGGGGAGTGTTGAGTGATCTGTAGCATTTTTTAAACTGCCAGCAGCATGTAAAACATAAATGATGGTGGTCGAAAATGGATCACATTCGGCTTCTATGGAGAGATGAAAAAAATATCTACGCAGAAAAGAGCCGTAAGAAACGGAAATACACATCATGCCATTTAAAAAAATTTTTTTTTAACGTAGTTCACCCCAAACAAGGCAGGCCGCCACTGTAAACGTAAGGAGCTACTGAGAAGAAAGAAAAGGGGAGAAGGTTGGGGGGGAGGTCAACCTAAACTGGGATCTGCGCAGCGAGATGTCTGTTTACATTAATCTTAAATTTCTTCATGTCAGTACTGTCGGGGAAACAGGGGGAAGGGAGGGAGTTCCAGAGGCCAGCAGCACGAGGAAAGAAGCTATTTGAGTAGAAAGCTCTCCAGCATCTGGGGACCTCCACAGTGAATGGATGGGATTTAGTTGATTGTCGAGTTGGTCGAGTGAATTTACGTCGAGGGGGCACCAGAGTAGCCAATTCATCGGAGCATAATCCATTGAAGTATTTGTAAAACAAGCACAAGGATGCTACATTGCGGCGATGGAACAGGGACTGGAGCTTTGTTGACAGTGAGGGACCTATTAGGTTGGCGACTCTTTTTTGGACCTTGTCAAGGAGGGAGAGAGTATTGATTTACTCCTCTCCAGGAGTTAGGCACAAGGCCAGTTTTTATCTTACTCCCACAAGTAAGATGTGACCCAAGGTCGGGTCGGGAAAGTGGGGTTTAAAAATTGCCTGGGCAGCCCTGGTGGGGGCGCCTCAGGCAGTAAGCAATAAACTTACTCCTCCCCAAAGAGGGGAGGCGAAGCCTGGGAGGGTGGACCTCCTAGAACTGCACAGGACAGACCCATTGACCGGCGTAAATCAAGACCCGAAGGCCAAGACAACACCAGTATGGGGTGCAGTATCCATCGGAACAGATACTACACTTTGATCTTAGCCAAATGATGCACCAGTCCAGATGTGGCAACAATACAAGCAGAGCCCAATAAGCACCAGCCAGCTTGTTCCATAATAAATCATGAGGTCACAGTCTCCAAATAACTTAAAGCCATATCACATGCTTCTTCAGTTGCTAAAGTTAAGCAATAGTTAACATGGTTTTTTCTTCGATAATAACTGCTTGGAAATTAGGAATACAAGACACTGTAAGCTAGAAAATGTGCCGACAGGATCCATCAACATAGATTTAAGCGATAGATAAACATTTGTCATCCGGAATCGGTCCGTTCATGTGCAACGGAGACCTTCGATGTCAGGTTTAGAAAACAATGTCTGACACCTTCAAAGAGAGTAACAATTTTGGGTACAAAAAAATGTAGGCTTTTTTCTTTGGTTCCTGCAAAGGCCGAAACGGTTAAGAAAATTCACATCCGCTTTCTTATATTTAACTAAGTGTAGCAGACCACCACTTGGATTTATTTACAATATTAATATTTTGCGAGAGCAAGGAAGGGAGATAACCCCTTCAATCATTCGTGTGAATAACGCAAACTTCATCATTATATAAATTCTTCCAAAACATGCCGCACTTCTTTCCTTGTACTTCGATGTTTATTGAAAGTTTAATAAACATATTTTCAACCTGTTTGAATTTTTATCTTTCAAAACAAATTTTCTAATTCCATAACTCTGTTTAAATTCTAATGTCACATTTACCTTTGTTTACTCTATCTCACAGAAGAGAGGCTGCTAGTCTTTCTCTACTCTCTTTTCATTGTAGGTGCTCGACTGAGCTCCAATTTATGGTCCCCACCTCCTGTAAAACATACACAACTAAAACTTGTCTAGCTACAACCACTGTCAATAATTTCCCTTTCTTCCTTTCTGTACCTAAAACTAAACGGAACTTCCATGAGCAAAGTTTCTTTCCAAGAACGACCTGTCTGTGGTACACAATACGCAGGTCTGCTTCCCAGTTGACCACAACTCTTGTTGATCTGTCTTCTTAAATAATCAAATTCTGCCTAGTTCCAACTATCGTTACGGTTTTGTCTCACAATCCAACTTACAAACTCAGCAACCGTTACCTCGAGTGGCCTTTGGGCCGTGATAAGCGGTGACTCGTAAGTCAAATAAAACCTTCTCACACCTGACAGTATCCTATATCTTTACAAAGCCACCATCCAGATCCAATTATTGACATTGATTGGTCTACTCTGAGCGAAACGAGTTCGTAAAATAATTGCACAAAAGAGTGTCTGTTTTGAAAATGGTTTTGTGAGATAAAATAAAATCTGGCCTTTTGGAATTTAAATGAACCTTGCTTGTTTATATATATATATATATATATATATATATATATAAACCTACAAAATGGTTACATGGTAAAAACAGCTGATGATCCCTCCTTTTCTATTCTACAATTCAAGGTTATCTCCCCTGTTTAGATTTTATGATTAATATAGTTGGGTTCCTTTTTGTATTTTATGAATTTTCCAGTCGTAAAAGTCGGGATATGCAAGTTCTAAATCTGGAGTACAAAGATTTAAACAAATCAGAGACCGTATATTAGTGTTAACATATCATTGCTGTCGCTAGAAATATGGAAGAAGGAAGAGAATTATTATTATTATTTGAACCTGTTTCTGTGGATGGCTTATTTTTTTTTTTTTGGCTTGCATTGTATTATTAATGTTGAATATACATTGTGATGAAAAGAACTCTTTACTTCTTCTCTGCTCCGGAAGTGAATTACTTCCCTTAGTTACTTCCCTTTCCTCTGTAAATACGCCATTACTTCTTCGTGGAGGCCTCGCTCCCTGCGTTATATCTTTGCTGAATAAAGCTTTATCAAAAGTAAACTCAGTCTCCTCGAACTCTTTCATTCATTCATTCATTCATTCATTACAATTTATTCAGCAAAGATATAAGAAAAATGGAAAAATACCTCAAGCCTGAACGATTGGATTTAGACCCGTCAAAAGCCGACGCAGGCGACACGTGGCGACACTGGAAAAGATCCTTTAATATTTTCCTCAACGCCGTCAACTGCTCCCAGCTTACCGACGAACAAAGACTCAATTTATTGATCAACCTCGTGTCGCCAGCAATTTATAAACACATTTCGGATTGTGACAATTACCGCGCAGCTATGAATGTTCTGGAAGAGGTTTTCGTACAGCCCCGAAACAGCATTTTCTGCCGGCATCTATTGGCGACTCGTCGGCAACGGACTAACGAAAGTGTTGACCAATATTTACAGTCCTTAAAAACACTCTCTAAGGACTGTGATTTCCAGGCTGTTACAGCCATACAGGCGAGAGATGAATACATCAGGGATGCGTTCATAAATGGGATTTCGTCATCCCACATTAGACAAAGGCTGTTAGAGAATAAGAAACTCGACCTACACACAGCCTACGACCAGGCTCTGACGCTAGAAATAGCCCAAAAACAGCTGAGTTCATACGCCCAGATGGACTCCTTGGCGGCTGCTATTCCCACTGCTGAAACACTGGAACAAAGGAACGACCGGTCCACGTGCGAGGAGGAGCAACCCACGTTAGCCGCACTCTCCGAACAGAAATGCTTTTTCTGTGGATACCCAAGACACGACCGAGCGAGGTGCTCTGCCAAAAGCGCTATTTGCAAAAATTGTAAAAAAAAGGGGCATTTCGCTCGTGTCTGCAGATCACCCACGGCGGCTGCTATCAACTACGGTGAGTCCCTACTTGCTTCATCTGTTCCCTTTAACTCCTCGGAGAGTCTATCTCGTTCGTCCTTGTGGGGGAAAATAAAGGGTGAGCCTATGAGGATACTCGTCGATACGGGGAGCTCCGAAAATTTTATTCATCCGGATAAGGTTAAAGGGCTCGATTTGGCAGTCACACCAAGTTCTGAGAGGATTCTGATGGCTAGCAGTTCTCATTCGTCCTCTACCCTCGGACACTGTGTCGTATCTCTCAGTCTGAGTGGTAGGGAGTACCGTAATGTTAAACTAGCAATTATGGCCAACCTATGCTGTGACGTCATTCTCGGGCATAAATTTCTGTGTCGACACTCATCTGTGGAAATACCTTTTGGAGGACCCCTTCTCCCTCTCACTGTCTGTAGGCTGACCGCCATTAAAAATATCCCTTACCCTTCTCTGTTTACCAATCTAACCTCGGACTGTCGCCCGATAGCTGTTAAATCCTGGCGACATACCTTACCTGATGCTAAATTTATTAAATCGGAAGTCTCCCGTATGCTAAAGGAAGGTATCATTGAGCCCTCTCAATCCCCGTGGCGAGCTCAAACGCTTGTGGTATCTCCAGAAAATCACAGAAAGAGACTTGTTGTGGACTACTCCCAAACAATAAATCGGTTTACTCTCCTTGACGCTTATCCTCTTCCTCGAATGGAGGACATGGTAAATGAGATTGCCACCTACAAACTATTTAGCACTCTTGATCTGACCAGCACTTATCATCAGGTTGCTATCAGGCCAGAAGAACGAAAATACACGGCCTTCGAAGCTGCTGGATCTCTGTATCAGTTTCGTCGAATCCCGTTCAAAGTAACCAATGGAGTAGCGAGTTTCCAACGAGTCATCGATGATGTCATAAAGCAAGAAGACCTTCGAGGAACCTATGCCTACATCGACAACGTTACCATTTGTGGAAAAGATCAGGCTATGCATGATACGAATTTTAAAAAATTCATGAATGCAGTAGTGAAGTACGGACTGACGCTGAACAAAGACAAGTGTCACTACTCACTTACTTCTGTAGATTTGCTTGGGTATACCATAAGCAAGGGCTCCGTAAAACCTGACTCAGATAGGCTCAAGGGATTGATGGACTTGCCAGAACCTCGAGACCTCTCTTCTCTTCGCCATGCAATGGGGATGTTCTCTCACTATTCCAGGTGGATCTCGAACTTCTCTGAAAAGCTACACCCCCTTACCAGAGTTACCAACTTTCCTCTCACTAAGGAACAAGCAGACGCCTTCAGGTACCTGAAGAAGGAAATTGCGAAATCGTCCCTAGTGGCCATAGACTCTTCTCTCCCTCTCGAGGTCGAAACCGATGCTTCGGAACATGCCATCGCCGCCTCCTTAACCCAAAACTCTCGTCCCGTAGCTTTCTTTTCAAGAACTCTAACTTCTGCTGAACAGAAGCACTCCTCTGTTGAAAAGGAGGCATACGCTATCGTGGAGGCGATCCGAAAATGGCGACACTTATTGCTCGGGAAACATTTTAAGTTGATCACAGATCAAAAATCTGTCTCTTTCATGTTTGATCCTAAAAGCAAGAGCAAAATAAAAAATGAGAAGATCACAAGATGGAAGTTGGAACTTGCTTGTTTCAGCTACGATATCACTTATCGCCCGGGGAAACAAAATGCTGCTGCAGATGCCTTGTCTCGCATCTGCTCTACTACTACCTCAGCTGACAAGTTACATTCCTTGCACTCAGACTTATGTCACCCTGGGATCACCCGAATGCTACATTTTGTCAGAAGCAAGAATCTGCCCTACTCAGTGGAAGATGTAAGAGTGGTAATAAGAGCCTGTCAAGTCTGCTCGGAGATAAAACCAAGATTCTTTAATGCGCCACCTCAAACGCTCATAAAAGCGAGTCAACCCTTTGAAAGACTAAGTGTAGACTTCAAAGGACCATTACCTTCAAATGCCCGCAACCGCTATATACTAACCGTTATTGACGAATACTCTCGCTTCCCCTTCGCATTCCCTTGTGCCGATGTCTCAGCTGCAACTGTCCGGAAACATCTAACAAATCTATTTTCTGTTTTCGGAAATCCCTCTTTTGTACACTCTGATCGCGGTACAGCTTTCATGTCGGAAGAGCTAAAGGAATTCCTGCGCTCCCGAGGCATTGCTACCAGCCGAACAACCGCCTTTAATCCTCAAGGTAACGGACAGGTGGAGAGGTACAATGGTATCATCTGGCAAACTGTGAGTCTGGCTCTCCGGTCGAGAGATCTCCCTGTTACCGATTGGGAAAAAGTGCTAGATGTAGCCCTCCACAGCATCCGCTCGTTGCTCTCCACCTCCACTAATTGCACTCCTCATGAACGTCTCTTCAACTTCCAAAGGAAATCAGCAACCGGAGATTCCATACCTACATGGTTAACAAAAGCTACATCCGTCCTCTTGAAGCGCCATGTACGCGGAAGCAAATACGAGCCCCTAGTCGAGCCCGTAGACGTACTCGAAGTCAATCCAAACTATGCCCACGTGCGTTTCAACAGTGGACGAGAGACTACAGTGTCCCTACGCCACTTGTCTCCATGGGGCGATAGAACAAGCAGTTCGGATACCGAAATTAATCCTATACCAGAGAACCTACAAATACAGACTGCACCTCTCCAGTTTAACACTTCTTCTGTTCACGAAAAGTTCATCGTTGACAATTTGGTTCCTACCCCTGGCCAATCCCCATCCTCAGAAGATTGCCAAAGTATATCTTCAGAAAATGCTGAGGAGCTGAATATTCGACGTTCTACCAGAATCCGCCAAAGTCCTCGGTATCTAGCTGAAAACTATCAGCTTTGAACCTTTGTTTTTCTCTCTTTTTCAGTTTAAGCAGAGGTCACCACCTGAGAGTCCGACAAACTTTCTTCCCCAGACGAACATACAGCCCTGAACTTTCCTGTGTGACGGAGAATGTGATGAAAAGAACTCTTTACTTCTTCTCTGCTCCGGAAGTGAATTACTTCCCTTAGTTACTTCCCTTTCCTTTTCTCTGTAAATACGCCATTACTTCTTCGTGGAGGCCTCGCTCCCTGCGTTATATCTTTGCTGAATAAAGCTTTATCAAAAGTAAACTCAGTCTCCTCGAACTCTTTCATTCATTCATTCATTACAACATGTTTTTTTTTCACATAGAAATGACTGCTAAAATTTGTAATTTTAATACATATATATATATATATATATATATATATATATATATATAAGAGAGAGAGAGAGAGAGGGATTTTATTAAAACAACAAATTAGGATGTATACTTCTTTAAAAGTTCCCCTCTAAAGAAGGGGCAATTGCAATAAAAGAAAGCAAAACAGTACTTAATATGATAAAAATAAAACGCGGCTTTAAAAGCTTCATCCAATAAAGAAATAAATTAAACAGGGTTGTATAGTAAGATGGTTTTGAAAAATAAAAATAGATCCTTTTTTGCTCTTTCTTTTTTAGCCTGGCTGCAATCTTTTTAAAATATAAAGCGTTTTTTAGTTAAAAAAAAGAAAGAAAGTATGTCGAGTCTGACAACCTAATATCGGCCATTATTTGTTTTGAAAAAAAAAAAAAAAAAAACCTATTTGTTCAATTTACGTTATTTTTGGTATACACATATCCTTTTTGGCACAGGTACGTACATCATAAATGATATTTCATCATTTTTTTTTTTTTTTTTGACATCCCAATTCTAAACTTGAATCTTTTCTTTTTAAAAATAAAGGGGACTTACTTTCAATGATTAATCTTGTACCAATAACAATGCTGGTAATCTGATTGGTTGCCACACACTCGTAGTCACCATGGTCCTCTTTAGTCAACTTGTAGATGGTCAGATTGCCCTTATTCTTCACAACCCGGCTGTCCCAGTTTATCTCCCCATTAACCTGAAATTAAAATTTAAAAAAACAAAAGCATTTAACATCAAGCATACGTGGCATGATAGAATATCAACTGGTAAAAACTGGAACTGGGTCGACTTAAAACAAATTGACATGCAAAGCGCTCGAGTTAAGGTTAAAAGTTAGGGTTAGGGTTACATATCTGTTTAAATAGAGTTTTATAACACATCTGAATACGAATTAAAACTGACCAAGAAAACATCCTCTAATCCTCACCCATGTGATCACTATATACGCGTGTTACTCGGCTAATAATGATGAATTTCTTGACACTCGACAAAAATACGCCTTATAGAAAACATAACAGCATGTTAATTATGGTTGTTATAATTTTTATCTTAATAATTCCAACGGTTCTCTGTCCTTTATTAAAAAATGTATATTTTAATAAAAATTGAACTTCATACCTTGGTTTTGAATTAGCACTTTGGTCGGTTTGTCATGCTCAAGTTTTGAATAGCATTTGTGTCGGTCTGTCAGGGTCAAGTTTTGAATAGCATTTTGGTCGGTCTGTCAGGGTCAAGTTTTGAATAGCATTTTGGTCGGTCTGTCAGGGTCAAGTTTTGAATAGCATTTTGGTCGGTCTGTCAGGGTCAAGTTTTGAATAGCATTTTGGTCGATCTGTCAGGGTCAAGTTTTGAATAGCATTTTGGTCGGTCTGTCAGGGTCAAGTTTTGAAATAGCATTTTGGTCGGTCTGTCAGGGTCAAGTTTTGAAATAGCATTTTGGTCGGTCTGTCGGGGTCAAGTTTTGAAATAGCATTTTGGTCGGTTTGTCGGAGTCAAGTTTTGAATAGCATTTTGGCCGGTCTGTCAGGGTCAAGTTTTGAAATAGCATTTTGATAGATAATTTTTCAATTTGAATGGTTGCAATTAAATATATGTATTTTTGTTCATTATTATATTATTTCAAGTTTTAAGTCTGCAGATGCGGATTTTCATCTTGTCACGTAACAAATGTTCAGCCAAGAAATTCTGTCTTTATATACTTATTATATTTATATTTATCTATATTTATTCATAATATAATTAGATCATAAAGAAACAAAAATGTCTTGATATAAAATTTCTATTTTACCCCCAAGCGAATATTTTTATCCAGAAAGTGTACAAACTATTTTATCACGGCTTTATAAGGCTCTCACATGAGATGAGGGTGTACACGTGTCGTATGAGTAAGTGAACACTTGAATTAATGGCAGAAGATGTCTAGCAACTGTGAGTGATGAATAGAAGTGGCATTTTAATTAATTCAGAAAATCAATTCTGACAGAGTTAATTAGTTTGTGTTAAGAAAACAAAAATGTATAAAGTAAACAATTTTTAATTAAAATCTTATCCAAGAAACGAAAATACAGTTTTCTTATGAAATATTAAAGTTAATCTGAGATGTGATACAGGTATATTCAAACATTTGATTTGGTAAGGAAAAATAAACATCTTTGAAGCACGGATTAGAATGTATTAATTCTAATCCGTGCTCAAAAGATGTTTATTTTTTCCTTACTTAAAAAAGCGCCAATCTGCGCATGACATCGCCAGGACTACACTTATAACACTTATGGCGTCTTTAGAACTTGACGTATATTCGACCCCTCAAGATTAATACCACCAATATGAGGAAGAAGAAAGGAAGAAAAAAAATATATATAAGACAGTCTCGCCTGACAAGGTTGTATTACAACGAAAATTCGCAAAAAAAAAAAAAAAAAATTAAATAAATGAATTTTTAATTTAAAATTTGCACGATTGTTGATTTTCAAAATATTTCACTTGAATATATTTGATTTGGTGTTTTCGTATCGACATAAAATAGTAGCAGAAGTTTTTTTCTGCACTTTTTTTGTAGTTTTGAGATATGTCACTTCAAAATTTATCAAACCATGTGAAATGACTATTTCCCATCCACCTCAAATAGTGGATAGGGGAACAGCCTTCAGAGATGGAGGTTAGCTGCGAATACCCTATTAGCAGTCCTGGACCAACTGGCAGTCTACTCAGAACCTTCTTGGCCTTTTGGCTAAGATCAAAGTGTAGTATCTGTTCCGATGGATACTGCACCCCATAGACTGGTATTGTCTTGGCCTTCGGGGCTTGATTTACGCCGGTCTATGGGTCTGTCCTGTGCAGTTCTAGGAGGTCCACCCTCCCAGGCTTCGCCTCCCCTCTTTAAGGAGGAGTAAGTTTATGCCGACGGGGATGCCCAGGCAATTTTTAAACCCCACTTTCCTGACCCGACCTTGGGTCACATCTTACTTGTGGGAGTAAGATAAAAACTGGCCTTGTGCCTAACTCCTGGAGAGGAGTAAATCAATACTCAGAGGGTGTATGTGGGATATACCTTCGTGGAATACATACAGATACCCGATGTAAAGTTTAGATGTAGCAGGTGCCGGCCGCCATAAAAGCTGACTGACTAATTGACCGACTTGGTCGCGTGCGGCCTGTTTAGCTTGGTAGGTGACCACTAACATGTCGGTCACGAAAAAGCGTTGGGCAAGGAAAGGCATCCTCCGTAAAACTTTTGCTTCAAATAAACCTTTATGGATATTCCCATGCATGCAGCTTGTCAGCTACATGGACGACGGGGTCCACGAGTGCGGATGATGCCTCTCGATCTGCACGTTAATAAAAAAAGAAGTGCTGAAGAAGAAAACTTGTTCATAAAATGACATTTCTGCAAAATAAAAATGCCAATTACCGACATAAGAACTTTAACCGGTGTCCAGTTGAAAAACGAACTCTTCCTTGAATGAAACAATATTTATACGCTAGAATGTCCACTCATGAACTATCAACCAATCAAAATCCAGAGAATGGACTTACTAATCTAAACACAATAGAATATCCCAGCCTGCTTATATACTGGCTCTCCGGCTTCTGATCTCTATCTATTTACTTCTAGATAAACTGGTCAGACAAACTGGCTATAAAATTCAATCATTTTTTTACAGATTATTCCTTTAACTTTATTCACAATGTTCCATTGAGATGCTGCGGACCAGAGATGTATACTTTATATCTCTATTGCTAAAGGACATGGGTTCAAATCCAGGTGAATCCCTTAGGTCATCCCTTAATGCTTTATATGAGGGGTGATTGTGAAGCACTGAGTCACAGACAGACATGCGAGATAAAACAAAAAATTTGCATTCATATTCTGTCACTATTAATACGCTCAAGTAGCAAGGTTGTAGATTCTAACACTTTCTATATATATATATATATATATATATATATATATATATATATTTATATATATATGTGTGTATACAGGACCGGCGGGACAGTTATAAAAGTGGGGGGGGGGCTCTCCTAAAAAGTGGGGGAGGCCGGTTAAACACATGCATATATAACTTCATTATTGATGACCGTAAAGTGGGGGGGGCCATGTCAAAAAGTGGGGGGCTCGACCCCCCCCCCCCCACGGTGCAGCCGTCCATGGTATATATGTATATATATATAGCATAATATAAAATGAAATAATAAAATAAGGTGCGAATCAAATTTTATTAGAATTCAAAATTCAGGCAAAGTATCTCAACGTCCTTAATTCATGAGTTTTCAAAGATAATTCTTCTCCTCGAGAGAGAGAGAGAGAGAGTAGACGGTAATGCAGCATTAGTGCAGTTCCAACGAGAGAAACATGTATATTTAAAGAAGTGATGCTACCAACATTTGTAGAACACTTTTTTTCAAAAATTGTTTGTTATTTTATTATTTCATTATTTTGTGATTTTATAACACGTTTCGAGCTTTTCTTGCTTGCTCTCTTCAGATATATAGTCCATTTTATATATATTGAAATCAACATCTACCGTTACTTTCATAGCTTTAAACGATATATATATATATATATATATATACATACATATGGAGAATATATCTGAAGAGAGCAAGCATGAAAGCTCGAAACGTGTTACAAAATCACAAAATTATAAAATGATAAAATAATAAAATAACAAACAATTTTTGAAAAAAGTTTTTTTTACAAATGTTGGTATTTTTAAATTCTTATCCACAGACATGTGTTTCATCCTTTTTACCGGGAATCATCAGTGTGGAAGGTGATTGCTCCGCCAGTAACACGATTCGAAACTCTCAGATCCAAGTCAATATTTTAACTTTTGTCTGAATGCTTAGGACGATGCGGCGCCCAAACCAACCACGTTGAAGGAAGAGAATTAATATCTATTTAGGTTTAAGTAAGGGGACACTCATAGAAGGCTGTCAGGAACTTAGCCTTATAGGAGCTGACTGAAAGCTATCCGTCTCGTGATTCTCTGTGACTCGTTTATAATATAAATTAAAATATATATAAAAAAAAAACACTAGCCTCAACCATCGATAATAAGCGTAGTTCAACAAATATTATTTGATTGCCTCTCTCTCATATATATATATATATATATATATATATATATATATATATGAAGAAGAATGGAAAGGAATTAGAAAAGCAAAAGCCAAATCAAATTTCAATTCAATTGCTCAGAGCAAGGTATATTCCGCAAAAAGGCAATTTATTCAAGTTAAATTTTCCTTAAGCCAGGCTTTTCAAAGATCAAAATCTTATCATCAGAGGAAGTCGCTGGGATAGATAAGTTGGCAAAGGCCAAGATTTAAAATTTGAAAAAATAAAATAAAAGTTGTAGGGAAAGAAACACAGGGCAAAACTCTGCCCAAATGCAAGCAAATATATATATATATATATATAATGTATAAACAAGTATAACAATGAAATGTAATTCCAATAGTATTTTTAAATGTAGCTTTTTGCATAGGCAACTACTGTTTTTTAAATGAAACAAAAGAATATTTGAAGTGAACTCTGAAACCACTATACTCATACTTCTAAAATTTGGAACAGATTTCTTGATTTGAGGAAATGTATAGTTATTTTATTTTCGTTAGAAATATTTCATCTTTTAATCTTTTGTCTTATCTGAATGGTTGTAGCCAGTCCGGCTACAGCTTAAGAATTTCACACGTAGGTGTGATCTCACTTCTTTTTTTTTTTCAGAACAGAAATAAAATTGTTCAGTTGTTGTCTGAAGATCCTGTCGAAATGCAAATGAAATAAATCATTACATATAACTGAAATTGGGGTTTGAGTTTTTCCATATAACATTGCTAATAATGCTCAGTAATGACTTAATTATCGTTTTATTCAGCAACAGTGTTTGAAACGGTAAAACCGTGTGTTTATTTTTTGTCGTTACTGACATCTTCACAGTTTATCCATGAAATCGTGTTAATTTCCCTTAAAATTGAAAGTAGCCGGAACTTTATTCCTAAACTATCTATTTACCTTCACAACCAACTGAGGTAACTAACCCAAACCCGTCATTTAATATATATATTAGTTATGAAAATATATTTATGGCAATTAAGCTACACAGAGGCTCCAGCATTTCATCCCTGAGGAGAATCTTCAGGCTAAAATGCATGGAATTAGTTTTGCCGGGTGTTTTTATATACACGGCTAGCTAGTTGTTCTCTTAGCTAATCGTTGAGCTTCTCACGAACAAAGGTTCGGTTAGTTTTACTTTCTATTTCCTGTTCTATTATTCTGTTTTCTATAGAGTGGCCTATGTCCTTTTTCTTTGTTGTGTCAATATAATGGGTGAACTTATTTTAACACGTGGTTCCTTGTATTTCGATTTTAGGTTTTAGTTTTTATGTTGTTAGGTTTTAGTTTAGTTTTTTTTACTTATTTGTTTATTTATTTATTTATGCATTGTTAGCCCAAAGTAAATTTTATTCTGTGCAGGCAGCTGTTTGCTATCTCACTTTTACAGTTTAATAGATTTTGGGGGTCTTTAAAGTTTAGGATTTCAAATTTCTCATTCAGACATAGCTGTACTTGCGTATCGAGCACTGTTGAAGTAAATACTGAAAATTGATACATAAAAAATTATATCTCCTTAAAATATTTTATGTGGATACATGAAGTACTAATATATATATATATATAATCATGTTTTTTTTTAATGTGAAATTCAATGGAATTTAGCAGGTTTTAGTTCAGAAATGGAACTCCCACATTTCATATAAATGTAAAAGTCATGGTTTCTTTAGTGGGGGGAAAAAGCCAAAAAAGGGGGTGAGGTATTTAAATGGATAATAGCATGGACTGACAACCTGTGTATGCCTCTCGATTTCATAGCACCACTTTCACTATGGATGCTGGTAACCTTCATGTGGTCCCTCCTGTAAGTACCTGATTCTAGAAAGAACTGGGAAGCCAATACCAACAACAGAATCGAGCTGGACAAAATTTACGTCTTTGAGTTATTTTATGTTGTATGTTTCTGAGAGTCTATGCGACTGCTATCATATGACATAGCCTAGAGGCAAAGCCTGCTAGGGTTTTCGAACTGACATTTTAGTGAAAAAAACAAAACAAAACAAAAATTACAATGTATATTTATATGAAAAAGAAGAAGCACTTACCCTTCTCCAGGCGATGACTGGCTTAGGTGTTCCTTCGGCTTCACAAGGTATGGTCACTGACTGGCCTGCCTCGGCTTGATAGATGGACTTTGGACGGATTGTGAAATATGGGGGATCTGCAAGAGCAAATCCACAAGGATTGAACCAAGGAACAAAAATAGACTTTTAAACATCAGTATTTCTTAATGAAGAAGGAATGAAAAAATGATGCCCCTCCCAATTTATAAAGCTTGCCACAAATCAGTGATATTTAGACTTTTGCTGGACGTAGATGTATATTTTGAGATGTTTTTGGAGCATACAATTGTCATGTTAATTAAAAAGAAAGTGGATTTATTTGAACCATAGGAAGCAAAAAAATCAATTAGAAAAAAAATTCATTGAATAAATTTTGTCATGGTGAAAACCAAAGGAAGTAATTATTAACAACTATCATCATCTTATGGAAATTCCACACTTGCTGACCTACTCTTTCTTGTTACTGTAACAATTTCTGGTTGGCGGTTGATGAGGACTGGGTATTGCACATACTAGCAAACATTGTATATTAAGAAAACAAATCTCCTTAACTCACAATCTTTATCTAGATATTATTATCTCTGTCTTGCTCTCAATTTTTATCCTACACCTAACCCAAACCCAAACCCTAACCTTAACTTTCTTTCTATTTGGCCTTTGCAAAAATAATGGCCGCCTGAAGTTCTTGGTTTTAAAAAGTTTTTTTTAACACAAATTTTGTAGTTTTTTCTGGTAAAATTTGAACATATCTGATATTAAATGTGTTCTCAAGAATAATTTGTAACTTTATTCAGATAGAAAGTATTATTTTTGAAGCAATGATTAACACACCAAAAACATGACCTTCGCCGTCTTATGTTGCATGAGTTCAAACTTGGGCACAATGGCTCCGAAACTTCTGGCCATATCAATAGAGCATGGTGAGATGGATCTACAAGCGATCGGACAGTACGAAGGTGGTTCCAAAAATTCCGTAGTGGAGATGAGAGCCTTGAAGATGAAGAAGCGAGAGGACGACCGTTTAATCTTGACAATGAACAATTGCAAACACTTGTTGAACAAAATCCACGTCAAAGTGTCAAAGAAATGTCTAAGCCACTTGCTGTCAGCACGGCAGCAGTTTCACATCATTTACAGAGTATTATAAAGGTGAACCAATTTCATGAATAAATGTATGTTTCTGAAATCGGCCATTATTTTTGGAACCACCTAATATTTACCTACTTCAGTATCTCTTTATATTCCTATCTGTTCTAGAGAAAGTACTGACACCCCCTGCCTTATACAATGGAATATCCCAAGTAGCATATCAACAACGACAATGTTAAAGAGTATGAAGACAACCGGGTCGTTCCCCATATACATTACAATCCAGTTACCAAACTTGTAACATCCTATTGTATTGTTCATTAACAGAAACCCTCTTATATATGCATTGTTTACCGACAGTAATAAACATTTTTAGATTTGTATGTTGTTCATTGGTGTTATTATTGAATTATTATTAAATTATTATAAATCATTATTAAATTATTATCAAATTTTTATAAAATTATTATTGAATTGTTATAAATTATTATTGAATTGTTATAAATAATTATTAAATTATTATAAATTATTATTAAATTATTAAATTATTATAAATAATTATTAAATTATTATAAATTATTATTGAATTATTATAAATCATTATTAAATTATTATCAAATTTTTATAAAATTATCATAAAATTATTATAAATAATTATTAAATTATTATAAATTATTATTGAATTATTTTAAATAATTATTAAATTATTTTAAATTATTATTAAATTATTATAAATTATTAAATTATTATTAAATTATTATGAATTATTATTAAATTATTATAAATTATTATTAAATCTCTTTAGATAGCATTGCAAAACATGGATAAATGAAATGTACAGCGATTACTGATAACGCGGATTACATCAAATCACATTACAAAATTATCTTATTTTTATCTTTCTATCCATATTTGACCATTTCTTATTATATCTTCTGCTGTCACTTCCTGTCACATCATTTCTTTGTATAACTTCATCAAAGACTGTTGGGTATTCATGACTGAAACTTGTTGGACAAGTCAGGCATAAAGTGAAGTGTATTGCTACCAAATATGCTCGGATTGGAGAAAGGATTGTGAATTTTATTAACGATTCCATGGGTGACATTGGGGGAGAAGGGGAGTTACCCAATATCTAAAGGAAACCCGTTCTTGTTAATATAACGTATTTCCTCGTGAATACATTTATTTCCCTGGTAAAAATATATCATATAAATAAAATAGTTTTCGGAGAAAATATTCAATCAAAATTCAGCTAATAACTAAGTTCTATTCTGTGTGCTTCTAGCTTCTTCCCCGACATCTATCGAAACTATTCCTGACATGAAGTGAATAAAAGAAAGGTAAGTAATGCCTGCTCTTTACAGAACATTCTAATGCATGACTTTTAATGAATGGTATCTGTGATTAGTTCTTTTGAAGAACAGCAGAACAAAAATGGTAAATATGGGCACCACTTATCTTCTCTTGAAATAATGGCTCTTCACTAAACAAATAAGTGGAAACAGTAAAGTAATTTGGTAGACAAACGTAAAGTTGAAAACAAATTTCAGTTACATATCTAAGTATCGGTTATTTGTAGACTTGTTTATATATATATATATATCTATATATATATATATATCTATATATATATATCTGGTTAGAATTCAAATTAAACCAGTATTTTCTGCGAGACTGCATCCTCACTGCACCTTCATATACACGAGTTATACTTGAGTTGAGCACGGTTCTGAAGAAGCCGTGCACACTTCGTCGGCACATGAATGTTTTAAACGGTGAAAGGAAAGATAAATTATATAAATAGAGGGTGAATTATAAGAAAAGTCATAAGAGAAATTAAATTGTGTTAATAAAAGAGAGAGAGGGAGGGAGGGAGAGAAAAAGAAGAGAGAAAAAGAGGAGGGATAGAGGGGGAAAGTGGAGGGGAGAGAGAGAAAGAGGAGAGAGGTGGAAGAGAGAGAAAGGGGGAGGGGAGAGAGAGAAAAAGAGGAGAGAGAGGGGGAAGAGAGAGAAGGGGAGGGGTGAGAGAGAAAAAGAGGAGGAAGAGAGAGAAAGAGAAAGATGGGAGATAATGGAGAGAGATAATATGGAGAGGAGAGAGAAAAAGAGGTGAGAGAGGTGGAAGAGAGAGAAGGGGGGGTGAGAGAGAGAAAGAGAAGAAAGAAGGAGATAGATAGAGAAAGATGGGAGAGAGGGGAGAAAGAGAGAAAGGGGGAGGAGAAAGAAAGGAGAAAGAGAGAAAGGGGAGGGGAGAAAGAGAGAAAGGGGAAGGGGAGAAAGAGAGAAAGCGGAAGGGGAGAAAGAGAGAAAGGGGAGAAAGAGAGAAAGGGGAAAAAGATAGAAAGGGGAAGTGGAGAGAGAGAAAGAGGAGAGAGAAGGGAGAGGTGAGAGAGAAAGAGGGGAGAGAAAGAGAAGTGTGAGGGGAGAGAAGGAGGAGGGGAGAGAGGGAGGAGGTGAGAGGGAGAAAAAGAGGAGAGAGAGAAAAAGAGGGGAGAGATGGGGGAAGAGAGAGAGAGTGAGCAAACGAGAGGGTCTATTATGACATCACAAAGTATTCTGAAATCCTTTGACGTTGTGAAAATTTTAATGTGGCTGTTTTGTCAATTGATTTTGTCACAGCTTTAAAGTCTTTGTGGTTAGTGTAAAACATGTAAACAAATATTGTTTGTAAATAAGAATGTTTTGTAAATAGTTGTACACTTTGTTTTTGCTTTTAATGTTCCATAAACTACCAATAAATAAATGTACTACATTTACCTTCACAATCGGTAAGAGGCAGTAAATGTATACACTAATGTACCAATGAGGTCACGGGTCATCTGATGTATACACTAATGTACCAATGTACCAATTGGGTCATGGGTCATCTATTGTATATTAGAACTTTGAAAACTAAACTAGTTTTCAATTTATTATTTATTGCAATGTTTCACCCAAAATTGGCCATTTTCCAAAAGATTAATGAGAAGGAAAAATTAAAAGCGAATGCAGAAAACAAGAAAATTCGGTAAAATATGGGGTAACCATGGTAACTGAAAAAATGGTGGAAATTAAAATATTGTATCTATAGCAACTAAATAATTGGAACACACAACCAATTTGCTTAACGACCATTTAATTTAATTTTTATTTTAGCTGGGAATTTAGATTACTTTAAAATGTGCTTTATTGGTTATATTATTTAATTAATATATATATATATATATATATATATATATATATATATAGTTTTCAGGTTCGATTATTTTCGATAGGAATTCGAATCAGAGAGCTCTATGTCCGTTCAAAAAAGAGTATGAATAAGTTTTGAGGTTGAAAAAGACTAGACATACATTCAGATTGTACACATTATAAGTTATTTCGACCGTAACTAGGACTCCTCGGATGTGTTTCCAACCACAATTCAAACGGTTTGAATTGTGGTTGGAAACACATCCGAGTAGACCTAGTTACAGTCGAAATAACTTATAATGTGTACAATCCTAATGTATATCTAGTCTTTTTCAACCTCATAACTTATATATATATATATATATATATATATTAGAAAACACATCATTAAACCCCAAAACAGTAACGGCCAAATATACGATACTCATAAATATTGGCTCACGGGATTTTTATAGAAATATTTTTTCATTTTTTAAATTTTTATTCTAATATCTCTTTAAATCTTCTCCGGTTTAAATCTCAATTGTTACTTTTCACCCCTACCTTTTTTTTCAAACCTAATTAAACCTTCCTTACACTAAATTTGAACAAACATACATAACACCCTAAGCAAATAACGAGAGTGACACGTGACTTAACATTTCCGAAACAGATGACAACAGAAGCTGAAGAGAGTCGGATGGCTAAGTCCTTTTGTGCTTGAAACCGACGGTACAAATGTTGTAATAATTTTTCTGTACCAAAATAAATAAATATTACGCTCTTAATTTTTAACTTTAATTCTTAATTAATCGAGCACTCTGCTGGGATTTTTCCTGCTATATTACAAAGAAGTTATATATATATATACACATAGATATGAAAGGAGTTCTATTTGAGCAATATTATAGAAATAAGAATTGAATTTATAAGAAATTTTGAAAAGGAAATATCCTTGATAAATTTTTGTAATTTTTAAAAAAGATTTCAATATGTATCATTGGTTCTCCACCCAACTGATAAGAAAATTTAAAAAGATATTTTAATTTTGATTTTTTGCGGAAATTTGAAAAGTAAAAATCTTTGGAAAATTTTGTGTCATATTTTTTTATATGTACCGGTGATTTTTTTATAGGTATCGTTGTGTTTTTTCCCTCTCCTATGCTATCAACATATCCACCTGTGATTCTTTCTGTCAGCGGATGTTTCTCTAGAACTAAGTTTTGTTGTTTTTTGTTGTTGTAAGAAACGTTGCTATAGGCGCTGATGAAGTAACGTTTTGGACCAACTTTATAAAATTATAAAATAAAATAATATTTCCAAATTGTTTTGGAAACGATCGTACACCGTAATGGACTTGATGTTGCAATTCTTGGAAAAATAAAAGTAATGGTTTTATTCATTAAATGTATATATATATATATATATATATATATTAATTGAATCAATTTTTCAAGAGTGTTTAATAGCATTTATAAAATTACATAAACAATATTATCCTGTTTATGACAAAGTCTTTGATAAGATGCCGTAGCATCGAAACGTTGGTTGATTGACGTAAGACTATAATATTGTTTAAAACAACTGTTAAAGGCAAATAATTCTTACCAGTCCTTCTGAGATTTACATCCGGGTCATAATAATAATTTTAGTACATTAGTAGTTCATATGCCAATCGAGAGGGATGAAATGTCATTTAAATGATGAAGAATATTATGAGAGGATTGAAAACGATGAATGGAATAGAACAAAATTTGACTACTTATCAGGACGGTTTATGATAAGTATTTGTTGAAATTGCATTTAAAAATGGCGCAGGTTTTAGTCTGCAAGGAAGCAGTTACGAGGTAATGTGTTCCACAGATGGAAAGTTTTTGGAAAGAAACTCTGTGCATGGAAATTCCACTTTTTATAGTTTCAAACTCACCATCTGTTTTTCTATAATTTTAAATGAGTACCTTTTTTTTAAATTATGCATGCATATTTTTTGCAGCATTACATCGAAGAACAGTGTCTTTCTAGTCATATTCCAAAGCAAATCTGTCCGCAGATATTTTTTGGGGGAGGGTAATACTATCCAAAGCAATTTAATAATACCTCGAATGACCAACATACAAATGTAAAAAGGTTTTCTTACGCCTTTTGGCTTGGAGCAAAGTGTAGTATCTTCCAGGAGATGTAGTAAATGCGCAAACGGCAGCGCAATTCAAAGTGAATGTTGGGCCACTGTATCCTCTTTTGTGTAAATTTCTACCACTCTTTCGCTACATGGCAACTGAAACAGGATTGTTTTTTGACAAGTTTATTGAATTGAATTGAATCTGTTCTAATATTATACTTTTTTGACAAGTTTATTGAATTGAATCTGTTCTAATATTATACTTTTTTGACAAGTTTATTGAATTGAATCTGTTCTAATATTATACTTTTTTGACAAGTTTATTGAATTGAACTGAATCTGTTCTAATATTATACTTTTTTGACAAGTTTATTGAATTGAATCTGTTCTAATATTATACTTTTTTGACAAGTTTATTGAATTGAATTGAATCTGTTCTAATATTATACTTTTTTGACAAGTTTATTGAATTGAATTGAATCTGTTCTAATATTATACTTTTTTGACAAGTTTATTGAATTGAATTGAATCTGTTCTAATATTATACTTTTTTGACAAGTTTATTGAATTGAATTGAATCTGTTCTAATATTATACTTTTTTGACAAGTTTATTGAATTGAATTGAATCTGTTCTAATATTATACTTTTTTGACAAGTTTATTGAATTGAATTGAATCTGTTCTAATATTATACTTTTTTGACAAGTTTATTGAATTGAATTCAATCTGTTCTAATATACTTTTTTGACAAGTTTATTGAATTGAATTGAATCTGTTCTAATAGTATACTTTTTTGACAAGTTTATTGAATTGAATTGAATCTGTTCAAATATTATACTTTTTTGACAAGTTTATTGAATTGAATTGAATTGAATCTGTTCTAATATTATACTTTTTTGACAAGTTTATTGAATTGAATTGAATTGAATCTGTTCTAATATTATACTTTTTTGACAAGTTTATTGAATTGAATTGAATCTGTTCTAATATTATACTTTTTTGACAAGTTTATTGAATTGAATTGAATCTGTTCTAATATTATACTTTTTTGACAAGTTTATTGAATTGAATTGAATCTGTTCAAATATTATACTTTTTTGACAAGTTTATTAAATTGAATTGAATCTGTTCTAATATTATACTTTTTTGACAAGTTTATTAAATTGAATTGAATCTGTTCTAATATTATACTTTTTTGACAAGTTTATTGAATTGAATTGAATTGAATCTGTTCTAATATTATACTTTTTTGACAAGTTTATTGAATTGAATTGAATTGAATCTGTTCTAATATTATACTTTTTTGACAAGTTTATTGAATTGAATTGAATCTGTTCTAATATTATACTTTTTTGACAAGTTTATTGAATTGAATTGAATCTGTTCAAATATTATACTTTTTTGACAAGTTTATTAAATTGAATTGAATCTGTTCTAATATTATACTTTTTTGACAAGTTTATTAAATTGAATTGAATCTGTTCTAATATTATACTTTTTTGACAAGTTTATTGAATTGAATTGAATCTGTTCTAATATTATACTTTTTTGACAAGTTTATTAAATTGAATTGAATCTGTTCTAATATTATACTTTTTTGACAAGTTTATTAAATTGAATTGAATCTGTTCTAATATTATACTTTTTTGACAAGTTTATTAAATTGAATTGAATCTGTTCTAATATTATACTTTTTTGACAAGTTTATTGAATTGAATTGAATTGAATCTGTTCTAATATTATACTTTTTTGACAAGTTTATTGAATTGAATTGAATTGAATCTGTTCTAATATTATACTTTTTTGACAAGTTTATTGAATTGAATTGAATCTGTTCTAATATTATACTTTTTTGACAAGTTTATTGAATTGAATTGAATCTGTTCTAATATTATACTTTTTTGACAAGTTTATTGAATTGAATTGAATCTGTTCAAATATTATACTTTTTTGACAAGTTTATTAAATTGAATTGAATCTGTTCTAATATTATACTTTTTTGACAAGTTTATTAAATTGAATTGAATCTGTTCTAATATTATACTTTTTTGACAAGTTTATTGAATTGAATTGAATTGAATCTGTTCTAATATTATACTTTTTTGACAAGTTTATTGAATTGAATTGAATTGAATCTGTTCTAATATTATACTTTTTTGACAAGTTTATTGAATTGAATTGAATCTGTTCTAATAGTATACTTTTTTGACAAGTTTATTGAATTGAATTGAATCTGTTCAAATATTATACTTTTTTGACAAGTTTATTAAATTGAATTGAATCTGTTCTAATATTATACTTTTTTGACAAGTTTATTAAATTGAATTGAATCTGTTCTAATATTATACTTTTTTGACAAGTTTATTGAATTGAATTGAATCTGTTCTAATATTATACTTTTTTGACAAGTTTATTGAATTGAATTGAATTGAATCTGTTCTAATATTATACTTTTTTGACAAGTTTATTGAATTGAATTGAATCTGTTCTAATATTATACTTTTTTGACAAGTTTATTGAATTGAATTGAATCTGTTCTAATATTATACTTTTTTGACAAGTTTATTGAATTGAACTGAATCTGTTCTAATATTATACTTTTTTGACAAGTTTATTGAATTGAATTGAATCTGTTCTAATATTATACTTTTTCGACAAGTTTATTGAATAGAATCTGTTCTAATATTATACTTTTTTGACAAGTTTATTGAATTGAACTGAATCTGTTCTAATATTATACTTTTTTGACAAGTTTATTGAATTGAATTGAATCTGTTCTAATATTATACTTTTTCGACAAGTTTATTAAATTGAATTGAATCTGTACTAATATTATACTTTTTTGACAAGTTTATTGAATTGAATCTGTACTAATATTATACTTTTTTGACAAGTTTATTGAATTGAATCTGTTCTAATATTATACTTTTTTGACAAGTTTATTGAATTGAATTCAATCTGTTCTAATATTATACTTTTTTGACAAGTTTATTGAATTGAATTGAATCTGTTTTAATATTATACTTTTTTGACAAGTTTATTGAATTGAATTGAATCTGTTCTAATATTATACTTTTTTGACAAGTTTATTGAATTGAATTGAATCTGTACTAATATTATACTTTTTTGACAAGTTTATTGAATTGAATCTGTACTAATATTATACTTTTTTGACAAGTTTATTGAATTGAATCTGTTCTAATATTATACTTTTTTGACAAGTTTATTGAATTGAATTGAATCTGTTCTAATATTATACTTTTTCGACAAGTTTATTGAATTGAATCTGTTCTAATATTATACTTTTTTGACAAGTTTAGTGAATTGAATTGAATCTGTTCTAATATTATACTTTTTCGACAAGTTTATTAAATTGAATTGAATCTGTACTAATATTATACTTTTTTGACAAGTTTATTGAATTGAATCTGTACTAATATTATACTTTTTTGACAAGTTTATTGAATTGAATCTGTTCTAATATTATACTTTTTTGACAAGTTTATTGAATTGAATTCAATCTGTTCTAATATTATACTTTTTTGACAAGTTTATTGAATTGAATTGAATCTGTTCTAATATTATACTTTTTTGACAAGTTTATTGAATTGAATTCAATCTGTTCTAATATTATACTTTTTGGACAAGTTTATTGAATTGAATTCAATCTGTTCTAATATTATACTTTTTTGACAAGTTTATTGAATTTAATCTGTTCTAATATTATACTTTTTTGACAAGTTTATTGAATTGAATCTGTTCTAATATTATACTTTTTTGACAAGTTTATTGAATTGAATTGAATCTGTTCTAATATTATACTTTTTTGACAAGTTTATTGAATTGAATTGAATCTGTTCTAATATTATACTTTTTTGACAAGTTTATTGAATTGAATCTGTTCTAATATTATACTTTTTTGACAAGTTTATTGAATTGAATTGAATCTGTTCTAATATTATACTTTTTTGACAAGTTTATTGAATTGAATTGAATCTGTTCTAATATTATACTTTTTTGACAAGTTTATTAAATTGAATTGAATCTGTTCTAATATTATACTTTTTTGACAAGTTTATTGAATTGAATTGAATCTGTTCTAATATTATACTTTTTTGACAAGTTTATTGAATTGAATTGAATCTGTTCTAATATTATACTTTTTTGACAAGTTTATTGAATTGAATTGAATCTGTTCTTATATTATACTTTTTCGACAAGTTTATTGAATTGAATCTGTTCTAATATTATACTTTTTTGACAAGTTTATTGAATTGAACTGAATCTGTTCTAATATTATACTTTTTTGACAAGTTTATTGAATTGAATTGAATCTGTTCTAATATTATACTTTTTCGACAAGTTTATTAAATTGAATTGAATCTGTACTAATATTATACTTTTTTGACAAGTTTATTGAATTTAATCTGTTCTAATATTATACTTTTTTGACAAGTTCATTGAATTGAATCTGTACTAATATTATACTTTTTTGACAAGTTTATTGAATTGAATCTGTTCTAATATTATACTTTTTTGACAAGTTTATTGAATTGAATTGAATCTGTTCTAATATTATACTTTTTTGACAAGTTTATTGAATTGAATTGAATCTGTTCTAATATTATACTTTTTTGACAAGTTTATTGAATTGAATTGAATCTGTTCTAATATTATACTTTTTCGACAAGTTTATTGAATTGAATCTGTTCTAATATTATACTTTTTTGACAAGTTTATTGAATTGAACTGAATCTGTTCTAATATTATACTTTTTTGACAAGTTTATTGAATTGAATTGAATCTGTTCTAATATTATACTTTTTCGACAAGTTTATTAAATTGAATTGAATCTGTACTAATATTATACTTTTTTGACAAGTTTATTGAATTGAATCTGTACTAATATTATACTTTTTTGACAAGTTTATTGAATTGAATCTGGTCTAATATTAGACTTTTTTGACAAGTTTATTGAATTGAATTCAATCTGTTCTAATATTATACCTTTTTGACAAGTTTATTGAATTGAATTGAATCTGTTCTAATATTATACTTTTTTGACAAGTTTATTGAATTGAATTCAATCTGTTCTAATATTATACTTTTTTGACAAGTTTATTGAATTGAATTCAATCTGTTCTAATATTATACTTTTTTGACAAGTTTATTGAATTGAATCTGTTCTAATATTATACTTTTTTGACAAGTTTATTGAATTGAATTCAATCTGTTCTAATATTATACTTTTTTGACAAGTTTATTGAATTGAATTGAATCTGTTCTAATATTATACTTTTTTGACAAGTTTATTGAATTTAATCTGTTCTAATATTATACTTTTTTGACAAGTTTATTGAATTGAATTGAATCTGTTCTAATATTATACTTTTTTGACAAGTTTATTGAATTGAATTGAATCTGTTCTAATATTATACTTTTTTGACAAGTTTATTGAATTGAATTGAATCTGTTCTAATATTATACTTTTTTGACAAGTTTATTGAATTGAATTGAATCTGTTCTAATATTATACTTTTTTGACAAGTTTATTGAATTGAATTGAATCTGTTCTAATATTATACTTTTTTGACAAGTTTATTGAATTGAATTGAATCTGTTCTAATATTATACTTTTTTGACAAGTTTATTGAATTGAATTCAATCTGTTCTAATATACTTTTTTGACAAGTTTATTGAATTGAATTGAATCTGTTCTAATAGTATACTTTTTTGACAAGTTTATTGAATTGAATTGAATCTGTTCAAATATTATACTTTTTTGACAAGTTTATTGAATTGAATTGAATTGAATCTGTTCTAATATTATACTTTTTTGACAAGTTTATTGAATTGAATTGAATTGAATCTGTTCTAATATTATACTTTTTTGACAAGTTTATTGAATTGAATTGAATCTGTTCTAATATTATACTTTTTTGACAAGTTTATTGAATTGAATTGAATCTGTTCTAATATTATACTTTTTTGACAAGTTTATTGAATTGAATTGAATCTGTTCAAATATTATACTTTTTTGACAAGTTTATTAAATTGAATTGAATCTGTTCTAATATTATACTTTTTTGACAAGTTTATTAAATTGAATTGAATCTGTTCTAATATTATACTTTTTTGACAAGTTTATTGAATTGAATTGAATTGAATCTGTTCTAATATTATACTTTTTTGACAAGTTTATTGAATTGGATTGAATTGAATCTGTTCTAATATTATACTTTTTTGACAAGTTTATTGAATTGAATTGAATCTCTTCTAATATTATACTTTTTTGACAAGTTTATTGAATTGAATTGAATCTGTTCAAATATTATACTTTTTTGACAAGTTTATTAAATTGAATTGAATCTGTTCTAATATTATACTTTTTTGACAAGTTTATTAAATTGAATTGAATCTGTTCTAATATTATACTTTTTTGACAAGTTTATTGAATTGAATTGAATCTGTTCTAATATTATACTTTTTTGACAAGTTTATTAAATTGAATTGAATCTGTTCTAATATTATACTTTTTTGACAAGTTTATTAAATTGAATTGAATCTGTTCTAATATTATACTTTTTTGACAAGTTTATTAAATTGAATTGAATCTGTTCTAATATTATACTTTTTTGACAAGTTTATTGAATTGAATTGAATTGAATCTGTTCTAATATTATACTTTTTTGACAAGTTTATTGAATTGAATTGAATTGAATCTGTTCTAATATTATACTTTTTTGACAAGTTTATTGAATTGAATTGAATCTGTTCTAATATTATACTTTTTTGACAAGTTTATTGAATTGAATTGAATCTGTTCTAATATTATACTTTTTTGACAAGTTTATTGAATTGAATTGAATCTGTTCAAATATTATACTTTTTTGACAAGTTTATTAAATTGAATTGAATCTGTTCTAATATTATACTTTTTTGACAAGTTTATTAAATTGAATTGAATCTGTTCTAATATTATACTTTTTTGACAAGTTTATTGAATTGAATTGAATTGAATCTGTTCTAATATTATACTTTTTTGACAAGTTTATTGAATTGAATTGAATTGAATCTGTTCTAATATTATACTTTTTTGACAAGTTTATTGAATTGAATTGAATCTGTTCTAATATTATACTTTTTTGACAAGTTTATTGAATTGAATTGAATCTGTTCAAATATTATACTTTTTTGACAAGTTTATTAAATTGAATTGAATCTGTTCTAATATTATACTTTTTTGACAAGTTTATTAAATTGAATTGAATCTGTTCTAATATTATACTTTTTTGACAAGTTTATTGAATTGAATTGAATTGAATCTGTTCTAATATTATACTTTTTTGACAAGTTTATTGAATTGAATTGAATTGAATCTGTTCTAATATTATACTTTTTTGACAAGTTTATTGAATTGAATTGAATCTGTTCTAATATTATACTTTTTTGACAAGTTTATTGAATTGAATTGAATCTGTTCAAATATTATACTTTTTTGACAAGTTTATTAAATTGAATTGAATCTGTTCTAATATTATACTTTTTTGACAAGTTTATTGAATTGAATTGAATTGAATCTGTTCTAATATTATACTTTTTTGACAAGTTTATTGAATTGAATTGAATTGAATCTGTTCTAATATTATACTTTTTTGACAAGTTTATTGAATTGAATTGAATCTGTTCTAATAGTATACTTTTTTGACAAGTTTATTGAATTGAATTGAATCTGTTCAAATATTATACTTTTTTGACAAGTTTATTAAATTGAATTGAATCTGTTCTAATATTATACTTTTTTGACAAGTTTATTAAATTGAATTGAATCTGTTCTAATATTATACTTTTTTGACAAGTTTATTGAATTGAATTGAATCTGTTCTAATATTATACTTTTTTGACAAGTTTATTGAATTGAATTGAATTGAATCTGTTCTAATATTATACTTTTTTGACAAGTTTATTGAATTGAATTGAATCTGTTCTAATATTATACTTTTTTGACAAGTTTATTGAATTGAATTGAATCTGTTCTAATATTATACTTTTTTGACAAGTTTATTGAATTGAACTGAATCTGTTCTAATATTATACTTTTTTGACAAGTTTATTGAATTGAATTGAATCTGTTCTAATATTATACTTTTTCGACAAGTTTATTGAATAGAATCTGTTCTAATATTATACTTTTTTGACAAGTTTATTGAATTGAACTGAATCTGTTCTAATATTATACTTTTTTGACAAGTTTATTGAATTGAATTGAATCTGTTCTAATATTATACTTTTTCGACAAGTTTATTAAATTGAATTGAATCTGTACTAATATTATACTTTTTTGACAAGTTTATTGAATTGAATCTGTACTAATATTATACTTTTTTGACAAGTTTATTGAATTGAATCTGTTCTAATATTATACTTTTTTGACAAGTTTATTGAATTGAATTCAATCTGTTCTAATATTATACTTTTTTGACAAGTTTATTGAATTGAATTGAATCTGTTTTAATATTATACTTTTTTGACAAGTTTATTGAATTGAATTGAATCTGTTCTAATATTATACTTTTTTGACAAGTTTATTGAATTGAATTGAATCTGTACTAATATTATACTTTTTTGACAAGTTTATTGAATTGAATCTGTACTAATATTATACTTTTTTGACAAGTTTATTGAATTGAATCTGTTCTAATATTATACTTTTTTGACAAGTTTATTGAATTGAATTGAATCTGTTCTAATATTATACTTTTTCGACAAGTTTATTGAATTGAATCTGTTCTAATATTATACTTTTTTGACAAGTTTAGTGAATTGAATTGAATCTGTTCTAATATTATACTTTTTCGACAAGTTTATTAAATTGAATTGAATCTGTACTAATATTATACTTTTTTGACAAGTTTATTGAATTGAATCTGTACTAATATTATACTTTTTTGACAAGTTTATTGAATTGAATCTGTTCTAATATTATACTTTTTTGACAAGTTTATTGAATTGAATTCAATCTGTTCTAATATTATACTTTTTTGACAAGTTTATTGAATTGAATTGAATCTGTTCTAATATTATACTTTTTTGACAAGTTTATTGAATTGAATTCAATCTGTTCTAATATTATACTTTTTGGACAAGTTTATTGAATTGAATTCAATCTGTTCTAATATTATACTTTTTTGACAAGTTTATTGAATTTAATCTGTTCTAATATTATACTTTTTTGACAAGTTTATTGAATTGAATCTGTTCTAATATTATACTTTTTTGACAAGTTTATTGAATTGAATTGAATCTGTTCTAATATTATACTTTTTTGACAAGTTTATTGAATTGAATTGAATCTGTTCTAATATTATACTTTTTTGACAAGTTTATTGAATTGAATCTGTTCTAATATTATACTTTTTTGACAAGTTTATTGAATTGAATTGAATCTGTTCTAATATTATACTTTTTTGACAAGTTTATTGAATTGAATTGAATCTGTTCTAATATTATACTTTTTTGACAAGTTTATTAAATTGAATTGAATCTGTTCTAATATTATACTTTTTTGACAAGTTTATTGAATTGAATTGAATCTGTTCTAATATTATACTTTTTTGACAAGTTTATTGAATTGAATTGAATCTGTTCTAATATTATACTTTTTTGACAAGTTTATTGAATTGAATTGAATCTGTTCTTATATTATACTTTTTCGACAAGTTTATTGAATTGAATCTGTTCTAATATTATACTTTTTTGACAAGTTTATTGAATTGAACTGAATCTGTTCTAATATTATACTTTTTTGACAAGTTTATTGAATTGAATTGAATCTGTTCTAATATTATACTTTTTCGACAAGTTTATTAAATTGAATTGAATCTGTACTAATATTATACTTTTTTGACAAGTTTATTGAATTTAATCTGTTCTAATATTATACTTTTTTGACAAGTTTATTGAATTGAATCTGTACTAATATTATACTTTTTTGACAAGTTTATTGAATTGAATCTGTTCTAATATTATACTTTTTTGACAAGTTTATTGAATTGAATTGAATCTGTTCTAATATTATACTTTTTTGACAAGTTTATTGAATTGAATTGAATCTGTTCTAATATTATACTTTTTTGACAAGTTTATTGAATTGAATTGAATCTGTTCTAATATTATACTTTTTCGACAAGTTTATTGAATTGAATCTGTTCTAATATTATACTTTTTTGACAAGTTTATTGAATTGAACTGAATCTGTTCTAATATTATACTTTTTTGACAAGTTTATTGAATTGAATTGAATCTGTTCTAATATTATACTTTTTCGACAAGTTTATTAAATTGAATTGAATCTGTACTAATATTATACTTTTTTGACAAGTTTATTGAATTGAATCTGTACTAATATTATACTTTTTTGACAAGTTTATTGAATTGAATCTGGTCTAATATTAGACTTTTTTGACAAGTTTATTGAATTGAATTCAATCTGTTCTAATATTATACCTTTTTGACAAGTTTATTGAATTGAATTGAATCTGTTCTAATATTATACTTTTTTGACAAGTTTATTGAATTGAATTCAATCTGTTCTAATATTATACTTTTTTGACAAGTTTATTGAATTGAATTCAATCTGTTCTAATATTATACTTTTTTGACAAGTTTATTGAATTGAATCTGTTCTAATATTATACTTTTTTGACAAGTTTATTGAATTGAATTCAATCTGTTCTAATATTATACTTTTTTGACAAGTTTATTGAATTGAATTGAATCTGTTCTAATATTATACTTTTTTGACAAGTTTATTGAATTGAATTGAATCTGTTCTAATATTATACTTTTTTGACAAGTTTATTGAATTGAACTGAATCTGTTCTAATATTATACTTTTTTGACAAGTTTATTGAATTGAATTGAATCTGTTCTAATATTATACTTTTTCGACAAGTTTATTGAATAGAATCTGTTCTAATATTATACTTTTTTGACAAGTTTATTGAATTGAACTGAATCTGTTCTAATATTATACTTTTTTGACAAGTTTATTGAATTGAATTGAATCTGTTCTAATATTATACTTTTTCGACAAGTTTATTAAATTGAATTGAATCTGTACTAATATTATACTTTTTTGACAAGTTTATTGAATTGAATCTGTACTAATATTATACTTTTTTGACAAGTTTATTGAATTGAATCTGTTCTAATATTATACTTTTTTGACAAGTTTATTGAATTGAATTCAATCTGTTCTAATATTATACTTTTTTGACAAGTTTATTGAATTGAATTGAATCTGTTTTAATATTATACTTTTTTGACAAGTTTATTGAATTGAATTGAATCTGTTCTAATATTATACTTTTTTGACAAGTTTATTGAATTGAATTGAATCTGTACTAATATTATACTTTTTTGACAAGTTTATTGAATTGAATCTGTACTAATATTATACTTTTTTGACAAGTTTATTGAATTGAATCTGTTCTAATATTATACTTTTTTGACAAGTTTATTGAATTGAATTGAATCTGTTCTAATATTATACTTTTTCGACAAGTTTATTGAATTGAATCTGTTCTAATATTATACTTTTTTGACAAGTTTAGTGAATTGAATTGAATCTGTTCTAATATTATACTTTTTCGACAAGTTTATTAAATTGAATTGAATCTGTACTAATATTATACTTTTTTGACAAGTTTATTGAATTGAATCTGTACTAATATTATACTTTTTTGACAAGTTTATTGAATTGAATCTGTTCTAATATTATACTTTTTTGACAAGTTTATTGAATTGAATTCAATCTGTTCTAATATTATACTTTTTTGACAAGTTTATTGAATTGAATTGAATCTGTTCTAATATTATACTTTTTTGACAAGTTTATTGAATTGAATTCAATCTGTTCTAATATTATACTTTTTTGACAAGTTTATTGAATTGAATTCAATCTGTTCTAATATTATACTTTTTTGACAAGTTTATTGAATTTAATCTGTTCTAATATTATACTTTTTTGACAAGTTTATTGAATTGAATCTGTTCTAATATTATACTTTTTTGACAAGTTTATTGAATTGAATTGAATCTGTTCTAATATTATACTTTTTTGACAAGTTTATTGAATTGAATTGAATCTGTTCTAATATTATACTTTTTTGACAAGTTTATTGAATTGAATCTGTTCTAATATTATACTTTTTTGACAAGTTTATTGAATTGAATCTGTTCTAATATTATACTTTTTTGACAAGTTTATTGAATTGAATTGAATCTGTTCTAATATTATACTTTTTTGACAAGTTTATTAAATTGAATTGAATCTGTTCTAATATTATACTTTTTTGACAAGTTTATTGAATTGAATTGAATCTGTTCTAATATTATACTTTTTTGACAAGTTTATTGAATTGAATTGAATCTGTTCTAATATTATACTTTTTTGACAAGTTTATTGAATTGAATTGAATCTGTTCTAATATTATACTTTTTCGACAAGTTTATTGAATTGAATCTGTTCTAATATTATACTTTTTTGACAAGTTTATTGAATTGAACTGAATCTGTTCTAATATTATACTTTTTTGACAAGTTTATTGAATTGAATTGAATCTGTTCTAATATTATACTTTTTCGACAAGTTTATTAAATTGAATTGAATCTGTACTAATATTATACTTTTTTGACAAGTTTATTGAATTTAATCTGTTCTAATATTATACTTTTTTGACAAGTTTATTGAATTGAATCTGTACTAATATTATACTTTTTTGACAAGTTTATTGAATTGAATCTGTTCTAATATTATACTTTTTTGACAAGTTTATTGAATTGAATTGAATCTGTTCTAATATTATACTTTTTTGACAAGTTTATTGAATTGAATTGAATCTGTTCTAATATTATACTTTTTTGACAAGTTTATTGAATTGAATTGAATCTGTTCTAATATTATACTTTTTCGACAAGTTTATTGAATTGAATCTGTTCTAATATTATACTTTTTTGACAAGTTTATTGAATTGAACTGAATCTGTTCTAATATTATACTTTTTTGACAAGTTTATTGAATTGAATTGAATCTGTTCTAATATTATACTTTTTCGACAAGTTTATTAAATTGAATTGAATCTGTACTAATATTATACTTTTTTGACAAGTTTATTGAATTGAATCTGTACTAATATTATACTTTTTTGACAAGTTTATTGAATTGAATCTGGTCTAATATTATACTTTTTTGACAAGTTTATTGAATTGAATTCAATCTGTTCTAATATTATACCTTTTTGACAAGTTTATTGAATTGAATTCAATCTGTTCTAATATTATACTTTTTTGACAAGTTTATTGAATTGAATTCAATCTGTTCTAATATTATACTTTTTTGACAAGTTTATTGAATTGAATTCAATCTGTTCTAATATTATACTTTTTTGACAAGTTTATTGAATTGAATCTGTTCTAATATTATACTTTTTTGACAAGTTTATTGAATTGAATTCAATCTGTTCTAATATTATACTTTTTTGACAAGTTTATTGAATTGAATTGAATCTGTTCTAATATTATACTTTTTGGACAAGTTTATTGAATTGAATTCAATCTGTTCTAATATTATACTTTTTGGACAAGTTTATTGAATTGAATTGAATCTGTTCTAATATTATACTTTTTTGACAAGTTTATTGAATTTAATCTGTTCTAATATTATACTTTTTTGACAAGTTTATTGAATTGAATCTGTTCTAATATTATACTTTTTTGACAAGTTTATTGAATTGAATTGAATCTGTTCTAATATTATACTTTTTTGACAAGTTTATTGAATTGAATTGAATCTGTTCTAATATTATACTTTTTTGACAAGTTTATTGAATTGAATCTGTTCTAATATTATACTTTTTTGACAAGTTTATTGAATTGAATCTGTACTAATATTATACTTTTTTGACAAGTTTATTGAATTGAATCTGTTCTAATATTATACTTTTTTGACAAGTTTATTGAATTGAATTCAATCTGTTCTAATATTATACTTTTTTGACAAGTTTATTGAATTGAATTGAATCTGTTCTAATATTATACTTTTTTGACAAGTTTATTGAATTGAATTGAATCTGTTCTAATATTATACTTTTTCGACAAGTTTATTGAATTGAATCTGTTCTAATATTATACTTTTTTGACAAGTTTATTGAATTGAACTGAATCTGTTCTAATATTATACTTTTTTGACAAGTTTATTGAATTGAATTGAATCTGTTCTAATATTATACTTTTTTGACAAGTTTATTGAATTGAATTGAATCTGTTCTAATATTATACTTTTTTGACAAGTTTATTGAATTGAATCTGTACTAATATTATACTTTTTTGACAAGTTTATTGAATTGAATCTGTTCTAATATTATACTTTTTTGACAAGTTTATTGAATTGAATTCAATCTGTTCTAATATTATACTTTTTTGACAAGTTTATTGAATTGAATTGAATCTGTTCTAATATTATACTTTTTCGATAAGTTTATTAAATTGAATTGAATCTGTACTAATATTATACTTTTTTGACAAGTTTATTGAATTGAATCTGTACTAATATTATACTTTTTTGACAAGTTTATTGAATTGAATCTGGTCTAATATTATACTTTTTTGACAAGTTTATTGAATTGAATTCAATCTGTTCTAATATTATACCTTTTTGACAAGTTTATTGAATTGAATTGAATCTGTTCTAATATTATACTTTTTTGACAAGTTTATTGAATTGAATTCAATCTGTTCTAATATTATACTTTTTTGACAAGTTTATTGAATTGAATTCAATCTGTTCTAATATTATACTTTTTTGACAAGTTTATTGAATTGAATCTGTTCTAATAGTATACTTTTTTGACAAGTTTATTGAATTGAATTCAATCTGTTCTAATATTATACTTTTTTGACAAGTTTATTGAATTGAATTGAATCTGTTCTAATATTATACTTTTTTGACAAGTTTATTGAATTGAATTCAATCTGTTCTAATATTATACTTTTTGGACAAGTTTATTGAATTGAATTCAATCTGTTCTAATATTATACTTTTTTGACAAGTTTATTGAATTTAATCTGTTCTAATATTATACTTTTTTGACAAGTTTATTGAATTGAATCTGTTCTAATATTATACTTTTTTGACAAGTTTATTGAATTGAATTGAATCTGTTCTAATATTATACTTTTTTGACAAGTTTATTGAATTTAATCTGTTCTAATATTATACTTTTTTGACAAGTTTATTGAATTGAATCTGTACTAATATTATACTTTTTTGACAAGTTTATTGAATTGAATCTGTTCTAATATTATACTTTTTTGACAAGTTTATTGAATTGAATTCAATCTGTTCTAATATTATACTTTTTTGACAAGTTTATTGAATTGAATTGAATCGGTTCTAATATTATACTTTTTTGACAAGTTTATTGAATTGAATTGAATCTGTTCTAATATTATACTTTTTTGACAAGTTTATTGAATTGAATTGAATCTGTTCTAATATTATACTTTTTTGACAAGTTTATTGAATTGAATTGAATCTGTTCTAATATTATACTTTTTCGACAAGTTTATTGAATTGAATCTGTTCTAATATTATACTTTTTTGACAAGTTTATTGAATTGAACTGAATCTGTTCTAATATTATACTTTTTTGACAAGTTTATTGAATTGAATTGAATCTGTTCTAATATTATACTTTTTCGACAAGTTTATTAAATTGAATTGAATCTGTACTAATATTATACTTTTTTGACAAGTTTATTGAATTGAATCTGTACTAATATTATACTTTTTTGACAAGTTTATTGAATTGAATCTGTTCTAATATTATACTTTTTTGACAAGTTTATTGAATTGAATCTGTACTAATATTATACTTTTTTGACAAGTTTATTGAATTGAATTCAATCTGTTCTAATATTATACTTTTTTGACAAGTTTATTGAATTGAATTGAATCTGTTCTAATATTATATTTTTTGACAAGTTTATCGAATTGAATCTGTTCTAATATTATACTTTTTTGACAAGTTTATTGAATTGAATCTGTTCTAATATTATACTTTTTTGACAAGTTTATTGAATTGAATCTGTACTAATATTATACTTTTTTGACAAGTTTATTGAATTGAATTGAATCTGTTCTAATATTATACTTTTTTGACAAGTTTATTGAATTGAATTGAATCTGTTCTAATATTATATTTTATCTTTTCTGTCAGTGAAAGAAAAAAATCTTTCTAGATTGCGGCAATTTTTATTTTTGTCCCAATCCAGAGTGCCTCTTTTTGGGGAGCGGGATTTTCGCCACATTAAAAAACTGACCTTGTATCTAACTCTGTCGTTGTGAGAAGGCAAATAAATATGTACTGTAAGTGAACAATGGGTAACTGGCTTGTAATGTATATGGGGAACTGCCCGGCATACTCATACAACCAGAAAACTCCTTAAGGCTAGCATCGTCGTCGTTGATATGTTATTCGGAATAGTATATCGTATAAGGAAGATGGTGTCAGTACTTACTTTAGAGCCCTTTTCATAACATAAATTTTCAAAGAGGCCGATAAGTGTGATACCCTCCCCCCATCCCAAACAGCCGCAACTAGGGTTCTTTGGAAGTTTGAGAGTCGAGTCTACCCGTAAGTCGTAACTAGGAGGAGAACAGATGGATTGATATCTTTCCTTAGAGTATTAGTGCAATTGATGCAATTATCTTGAACACGACATGGTGAGTTCATAGTTCATGCCCCTAACCACTTCATCACTTCCACTACCATTTTTATGAACGAGGGTTCCAATTCATAAATTCGTTCATCAATTTTTAATTAAAATTAAAAATAAATCTCACTTTTATATGAAAGCCTATTTTTTGAATGATTAAAAATATACAAACTTTCAGAGCTTTTTAATTAATCCCAGACCTCCTCCTCCTCCTGCTCCCCCCCCCCTTCCTGGTTCAGCAGGAACCCTGAGTGGGTTGAGCCAGCTTCCTCTTCAGACCACATCAGTTAAATGAGAAACCAAAATAAATAGCTTACCTTGAGTGTAACACATCCAAGATTTCAAAGTAGCAAAATTAGTTTTTGTGTGACTCAAAATTATTGGTTGTATTTTTTTGTTGTTGCAGATTCATTAAAAAAAAGCCTTGTAGCTCTTCTTGCTTCTCCCTATTTTGTTCTTTTCCATGAACGATGTTTCTGACAAAGGGAAAATAACTGCTATTTTCTAGATCAGCTGTTTTGAATCTTCTCATAGTATTCATCATTATTCAACTGTCAATGTCACCCCTCCTCTGCACTGCCCGAAATGCAGTGAAACCATTTTAGTTTTTAAGTTTTGTTTTGGTTTTCACTTTTTAAAAACTTATACAGAGAAAGAAAAAATATTTTAGTTGTAAGGGAGACAGATCTTTTTACACTCTTCGATTAAAAAAGTTATTCCCCTTGCTGATGTAGATTTCGTTCGGTGATTAATGAAAAATGTTTAATACTATAGATTGTCTAGGCCATTTATAAAAAGTGTAGCAAAGTATGTTATTATATTGTTAATAACATTGTACAACAATAACAAATGAAAATCTGCTAGTCAGAAACAAAATTTGATTTGTCAGCTAAAAGGCTATCTGGGTGTAACTATGAAAATTCGACAAAATAACTTTATAGGTATAGATTATAGATATAATAATAATAATAATAATAATAATAATAATAATAATAATAATAATAATAATAATAATAATTTTTTTTAAAATGGTGCCGGCCTAGGCTGACACCAAACAAAATATTTGCAGAGGGTCGAGGAGGATGATAAGACCGAGGAGGGACAGCACAAACCAGACCTCCACTGGAAGAATGCAGAGAATGCTGGGACCTTGGGGAGACTTATTGCCACCCAAATCCCAGAGAAGACCAATGGTCCTCACCAGTGAGAAATCAATGGTAAGCGGCTGTTGCGATACCGCAAGGTTATTTGCAGTGGATATCGAAAAGAGGTGAAGAATACTGGAAATCTGGGGAGGTTTGTTGTCACTCAGACTCCAGGAAATACCACTGGTTGTTGTTGGTGAGCAATCACTGACGGTGATCTGTGTGAGAACTCCTAGTGAGTCCAAATAATAATAATAATAATAAGAAGAAGAAGAAGACCTCCACTGGAAAAGTGCGGAGAGTGCTGGGATCTTGGGAAGGCTTATTGCCACTCAAATCTCAGTAAAGACCAATGGTCGATGCCATCAGGAAATCAGTGGTAAGCGGCTGTTGCGATAACGCAAGATCATTTGCAATTGTTACCAAAAGAGGCGGAGAGTACTGGAAATCTGTGGAGATTTGTTATCACTCAGACTCCAGGGAACACCACCGGCTATTGTGAGTGAGCAATCACTGATTATGACCGGTGTTAGAACTCCTAGTGGGTAAGTAGTAATAATTAGAAGAAAGAGGAGGAAATGAAAATATAAGGAGAAGAGGGGGGGTAAATAGAAATGAAGTAAGACAAATAAAAAGAAGGAGGAGGAGGAGAAGAGAAAGATGGGTGAGGGGGTGAAAAAGAGAAGACTAAAATTTACAAATAGAAGAAGAAGAAAAAGAAGAAGAAGAAGAGGAAAATAGGAAGAAGAAGAAGAAAAAAGAAGAAAAGAAGAAAAGAAAAAAGAAAGAAAAAAAGAGAAGAATAAAGAAGGAAAAGAAGAGGAAGAAGAAATAAGAAAAAAGAAGAAAGAAAAAGAAAAAAGAAAAAAAAAGAAAAAAAAGAAAAAAGAAAAAAAAGAAAAAAAAGAAAAAGAAGAAAAAGAAAAAGAAAAAAGAAGAAGAAAAAAGAAGAAGAACTACTACTATTATTACTACCCGGAAGTTCACCGAGTCTTTAAAAGTCCATCTTAGGTTTGAAAAAAAACTGTAATCAAAATTATATTTTATGTTTAACTGTCATTTTTGGTGGCATGGATACATATGAAAAAACCTTTAAAAAATATGCTTTTTTTTCCTTTTGTAAAATCATTAAAAAAGTGATTGAGTAATTTAGAAAAATAATGGAGGGCAGTCATTGTATCAATCCTTCAACCCTTAAGAAATAATAAAAAAAAAAGAACATGTCAAATAATACAGATTTTTTTTTGTTGTTAATTTTTTTTGAAAGAAGCTTTTTTTTGGAAAGAAGCTTTTCCAGCAAAGATGATTAGAAAAAATAAAAATAAAAAAAAAAAACGCCAAAGAAGAAGAAAAAAAAGATGACAAGCAACGAACATACGAAAAGAAATGATAAAAAAACAAACAAACAAACAAAGGATTGTCTTCCAGTGGTCAACATATTTGTTTGACAATATTGGACACAACATGAAAACCTCTGGTCAATAACAAAAAAAAAATAAAGAATGTCTCTGGCAAGAAGACATTAAACCTTGTATCTCATTTCACACAAACAAAGCGTGATTTCTCTAGAGGAGTGTACATCTATCTACACACAACGCGCAATATGCATATATATATATATATATATATACATTTAGTTGCAATTTTGGCAACACAGATGTTAAAAAGAAAAAATGAAAGAAAAATATAATTGTAATGACAGCATCAAGCAAACGCGAACCAATTCAGCCGCGCATATATATATATAAGATTAGGTGAAAACATGGTTTTTGTTCAGAATTACTTGTATATATTCATATTTTAATGCAGCATTTTACATTTTACGTGTACATATATGTTATATATATATTAAGTTTTTGTTGTATTGTTATGACAATAGGATATTCAAGAATGAAACTAGTTACCGGAACAGTAGCAGACACTCGTTATGAAGTGAGCTGAGAACAGAAGATATTGTTGTGGACTTGTGTATATATATATATATATATATATATATATATATATATATATAGTGAATGCTTTTATTCAAACATGTACAAGGTCTGCTACACTGGAATTCAGCAACCAGTTTGGATCAAAAAATAATTTTCTGCCTGATGAGACCTCAGCTCTTGAGAGCTGTAGATCGATAACATCGACATGCCAGTGTAGCAGACCTTGTACATGTTTAAATAAAAGCATTCACAATACAGCTCTATATTTTATTGAGCACTCTTTTATAAGCCCGGTTTGATTCCCTTTGGATTTCTACCCTACCTGGATTACTATATATATATATATATATATATATATATATATATGTGTGTGTGTATACACGAAAAAATACGTCCTATGAAGTTATGGGCGACTAATAATGCAATTTTCTGTATCTTAATCACTTAGGAAAGTGAGACAATCGAAATAATAGTAAGCAAAATAACAACGAACGCTACAATCACCAATAAAAATAATACAAAAAATACATTAATTATTTAGGTGATAAAAATCGTACATATTTCTAGACAGAGCGTCTTAGCCCAGCGTTCTACCACTGGACCATAGACATCAATATCGAAGGTTCGATCTCTGTCTAAGTTAGCCATGCTGATGACGGCTGTGAGACAGAAACACGTGTCCATGGATTACTTTTATGTACGTATGAAATAAATATATATATATATATTCTCGGCTGTTTTATTGGTGGAATAGTTCATTTCAATATTTAAAAATAATTTTTTTTTTTTTTGATAAAATATTTAGTTTTTTTTAATTCTTTCTACAATAGTGTCCAATATCAAAAATATTTCATGAAATAATATGTCTATATAAAAATATGCCAAGGTGTTTCATGGTTTTATGTACGTTATCACCTTTCACAGATATTTAAAAAGAATGAGATCGTCCGATTAGCAAAGATGTTGATCGGTTATTAATCTCATGATGTAAGGTAAAAAAATTCCAACGTTACCTATTTTAAAATGAATTGTTCCAAAATCCAACTATGTGGTCCCGTCGACTAAAACTGTACCCTTTTAAATAAAAAATGACATTTGTTCCATTGATTTGAAGAGTATTTACCTGAGAATTATTTTTATGGTAAATAGATAAAGAATATTTATTCTTTAATTATTTGAAAAAAAAAATATTATTATTAACAGTAAATGATACAAATTGATGTAGAAAGCACCGTAGAATTTATATATACAGTAATCCAGGTAAAGTAAACATCCACAGGATAAAAATACACAGAATTTCAACCGGACTTATAAAACAGTGCTCAATAGTAAATAGAGCTGTTTCACCAATATGAACATCTGAGTGAAAGATCAGACTTTTTTCCACCTGATGAGATCTTAGTTTCTAATAACTATTTATCGATAACATCGACATGCCAGTGTAGCGGCTTTTTGTACATGTCTTTATGAATAAAAATAATCATATATATATATATATATATATATTATATACACACGCGCATTAACAATAAAATGCACATACCTACATGAATATATGCAGGTTTTCAAAAACATATAAACCGTGTAGTGTATGATGTATAGATGGTGCAACTCTTGAATGTTTTTCTTGTAAACACAAAATTTGACTACGAGGCAAAGTGATCAAAGCAAGAAACATGGAAATGGATGGTGACAACATTGAGAAGAGCGGCCTCTAGAGAAATCAAACATCGTGAAAATTAAAAACAGTTTCGTGTTTTTAGTTTACGCAGCTCCACTTCATTTAGTCGGCGACCGTTTGTGTGTGAGAACATGACAGATAAAGACAATCACTTTTGGCTTAGTCTCATGGCTTTGTTGTTGGAAGAATAGGAATTATTTGCTAAGATTTGGTATGGCACCCGATTCAAAGTGGTCCCCCGCATGTCAGAACAGACTTGACAGCAAAGAATTAAGAATATTGTTAACGAGTTCAAAGGCCACCCCAGATGCCCAGGTTTTTAAAAAAAATAATTTGGTAAAAGAAAAAAAATCAAAGTAAAATGATTCCCGGAAAGTACCAGGTAGGGACAGCTAGTTAACTAGCTGTCCCTTACCTGGCTCTTCCTGGGAATCATTTTACTTTCTTTTTTTCCATAGTTTTTCATAGTATTAGACACCAATTAAGAAAGATTCACTGAATTTCAATTTATTCTTAAGACCTCTGTAGCTTAAAGCCTTTTTTCTAGAATCAAAATCATATAATGGATTTTGATCAAAATTAGAATAAGGATGCTAGACATAAGGTTTAATATCATTATATCTTGAGTTTAGTCTTCATAAAGAGACAAAAGTGTTGCAAAAGTGTTCTGTTGGGAGAATTAATTTTACTTGTTCTGGAACACGTTTTTGTCTAGTATATATATATATATATATATATATATATACATATATATATATATACCGATAATGAAGTGATGAAAAGGATCAACTTTGCATAGTTTACAAGTTTATTAACTCACCATGTGTTCAAAAAATGAATACAAATACAAAATGACCTTTAAGCCATGGGTTTTCAAAGATAACGCTCTTTTCATCACTTCATTATCCGCATATAAATGCTCTATCTACTATATTGAGCTTCACCGTATCTCGATAGAATCTAATATAATTTTTGACTTTTATATCATCTATTCATATATATACATATCTATAGTGCTATAAGATTCAGATATGAAGTATTTAGACGTTTTATGGGCTAATAGTACACATTCTTATATTTTCGTGTATCTGTATAAATAAATAAATTCATGTATTCTGTTTAAAATTACTTATATGGACTCATCTAAACCTGAGAATTATAGTTATTATTGCAAATATAATCCTGAGTGTGCAAATATGTGACCATTAATTTCATACTTATAGGCATATAAGTCATGTGTATGCAAATTCAATATAAAAGGTATTCCTTATACGCTAAGTAGGCTTTCAGGCCTCCACTGCCTTGGGCAAGTCTTCTATACTTTCATTTCCGTGCCTAAAAAACTTTCTCAACATCGTATTAGCTGGCTAATAAGGCTGCCTATTTTCTGTGCTTTTGTAAATTTTGAATACATTAACTATTTTGTTTTGTTCCCCTTGTTTTCTGATTGTTTTTGCGACTCATCATCTTGAAGTTACGTTATCTTTTATCAATTTTTTTACCTCCATCTAAACAAACAAAATGGTGCATGGTTGTCTTCCGTTCATATCCGCAGTTGCTTAATGCGGTCTTTTGGCGCTGGCTAGACATCTATCTCAACAGACCCAATCTGCTGGAAAAGTGCTTCTGTGGTACCCAGAGGTCAAATGACGGACTAGGAGACCAACTATTACAATCAAGACTCTTCTGGAGAAGGACACAGACCTCTCAAGATTGGAGCTTCTGGCCGCAATGAGTGAGTGAGCATCATGGCACAGAAACTTTGTGAATGTTTCACCACCAATTTATGGATGGCCTCAACATATACAATGTTCAAGATACGAAATCACTTTACATATTCTAGTGGCAATGGAAGATGCTTCTTACCTACTTCCTCAAAGCAAATGACTCGATTTGACTTATGTATATACTCAAGAGAGCTTCTCCGCATGCTTGAAAACAGAATTCCCCCTCTTATCACAGTTATTGAACAGGCAGAAGTGGCATGCCATTCTCAACCTTTACCTGGCCAGCTCATCTCTTTGGTGGTCATCCTCTGAATCATTCTTGAAATTATTTCTTGTAGCTGGGAAACATGACTGAAACACGTTAATTTCTTTTTTTCGAATAACATCATTGATGAATCGGCTAATATCAAGCTTCTTTCTAATATCTGGATTTCTTACTCTATCTAACAAAGTTTGGCTAAGATCAAAGTGTAGTATCTGTTCCGATGGATACTGCACCCCATACTGGTGTTGTCTTGGCCTTCGGTTCTTGATTTACGCCGGTCAATGGGTCTGTCCTGTGCAGTTCTGGGAGGTCCACCTTCCCAGGCTTTGCCTCCCCTCTTTGGGGAGGAGTAAGTTTATTGCTTACTGTCTGAGGCGCCTCTACCAGGGAATGCCGACGGGGCTGCCCAGGCAATTTTTAAACCCCACTTTCCCGACCCGACCGTGGGTCACATCTTACTTGTGGGAGTAAGATAAAAACTGGCCTTGTGCCTAACTCCTGGAGAGGAGTAAATAAAACTCCAAAGATAATTCTTAAAGATTTAATTTCAAAGACATCGAATCACCTCTAATGCTCTGCCAATATAATCCATGTTTCACTTGCATATTGAACAGCAACAGCAACTATCCATGAATTGTAAGGTTTTAACTTCAGAGGCATTGATATGTCCATCCTGCTCCATATCTTTTCTTTTAGACGTCCAAATGCACAAAGTTAATATTCTTCTTCTTCTGATAATGTCAGATGAAGATCCAAGCACCATTGAGCCAAGAACCATTGATCCAAGAACCATTGAGCCAAGAACCATTGATCCAAGAACCATTGATCCAAGAACCATTGAGCCAAGAACCATTGAGCCAAGAACCATTGAGCCAAGAAACAATGTTTGCCTTTTCAACCGTTTTGGTGTCTATTGAGATATTATCTTCAGAATCGCACTCGTCCGTTAACAGAGCAATGATCAGATGGATATGCTATGTCGGATCAGAGCAGACCCGGCAAATCAGCTCTGATACTCCATTGGCGAGGCTGAACATACCAAAGCTTGATGACCTCCTGCCGGTCAGTTGGTTATGTTGGTTCAGTCACGCTGAGAGGAGCGATTCTTGAAATAAGAAAATGCAGAGGTCTTGAGGTGGTGGAAGACCGGAGGAAAGTTGGACGACCCAAGAAAACTTGGACGCAAACCATCAACAAGGATCCTAGACGGTGGAATTTGAATGGAATCAATCTTCAAGACCGCCAAGCTTGGAGAGTGAGTTTGCAGGCTGTCAGAAAACGTCATACCCTTGACCAATAGAAATAAGACAATAAAATGAGGGAGGAGGAGGAGGAGGATATGATGATGATGATGATGATGATGAGGAGGAGGAGGAGGAGGAGAAAAGATTTTGCATTTGCCCGGATTCACTTTCATCCCCCATTTCTCGCCAGGGGGTTCAAGCTCCGAAATAGAGAGCTTCAAGTTATCAAAGGCAGCGGCAACGAGTGCGGTCTCATCAGCATGACGGATTTTATCAGAGAGCTCATTGCTAAACACCAGTCTTGCTTGCAGATTTTCCAGTTTTGTCATTACAAATTCCAAGAAACCCCCCCCCCCCAAAAACGAAGCTTTCGAAGAAGATAATGATTCTAGTAAGTGCGGCAATCTTCATAGACAAGGTGCTGCTTGCAAAATCTTGCGGAAAACCGCGTTGACTAGAGGATCTGTCTCAGAAAGAATAATGAGCATCATGATGGCGATATTTGAGGGCCCAATTCCAAGAAAACGTTGAAGAGGCTTTCTAAAAATTGTTCGATTTGTCTCTTTCATAGCGTATCAACCCTTTTCAGTTATATTTAATGCTGAAACACTATATCCATTGGAAACAAGTGTAAACGTTTCACTGAACACAAGTTGCTGTTTAACCCATAATGACTCTCCATAAAGTGTTGCATTGATCGAAATAGACCATTTTCAGATGGAGCAACGTGTGGCCTATAAGCTGGATGCGGTAGAACTTCCATATCATCCAATTCTTCAATCTTATTGCTGTTTTTTTTCTGGTTGTATGCAGCTTTGCATTGAAGTTTGTCAAAGTTAAAGAAGCCTGTCAAGAATTTTCTGATTCAAACTTAGAGGATTAGTATTTTGACCAAATCCAAAAGCGTGCAGGTCGTTGGCAAAAAGTTGTAGACAATGATGGTCTTAAAGAATTGTTTTTCTTTTTGAATAAATTCTTGTAATCATTATTTTAAAACGACGCACAAACTTTTTTTTTTTTAGTTTTTCGTTGAAGCCTGTCAAGAATTTTTCTTCCATTTTGAAGGATTGGTATTTTGACCAAATCTGAAAGCTTGAAGGTCGTGAACATTGATGGTTTGGTTTTGAATAAATTCTGGCATAATAAACCATTGTTTAAAAACGGCGCACAAACCTTTTTCTTCGATCTAACATTAAAGTGAAAATAAAGTACGGAAATGAATGACGGGATTTTCTCTTTCATTGAACATGTTACCATACATGTTATAATAGACGACCCGTGACCTGTTGGGTCAACGTTTGTACATCGTACCTGAGCGCAAATATTTAGTGCCCTTAACTGATTAAGAAGGTAAATAGGTAGATGTTTTTAAAGTACAGGGAACATGTGTAGAGAACATGTCACCCATGCTTTAAATAGCCGAGTAAATTCACTTTCTTCTTTATTTATGTCATTTATTTATATACACGCCTTCTTTTATGCTGATGCAACTACTATTTTAGTTTTTCCTTTCCTTCTATTTTATGTAGTTTAGTTAAGTCATCCTCTTACTCTCCTTCTGTTCTGTTGCTGTTGATACAAGTACTAATTTAGTATCTTCATTTTCTTCTTTATTTATGTCATTTATTTAAATCATTTTCTTACCCTCCTTCTGTTCTGTTGCTGCTGATACAACTACTACTTTAGTCTACAACACTGGTTGGACAAACAGATGTACACACATCCAATTGAGGGTAAGTGAGGAAAAGGCAGGCCGAGTAAGACTTGGAATGACTCAGTCAAAGAGGACCTCAAGCAATGGCAGATTGAGACTTACGTAAATGTTAGAGTTTCATGAAGAATCACGTTGTGTCACTAAGTCTGTATTAAACATCCATTGTATCATTCCCATATCATGCCACCCACATCTGATGTGGAAAAAACATGTTAAACAAAGAAAAAAGAAAGACTCTCTTAATATCATACTAATTATATGATAATATATGATAATTATAATAATATATGATATAATATATCATAATAATATATCATATAATTATATGATAATCTTAATATCATACTAATTATTTTGACTCTAGTTCTTTTCTGGAGATATTGTTTGCTGAACAGTTAATTGGTAGTTTGGTAGTTTTACCCCATATCAACCCTTTTCGGGTTATTTAATGCCGAATCTGGTCATTTTGGTGAAGGTTTTTATGCTTCAAGTTCTTTATAGCTTCAAATGTTTAATCATAGTTTTTGGTTTGGGTGTTTTTGTTTCACGGCATATCAACCCTTTTCAGGTCATTCAATGCTGAATCCGGTCATTTTGTTTTTATGTCTTTAAGTATTTATTCATGGTGTTTGGGGGAGGGAAGGGGAGGGAGGGAAATTGTTGTTTTTTTGTCTTGGATTTTGCAGAACATGATCGAGTTTTGCAAAGAAAAATAAAAAACAATAAAACATCAATGTTTGGTGCATTTTGAGTCAGGAAGTCAATAACTTCAGACAGCTTGATTTGGTAGCGCCAGTAGGTTCTATTTGAACCATAGATGGGGCTCTTACAGGTACTAGCACTCCGGGCCAGAGTGGACCTGGGAGCAATGGCAACTAAGGGACAACTCCATATTCCCCACAGCTCCCAAATGGAGGCCTCACCACTGGATGTCTTTTAAGGTCATACCCAGGACCTGAACAGTTAATTAATAAATAACATACACAACTACTAATTTAGTCGTTTCCTTTTCTTCTTTATTTACATCATTTAGTTAAGTCATCCTCTTACTCTCCTTCTCTTAGGCTGCTACTACTTTAATCTACAACACTCTCTTAATATCCATTCTAATTGTTTTTTACCCACATAGTAAAACTCTAGTTCTTTTCTGGTGATATTGTTTTCTGAACACTTAATAATATTGCTGTTGTCAGTTACTGCAACGTTGTATATCCATATCTATCTCCTTGGCAAAAAGCAATATTCAGGAATATTCTAAGCTGTTTTTGTGTTGGCATTCTTTCCCTTTCCGTCGCAGAGACTCTTCCAAGAACAATGCGATGAGAGCGTAGAAAAAAGTGATCATTTTAAAATAAAATGTTTTTTGTTTTCAGTTTGAGTCCAGCAGCGGAATGTGGTTGACCAATCTATAAGAAAAATAAGTAAATAAAATAAAAACCCACAAACAGACACAGAGTGGTTTATCAAGGAATCGCAGCTGGTTCGCCTGCTCACGCCTACGGTGGTACGTTTCACAATGCATTCCGGAGTTTCTTTACAATCACCCCGTCATGAAAAAAGCGCCTTATTTAAAAAAAAAAAAAAAAAAAAAAATATTTTTAAATGATCAAATTTTTAGAGTGGCTACTCTAAAAATCATAAACTGCCACCTCAACTGTTCTACATCTACTAACCCAAGCACGCTCATCCATTCTTTCATTGCGACCAAACCAACAAAGTCCCCTGTTCTGCACACTCTTCCTATAGTGCCCAGATCAAATCTTTCTCTGAGGTCATCAGATCTAAGCCTGTCTTTAACACTCACATTACACATCCATCGCATCATTTTCATATCATTTTAATCTTTGAACACTCTCTCAACTCCATCCTTATTACTTCTTCCCACATTTTCCTTGGCCTTCCCCTGTGAATCAAACCTACTGTCTCAACTGTTCTACATCTACTAACCCAAGAACTCTCATCCATTCTTTCAACGTGGCCATACCAACAAAGTCTCCTGTTCTGCACATATCACCCTATAGTGCCCAAATTTAATCTGTCTCTGAGGTCATCAGATCTAATCCTCACATTACATATCCATCGTATTATTCGTATATTTCTCCTCATGCAACACATATCCTCAACCCTCATTGGCCAGATTTTACTTTTATACGTCATCACACTGCGTACATATACTCGATAGACTATTTCATTAGTTTGCTGGTTAATGATACAAGAAGTTCCCTGAACTCCATCCATTAAATAATAGAAATTATCGATCCTCGTCTAAAGAATTTTCAAGCATGAAAAAAAATCTACATATTTGTTATCAAAATACACTAAGATTATATGATCTGATGGTGCCCTCTCGACGTAAATTCACTAGACCAACTCGATAACCAGCTAAATCCCATCCATTCACTGTGGAGGTCCCCAGATGCCAGAGAGCTTTTTACTCCAATAGCTTCTTTCCTCGTGCTGCTGGCCTCTAGAACTCCCTCCCTGCCCCCTGTTTCCCCGACAGTACTGACATGCAGAAATTTAAACCTAATGTAAACAGACATCTCGCTGCGCAGCTCCCAATTTAGGTTGACCCAAAACCGTCTCCCTTTTTTCTCAGTAGCTTCTTATGTCTACAGTGGTGGCCTGCCTTGTTTAGGGTGAACTATGTTAAAAAATAAAAAAATTAAAAAAAGAGTTTATGGCTATGAGATTGCACAATGCGCAAGCCAAAATTGCATAATTAAAATAAAATTATAAAATGCTTTTTTCAGGACTGAGTGTTTGCAAAGAAGCCACCTGCATTAAAAAAATGTTTTTTTTTCTGTTTTGGGGGTGACCCCATAGATTCTGCCTGGAGTCGTCTACCAGCTCCCCTCATCTGCAGTCCTATTTCAAAATAAACACAGAAATATACATGGAGGAGGAGGAGGTGTTCCTGAAGGAGAGAAGGAGAGAGGAAGACATCACAGATTTTCAGGAAACAAGCTGAAATAGATATGACTTAGGATGAAAAATGGTAAAAAAAAAAAATTAAAATTAAAAAAAAAATAGAGAAAGAAAATTAAAAGAGGAAAAATAAAGAAAAAAAAATTTCTTCATTTTTTTTCTTTTTTTTTTAAACCCCAAATATTTGAATTAAAATATAACAAATAAAATAATAAAAAAGCGGCAATTAACTGGACAGCATTAAAACATGCAGTGAAAACGGTTTGCCTGTTGAAACAGAAATTGTTGCTGGTAGATAAAGACCCATGATTAATTATTTCAAGAAACTCTACGTAATTCTTTGACATTCAATAGGTTTATCTATTTATCCTATTGAGAACATTCTTTTGATAAATTTCTGGTAAGAAATATTCATTTTTTTTTATCATTATTTTATTGTTTGGACTTTTGTATAAAGAACTCAAAAGCGATAAATAAGAATCGTATTTTATTTATAATATGGGTTCTGGGATAAATTGGCTTTGAAATAATTGTAAAAAAAATTTTGCTATGAATTTATTTTGAAATTAACTAAAAAGCTAAAATATATATATATATAATTTATTACTATATTACGTATATGCACTTACATTATAAAATAATATATTATGTATATTTTTTTTCACAAATATATATATATATATATATATATATATTAAATATAATAAAAACAAAAAAACAAAAATTATAGAAAACTACAAGTCTCTGATTGTTTTATCAAACCAGGCAAACATATTTTGGAACTTATAGAAGCACGGTTTAATATATTGTAAAATATATATTGTCCTTCCACATTAGGTAGTGAGATTTTTCAAGAGAACTATCCTCTTTATCAATAAACTACGAAAGGCAAAATTCGATCGTGATTCTTACAGTCAATTCTTTATCGCGTTATTCGTGCGTGGAATTTTTTCTGTTCAGATATAGTTCAAATTACATTTCATAATGAAGTATCCGGGTATACGTAAACAAATAAATATCTACTGGCTTTCGCATTTTGTAACTGATTGATAAAGGGAAAAGGTCCCTAGAAAATTCTCACTCACCAATTAGAAAGAAATAAAAATAATATATATTTAACAATATATTAAACTGTGCTTCAACTGTCAAAAATAAATGTTGGACGGGTTTAATGAATAAAGCATATATATATATATATATATATATATATATAAAGGGATTGAATTTAATGGGGACATAAATAAATTCTGGTGATTAGGTAGCCAGGAAAGGGTCTATATTACTTTCCCCAATTTTCAAATTTTTTTTAAGGGGAGGGGAGGGGAGGGCATAACATATAGTTTACCTAACTGTAATATTAAAAGTTACAGTTAACTAAACCTCATATTCCAAATAAACATTTTCAAACTCATCAAAACAGTTAATAGTCTTTTTTGACACCATAGAAAACAAGACTTTATATAATTTTATTTAATTTTTTTAAGGAATTAACTGAAAAAAATTTCAATTAATAAAAACTGTGCTCAGCATGAACTTCATTTGATATATTTTTTCTTTGTCTTGCCTACCTAGGGTTTATTGATATCCTCGACTTAGAATTAGCATTCGAGTTTTTAAAAAAGCCCCCCCCACACACACACACACACACAAAACCTAAACAATAACCTGAACCCTTAGTCTGTGATGACAATATATTAAAAAAAAAAAAAAGGGAAAATATATTAGTTATGGAAAAAAAAAATTGATATACATATATATATATATATATATATATATATAAAATTTTTTTAAAATGAATAGTGTGATCAATTTTTTTTTCCAGAATATATTTTCCCTACATATATATATTACACGATATATCATAAAATGAAATATCGTGGAGACAGAATGTATGAAATAGAGAAAGTAAAAACAATTAAACACAGTTTTGATTTTTTCCTGAGTTTAATTGTTTTTACTTTCTGTCTTTTACACACACACACACACACACATATATATATATATATATATATATATATATATATATATATATAATTTCATAAACTTTCCAAAACATCTTTATAATTACAATTGTTGCTGTCTATTTGAAAACATTCATTTTTGATAGATAATAAATTCAAGATGTTTTCAAACGGCTTCCTCGGCGGATATCAATTGAAATTATATCAGCGTTACTGAACCGACTTACTGAACTAGTCAAATAAGAGTTATGCTTACTTTTTGACCTTACATTGCAAAAGAGCCACTTTTGAAATTTGTGCAATCAAATTCCGAGCCGTGATATTCGGTAAAAGGAACCTTTGCTCTTGATTCTTAGTAAGATAAATAAAAATATAAGGAACAAAACAAAATGAGAAATAAAAAACCTTCCACATGAAAGAATTTCAAAATTCAGTTTTTCTGCTCTGACTATACAATTTACTTCGTCACGGATTTTTTTTTTTCAGTCTCATTTTCTATGGCCATTGAAAAACTAGTAACATTTTGAGAAAAAAAAATATTTTAAAAATGCTTACACAGATTAGAAGGTCAGATGATAAGATTAACGATTTTTTTTTCCAAAAAATAAGTGCTGCCTCTTTAATTACAGCAGGGTCCTTGTATTTGTTTGAAATGTTTTTAAAGACATTTTTATTAGCTTCAATTCTAGAAAATTTAGTTATAATGTTTTTTTCTTCTTTAGAATACTGAAAGAAAAGGAAATACAGAAATGCATTCATTGTTGAAAAGATAGTTCATGACACAAACATGATTCAAATTTTACTTCAAAAGGTCATTTCTTACATTATTACATGAGGTTCTTTTCTCACATTATTACACAAGGTCCTTTCTCACATTATTACACAGGGTCCTTTTGTTATATAATGATGGAGTTGCCGCATTGAAAACGACGCCCCAGAGAGGGTGACAGTAGCAAGGAAAAATTGGAAGTGATGTCACTTCCGTTATGCTTGATTTAGCCCTCTTGTTCCTGACGATTCAGTAAAGACAGTTGTGTGAAAAGCGGCTCTCGCGTTACAATGAACACCAGTAGCGAACATAGAATGAGTATATGTCAACAGTACTTCTCTCTCTCCCTTTCTCTCTCTCGTGCAACCAACAAACCATCTGTCTGTTAAATAAATTGTCTTGAAACTCATCCACGGCGTTGCGTTAATTTGTTCACAACTGTGATGATGATGATGGTGGTGGTGAGGACAGCGGCGGCAACGAGAGACTTTTGTGGATGGTGGTGATGGTCAGTGGGCCAGACAGCCACACGTGTGTCATAGACGGGACGAGCGACAGAGCTGTTATCAGAAGATAAAGAAGAAATCTTACACCTCCGATTTCAAAGTAATCAAACATCTGAGAATTTCAATATTTTACACTTTCGCATATTATTACAGAAGGGCATGTCTAAAATTATTACACAAGCTCCTTTCTCACATTATTACACACTATCCTTTCTCATATTATTACATAAGGTACTTTCTCACATTATTACACAAGGACATGTCTAAAATTATTACACAAAGTCCTTTCTCAAATTATTACACAAGGTCCTTTCTCACATAACTACACAAGGTCTTTTCTCACATTCTTACATAAGGTCCTTTCTTACATAACTACATAAGGTCTTTTCTCAAATAACTACAAAAGGTCCTTTCTCACATTCTTACACAAGGTCCTTTCTCACATTCTTACACAAGGTCCTTTCTCACATTCTTACACAGGGTCCTTTCTCACATTCTTACACAGGGTCCTTTCTCACATTCTTACACAGGGTCCTTTCTCACATTCTTACACAGGGTCCTTTCTCACATTCTTACACAGGGTCCTTTCTCACATTCTTACACAAGGTCCTTTCTCACATTCTTACACAAGGTCCTTTCTCACATTCTTACACAAGGTCATGTCTCACATTCTTACACAGGGTCCTTTCTCACATTCTTACACAAGGTCCTTTCTCACATTATTACACAAGGTCCTTTCTCAAATAACTACAAAAGGTCCTTTCTCACATTCTTACACAAGGTCATGTCTCACATTCTTACACAGGGTCCTTTCTCACATTCTTACACAGGGTCCTTTCTCACATTATTACGCAAGGTCTTTTCTCACATTATTACACAAGGTCCTTTCTCACATTATTGCATAAGATATTTTCTTGTTTAATTAACAGTAGCTTGGTAAACATCGATTGACGAAGCTTTCAAAACAAAGAAATCAAAAGATACAGAAAGTGGTAATAATTAAGGGACCGGATAACAGAGATTCTCCTGATAGAGATTGGATGGAGCAGCTTCCGTGCTTGATTACCAGTCAAACCGCTGAGAAAGATGAGAGTGAAAGGTCAAAAATACTGTCCGCTCGTTATGAAGAGTAACAGAACATGGCAGTCATTGCATATAATGATGCAAAAAAAGCTTAAACTGGTATAAAAAAAAATGTCTTCTTTATTCGCATATTAGATTAATGAGAGGTGCTTTAGGAATTATTTCCATTGGCAATTAGTGAATACTATATGAAGCTGTGTTTGTCATGCATTTAATATCGGGATGGGTCGCCCTGGTTAGAGGATATGATGTAGATGAGAACTGAAATCTTTGATGATCCGAAGGAGAGCATCACTGACGTACAGTCCAAATTTTATATTCATCATCATCATCATCATAATCCTTTTCCCACCTTTTCTGCCCACCCCATGCCCAAACCAATGCAACTATAACGAATAGTCCATCATCTACATCTTCATCATCTACATCATCATCATCATCTACATCATCATCATCATCATCATCATCATCATCATCATCATCATCATCATCATCATCATCATCATCATCATCCTTTTCCTATCTGCCCACCCCATGCCCAAACCGATGCAACTATAACGAATAGTCCTGCGCCATTCATTTTGTGAGCATTGCTTTTAGACTGTGCGTACCTCATTTACGGTGGTAAAAGTCGGCTTATACAAATTCTAAGTCTGCAATATTCGAATTGAGTTAATACTCCTATGATTGGAACGCCTAAGAGGCCATCTATTAGTGTCAGAATAGTAGTCCTTCATCTATTAGTGTTAGAATAGTAGTCCTTCATCTATTAGTGTTAGAATAGTAGTCGTATCGTGTTCAACAGACGGGTAGGAAATTGGAAATAAACTCTGTTCATTGAACATGCGTTTAACTCCAGGTGAACAAAAGAACATTATAGGATGCTAAGAGTTAATGAAAAATATTACAATTTCTTATTTTTATGTAAAACAATCTGCCCCCCACCCCCCCACCCCGGATCAAATGAAGGGTTCGGTTCGAAATTCTATACAAATTCTCGAGTTCAACAAAACACACTTGAAAAAGGTCAGAGGTTACATAGATGACATTGATGAGAACAGTAGTCCGAATAATTTAAATAATATAGAATGCTAAGAGTTGATTTAAATTAATTTCTTCTTATTAGAAAACTTTTTTTTTTTATCTTTTAAAACTTGCCTCAGAAATCAAGATTAGAAAGCCGCAACTCGAGTAGCAGTAATACTTCCAGCGGATACAAACAGACACGACTAAAAACAAGAAAGGAAATCGAGGAACACAAACTCAATAATCAATATTCATTTATTTAAAATGGATTGTTGTCATAATGCATAATGGCGCCGATTGAATTTGTTCCTGTCTTTTGGCAAGATTCGACATCAGACAGAATATTTTCCCAGTTAACAAGAATCTACAAGTTCAGAGAGAAAAGACGCCTATGTTGTTGCCGATGCCGAAAGTAGCGATAAACATTATTTAGAAATGCGAACACGAATGACAGCAAAAGGAGCTTGATAATATTAACGCTAAACGTCGAACCGAAGCCTAGAGCTTCCGTTCTAAAAAAAAAAAAAAATGGCTAAACACAAGTTTCTACATTTACCTGTTTATACTAACACATATTGACCGATATTGTTTGAATTACCTACTGGGGAGTTCGAATTACCTGCTAGACACCATCCTTGAGTGTCTTCGGTCTCTCTCTGTACAAAGGTTTGTCAGGACAACCTGACATGAGGATACTTCCCCGACAATTTATTTATCTACCTCCCACAGCAGTAAGATGTGACACAAGGTTGGAAAGTGGGATTTGAAAAGCCAGCCCCCGAGAATGTAAGCACTCTGGCCTACAAAAATGCCTGGGCAGCGGGCAGCCCTGTCGGCATTCCCCGGTAGGGGCGCCTCAGGTAGTAAGTGATAAACTTACTCCTCCCCTAAGAGGGGAGGCAAATCCTTGGAGAGTGGACCTCCTAGAACTGCACAGGACAAACCCATAGACTGGCGGAAATCAAGCCCCGAAGGCCAAGACAATACCGGAATATAGGGTGCAGTATCTATCGGAACAGATACTACACTTTTATCTTGGCCAAAAGGCCAAGAAACTCTGACTAAATATTCAAAATAACATAGTATTCGAAGCCCAAATAAGATCCCTTCGACACGGCTGTATACTTGCTCAGACGAGGAATAGTGAATCTTTTCCAAGTACTATTTCCTCAAGTAACGGCACTTAGCTGAATACTCCACCAGACTAGATGAATTTTTGTCCTGGAATACAGTAAGACCAAGAGAAAGAAATACTATAACATAGTTCACAGGTCAATTGTAGAGGAAAATTCATATTCTTAACTTCTTTACTAACTCAAAGTTTGACAGGTAAAGGAGAACATTAATGGAATATTCGAATATCTATGTATCTCATATAGAGATCAAGTGTTAACCCCAGGAAAGGGCCCCTTGATTTCTGAGAACTTTGACTGAAGTAAAAGGAAACAAAAAAGTTAGAAAACGAAATTTTACTTTTGTTCAATTTTTCAAATTTATTATGATTAATATTTGAGTTTTTTTGTATAATTTAGAAGAAGATTGTGGAATATTAACTCTCTATCATTCAAGTACTCTCACTTCACTCATATACACTGGGAAACAGAATTAAATAAGACATAATTCGTTGTACACCTGTTCATCTTTGCTTTACAGATTCTACTGTCCTTTTGTTCTTCGTATGCCTAGTATTAGGCGGAATTTTCACACAGAAAGGGTCTTCGCAAGGGCTTCCCGTATATGAAACACATTACCACGGGACTGCTTCCCTGAAGACTACAACATATTACCACAGGACTGATTCATAGAATACAAATTTGATGAAGACTATATATCGAATACTAATTTTCGAAGACTTTACATAGAATACTAATTTAATGAAGACTTCACATCGCATACTAATTAATGAAAAATAAAATATCCATTTTGTAGCAACCATCATGCAGGTCCACAGGGAAAACGAGTGAGGGTTGCGCCGTGTATTTTCCATCAGGGATTGAACCCAGAGTGTTCCAGTTACAAAATGAAAACATGTTACTTCTGTCACGCGATGAGAGTTCACGTATGCAAATGAAGCTTGGTTTGCATGTGCTGATTTTCGTTGTGATAAAAAGCGTAGACACTTTGCTCTGAGACTGGTGGGGAAAGGTTGATGGTGTGTGAGAGAGAGAAAGAGAGAGAGAAATATGAGAGAGAGTGAGAGAGAGAGAAAGAAATATGAGAGAGAGAGAGAAAGAGAGCATTCTTTCAACTCGATTTTACTTAACTAAATGGATCTCCTTTTCCTTAACTCTGAGTTGTTATTTGAACTATATGATAAACTAGCCAATAATAAAACCACTCATGGACATAATACAACAGGATGAAAACTAAAACTGAACACAACAAAATCTGGATAATTCATGAGCAGAAAGTACCGACCAACCCGACTAAAGCAAAATCCCACCCCTTTACTGTAAAAATCCACAGATACCGGAAAACTTTCTACTTTGATAGATTATTTTCTTTAACCGTTGCTACCGGTTTCCCCGACTGTACCGACATGCAGAAATGTAACCGTTAAATGCTTTTTGTTTCAAATATGACACATTCCAACAAAATGCCTATTCAATATAATATTCAACGAAAATGTCTCAAACTGCAACTTGTTTCACATCTGCAACGTTGGCAAGTGTGAGTAGGTATTAGTATGATGTTGCATCAACACACCCGCTAAATAGATAATCAGTATCTTCGATGTCTAACCAATAAAAAAATAAAGCATTTAAAGGTTAAATGTAATGCGAACAAACATCTTGCTGCACAACTTCCCACTTAGGGTCCCACCTATAAACCTGGTCCCTCCTATAAATCTGGTCCCTCCTATAAATCTGGTCCCTAATAACAGTAAAGCTTCACATCGCAGTTGCAATATGCATTGCTTGGCCTGAGAAAAAGTAAAAAAGAAAAAGTAATAAAGAAAGAAAGAACATAAAAAATGATATAACAACAAGGATGAGGATAACCGTCTTTATTTCCTGATGAGTCACCGCCTATTAGGACTAAGAGCCACTCGAGGATAAGGATTAATGACTTATGAGTACGGTTTATGACAAGTGTTTATTGATATTAGATTTTAAGACGGCCATGTTGCAGTTCTCAGGGAAGCAATCTTGTGGAAACGTGCTTCACAGATGAGATGTTTTTGGAAAGAAACTCTCTTCATGGAAATTTCGTTTGCTGGTAATTGTTTTTACAGTGGCGATAGGAAGACGAGTTCTTCTTGAGACAGTTTTACAGGAGGCAACCAAAGTTGAGCACTTTCCATCGAAATAAGGATAGAGTAGAGAAAGACTAGCAATGACTTTTTTTTTTTTAGAAAGAGGCTGCAGAGAACGGAAAAGGTCATCTCTCTCACTGGGTTGCGGAATAGATTTTGAACTCCGTCAATGCCAGAAAGCGGGCTTTGAGCAGCACCTCCCAGTTTTAGACCTGTGAATAGTTTTAAGGAATTTGGACAAATGTGCGGCACAGGTATGCGTAGGTCTGACTTGATAAATAGAAAACAAAAATGGCGCTGTGCACAAATGAACAAACCTAATCAGTATTCAGATTTACATCCCATTCACCAGATTTGTGTTTAATTAGATCTAAAGTTATCAATAGAAAAAGTAACACTATCGAAAGAAATGCTAAATATTTGAAGCAGTATTGTTAAGCTAACCTGTGGATATTTGGAAATTTTTTAATTTTTTATTTTTATTGAAAGTCGCTCCAGACAAGGCATTAAGCCACTTGATGTAAGGAGCTAAAAAATACTACTTCAAGGTAATAAACTAGCCCAGGATAAGTGTTAGATGGATAGATTCCAACCTAGAAAACAGCAATTCTTCCCCCTTAGTCAGAAACATCGCTCAAGGAATGTAAGGACTAAAGGACAAAATAAGGGAAGCGAGAGTTACATAAATAAATAACAGATAAAAGTTATGTGATACTGTGATTTATTGTCCGTTTCGAAGCAATGAAAAGCTAACACGTGTTTCTAGAAAAATCAAAACAGGCTTAAAACAAATTCAAATAGTCTCTTTCTCTCTCTCTCTCTCTCTCTATATATATATATATATATATATATATATATCTTTCTCTCTTATATATAAACGAAACACCATAAATAACTATCTGAAGTTCTTTATAGAACTTGAAGCACAAAATCTTTAACCAAAATGACCGGATTTGACATTAAATAACCTGAAAAGGGTTGATTTTTTTTATGGAAGTCGCTCCAGACACGGCATGAAGCCACTTGATGTAAGGAACTAAAATAAAAAAACTACTTCAAGGTCAAAAACTAGCCAACAATAAGTATTAGATGGATAGATTCCGACCCAGAAAACAACAGTTCTTCTCCCTTTGTCGGAAACATCGCTCATGGAATGTGAGGACTAAAGGACAAAATAAGGGAAGCAAGAGTTACGAGGCTGCTGAAAGTAAACCCAAGGTCCACTTTCTACTCTCCTTAATATGGAGTACTGTTGTCATATCTGGGCTCGTGAATCTCTGTCCCATTTGAGGGTTCTTGATAAGGTGCAGAAACGTGTCTGTAATTTGATTGGCCTTACCCTTTCTCCTTCTCTGCACCCTCTCTCTGACAGACGTGATGTTGCTAGTCTCAGTCTTTACTAATAATTCCCCAAATACCCCCCCCCCCAAAAAAAAAAAACTTCAAAACACAAAGGTAGAGATAATATATAAACAAAAAGAAAGTTTCATAGTTAACGATATAATCGAGATATGACATCAATTTTATAAGTTATAAATATTTTGATACGGAGATTTAATTTTAGATTGCCATCTTTTTTTACGTAGACACCACAAGTTCTGGAACGGTGATAAAAGGCTCCCATGAAATTAAAGTTTTATCTTTCTACATTATGCAGCAAAAGACAGAGAGATCCATAAAACTGATTAAAAAAGACAAAGAATGTAATATTGCGTCCTAAGAATGTGAACATAAAGTTCCTGTTTTTAGAAGATGCCAAAAAAGGAACAAAAAAATTATTGCCAATAGAATGTTTACTGCAAGTGTGTCAGTCAGCACTCAGTCAAAAGCGACAATTCTTTAAATTGGTATTTTCTGCACATTCTTGAGAAAATTGGCATTTTGGGCTAAAATATTCGATATAAGTATTCTATGTGAAGGCTTGAGTAAATTGGTATTCTATGTGAAGGCTTGAGTGAATTGGTATTCTATGTGAAGGCTTGAGTGAATTGGTATTCTATGTGAAGGCTTCAGTTAGTTGGTATTCTATGTGAAGGCTTTAAAAAATTAGTATTATCTTAAGTCTTCATAAAATTAGTATTATCTTAAAAGTCTTCATAAAATAAGTATTATCTTAAAAGTCATAATAAAAGTAGTATTATCTTGAAAGTCTCATAAAATTAGTATTATCTTAAAAGTCTTCATAAAATTAGTATTATTTTAAAAGTCTTCATAAAATTAGTGTTATCTTAAAAGTCTTCATAAAATTAGTGTTATCTTAAAAGTCTTCATAAAATTAGTATTATCTTAAAAGTCTTCATAAAATTAGTATTATCTTAAAAGTTATCATAAAATTAATATTATCTTAAAAGTCTTCATAAATTAGTATTATCTTAAAAGTCTTCATAAAATTAGTATTATCTTAAAAGTCTTCATAAAATTAGTATTATCTTAAAGTCTTCATAAAATTAGTATTATATTAAAAGTCTTCATAAAATTAGTATTATCTATAAAGTCATCATAAAATTAGTATTATTTTAAAAGTCATCATAACATTAGTATTATTTTAAAAGTCTTCATAAAATTAGTATTATCTTAAAAATCTTCATAAAATTAGTATTATTTTAAAAGTCTTCATAAAATTAGTATTATCTTAAAAGTCTTCATAAAATTAGTATTATCTTAAAAGTCATAATAAAATTAGTATTATCTTAAAATTCTTCATAAAATTAGTATTATCTTAAAAGTCTTCATAAAATTAGTATTCTATGTAAAGTTGTTAGTATTTTATTTTAAGTTTTCATGAATTAGTATTTAATGTAAAGTTTTCATAAAATTAGCATTTGATTTGAAGTTTTTATTAAATTGATATTTTATTTATAATTTCCTAAAAATTGGTATTCTCTTAAAAGTCTTCATAAATTAGTATTCTATGTAAAGCCTTCATAAAATTAGTATTTTATTTAAAGTCTTCATAAAATTAGTATTCTATGTAAAGTTTTCATAAAATTAGTATTCTATGTAAAGTCTTCATAAAATTAGTATTCTATGTAAAGTTTTCATAAAATTAGTATTCTATGTAAAGTCTTCATAAAATTAGTATTCTATGTAAAGTCTTCATAAAATTAGTATTCTATTTAAAGTCTTCATAAAATTAGTATTCTATGTAAAGTCTTCATAAAATTAGTATTCTATGTAAAGTTTTCATAAAATTAGTATTCTATGTAAAGTTTTCATAAAATTAGTATTCTATGTAAAGTTTTCATAAAATTAGTATTCTATGTAAAGTCTTCATAAAATTAGTATTCTATGTAAAGTCTTCATAAAATTAGTATTTGATTTAAAGTCTTCATAAAATTAGTATTTTATTTAAAGTCTTCATAAAATTAGTATTCTATGTAAAGTTTTCATAAAATTAGTATTCTATGTAAAGTCTTCATAAAATTAGTATTCTATGTAAAGTTTTCATAAAATTAGTATTCTATGTAAAGTTTTCATAAAATTAGTATTCTATGTAAAGTTTTCATAAAATTAGTATTCTATGTAAAGTCTACATAAAATTAGTATTCTATGTAAAGTTTTCATAAAATTAGTATTCTATGTAAAGTTTTCATAAAATTAGTATTTGATGTAAAGTCTTCATAAAATGAGTATTTTATTTAAAGTCTTCATAAAATTAGTATTTTATGTAAAGTCTTCATAAAATTAGTATTTTATGTAAAGTCTTCATAAAATTAGTATTCTATGTAAAGTCTTCATAAAATTAGTATTCTATGTAAAGTCTTCATAAAATTAGTATTTTATGTAAAGTTTTCATAAAATTAGTATTTTATTTAAAGTTTTCATAAAATTAGTATTTTATTTAAAGTCTTCATAAAATTAGTATTTTATTTAAAGTCTTCATAAAATTAGTATTCTATGTAAAGTTTTCATAAAATTAGTATTCTATGTAAAGTCTTCATAAAATTAGTATTCTATGTAAAGTTTTCATAAAATTTGTATTCTATGTAAAGTCTTCATAAAATTAGTATTCTATGTAAAGTTTTCATAAAATTAGTATTCTATGTAAAGTCTTCATAAAATTAGTATTCTATGTAAAGTCTTCATAAAATTAGTATTCTGTGTAAAACCTTCATAAAATTAGTATTCTTTGGAGATTTTCATAAAATTAGTACTTTATTTAAAGTCTTCAGAAAATTGGTATTGTATGTAAAGTCTTCAGAAAAAATTAATGTTTCAGAAAAAGTAGCATTTTATTTCAAGTCTTCATTACATTGAAATTTTATCGCAACTTTTCAGAAAATTGGTGCCGTATGCAAAATCTTTCAGAAAATCAGTATTCTCTTCTAAATCTTCCTAGTATAATTGTTTTGTTTATTTTTGGTATTTAGAAGACATATTTTAAGCAATAATAATTTCTACAAATTTTATTTGCAAAATCTTTTTATTATGTTCCCGATTTAATAACTATTTGTATATGTAAATCAATAATAAGACCATTAACATCGGCTTCACATTGATTGTGTAAATGCATTTGTTTTCCTTCAAATATTCTGAATGGAATAAGACTGCTAGTTGGCACAAACACAAGCGTTATCTCAAGTCTGCAGCTGACTTCATATTGACTAACTATCACATTGATTGTTTTGCAATGATTCAAACTAACCCACACTCATAACCCTTAGACAATACAGATAAGACAATATGAAGGAAAAAGGCATATAAATGTAATTTTAGTAAGCAAGAATTCAGGGATGCAAGTGGCCAATGGAAACAAATTTTTTAAATCGAAATGAATTTCTCAACCTGGGGAGCCAGTATGTTCACTCATAATCGCCTAAAAAAGGTAGAATCTCATTTTTTTTTTTATTGGTGGGTGTAGCGAATGGTGTTAATCTACAATATCTTTTTTTTTCATGCTGAAAGTATCGACTGATATCTTTTAAAGGAGACAGGAAGATATTCATTGATGAAACAAAAGTCTTCTACCCCCCCCCGTACCCACGAATCGTTTGAAGTATGACAAAATTAATATTTTCAGAGAGAGGGTGATGCAAGGTTAGCCAAAACGTGACAGAGAGAGAGGAATAGGAAGAGAGAGAAAAAGAAAAAGAGATAGTAATATAAAGTGAGAGAGAGAAAGGAAGAAAGAGAACTAAGACGGAGCGAAATGGCGAAAAAATAAGAACTTAAAGCTCTAGCAATCTGGCCTTTTCTTATTTTTTAAAAAAGGAGAAATTCCGCTTTTTCTGAATTACTAAAAAGTGGAATTCTGCTAAAAAGTGAAGAACTAATATCCTTGGGATATACATGCAGCTCAGCAGAGAAAAAAAATCAAATAGGAACAAATGGTACTTAGACAGATGCCAAGTTGATGATGTTTCTTGCCACAAGAAGTGTGAAAGAATATTTGATTCCAAATCCAAAGCGATAAGGGTAAAAATGAACAATTTTTGGAAATCAAGTATGTCATTCTATTGAAAAAAGATTTGGGTAACTCGCATGGATTATTGACCTTTGACTCGGAACAAAGTGTAGTATCTGTTCTGATGCTGCACTTAGTCTATTCCATCCCCTTCAGTGAAGGAGAAGTTCTTCAAGACTGAGGCAATTTTTAGTTTTTGTTCCAATCCCTTTATTGGGAGCTGGATTTTCTCCACCTTAAAAATCCACTTTATGTCTAAATCTGCTCTTGTGGGGAGGTAGGTAAGTAGGAAGATTTCATCAAATCAAAATCTACATATTTCACAAGTAAAAAAAGGTCTTTAATTAAAATGATAGTTTTTTTTTAAAACATACCTCAATCCTGAACCTGGGGAATATTTTAACATGTACTTCAATGGAGTGTGCTCTGATGAACTTGCTGCTTGACCTAAATACACTAAACCAACCCAACAATCAGCTAAGTCCCATCCATTCACTGTGGAGGGCTCCAGAAGCCAAAGAGCTTTCAATAGCTTATTTCCTCGTGTTGCCGGCCTCTGGAACTCCCCCCCCCCCCTTCTCCTGGCTTCCCCAACTGTACCGACATGCAGAAATTTACAACTAATGTAAACAGACATTTCACTGAACAGCTCCCAACTTAGAATGACTCCATTAAACTTTCACCCTAATTCTCAGTAGCTCCTTACGTTTACAGTGGCGGCCTGCCTTGTTTGGGGGTGAACTATTATAAAAATTGAAAAAAATTTAATTTAAAGAAAAAAAATTTTAATTGAAAAAAAATTTTTTTTGATATTAGAAAAAATTTTTTTTGAAATTAGAAAAAAATTTTTTTGAAATTAGAAAAATTTTTTTTTGAAATTAGAAAAATTTTTTTTGAAATTAGAAAAATTTTTTTTTGAAATTAGAAAATTTTTTTTTTTAAATTAGAAAAAAGTTTATAGGAAAAAATACATTTTTTTTTTTTTAAATTTAAAAAAAATTAAAAACGTAAAATATAAAAAAAGTATACAGGAAAAACTCGCTACGTAAACAAACGTTGATTGATTCAGCTTTAGTATAATAATAATAATAATGATACATATTTGTGTGTTTGTGTGTGAATGAGAAAAGTTAAAAAGATAAAGAGATATATGTGTTGGATCTGAGATCTTTATAAATCTGACAGAAGATTCATAGAAAGTGAAAGACTAATGGTAATCCATGTACATCGGGCGAAGAAAAGTTTCGAGATTAGCAAATATCCGAAGCAGAACAAAAGAAGATACAAAGGATGTTGCGTATCTGAGGAAACGGAACACCCAAGATGGATCGGAGAAATAACCAAAGCGGAAATACATGCCAGAATTTTAAAAAATTGAACGCGAAACCTTTGCGCATCTTCAAGAAATAAAAAAAAAAGGAAGATTTTGCATGGCGATAGAAAATGGGGGCATACGTCAAAACAGAGTTGAAAAATTGGTAACTTAAAAATAGAATCAAGATTTGTGCAGAAGGATGAAGATGAAGACATGTGCTACAAGGATGCTGACCTTCTAACATCTTTAGCAATGTTTTATTATTATTATTATTATTTATTTATTTGTTTGTTATGCCTCCTTGGGCATCTGCCCTTTAACTATCTTCTCAATTTAACTGTTAAAAAAAACAACAAAAAAAACTCTTAGTACAGTATCGATATCCAGATCAAATTATGTTAAATATTTCATTTGATAACTCCCAAAAGTGCCCCCCTCAATTTCTCACTCCTGCCCCTTTCTCTGAATTCTACTTCAGACCTAAACAGTATTGCATATGAAAAATCGATATTTGATTCTGTCTAGCCGTTCCCTATTGCTGAACAATGGTACTACTTGCTTGTACTTAGAAACAGCATTCAGCTAGAGTGGGTTGAGCTGGCTCTATCCATCCCTGTCACTACGTCCCTCATGAAGGCCAACCAAGCCTGGTGATTTATTTATTTGTTTGTTATGCCTCCTTGGGCATCTCCCCTTTAACTATCTTCTCAATTCAACTGTTAAAAAAAACAATAAAATTCTTAGTGCAGTATTGATATCCAGATCAAATTCTGTGAAATATTTCGTTTGACAATTCCCAAAAGTGCCCCCTCAATTTCTTCCTCCAACCACTTACTCTGAATTCATCGAACCTCATCTTAAACTGATCCATGTTATTGTTGTTCTTAATCTGATCTGGAAACTTATTCCAAAAACATATTATTTTGTGAGCAAAAAACTTAACTGGTTAAAAGATCTAATTTTTAAAAACTGCCTTGACAATAACCTTCCAGATCTACGAGAAATACTAAAAAAAAAAAAAATGCCCACCATAGTTAGAAATGCGATTAACTATCTTGAAAGTCTCAATCATATCACTTCTCATTCGTATTGCCGTCATTATCATAATTTCTTTTTACATTTAAGGGGAAATAACTGTGTTACTTTTAAATTCACAAACTATCCACAATTCCAATCACCCTTTTTATATTTTAAACGCAAACAAACGGATGTGACATCATCGTATCGGATGTTACACCACCCCTAACCAGACGTCGGTTAATTATGAAAACAAATTTAAAAGCAATTGAAATCATTTAAAGATTAATGCGTCCTCCAGGTACAAATCGAAAATTATTGAAACATTCTAATTGCTAGTCTATAATATAAATGTAGCTTCTCTCTGTCTTTCTATTCGGGGATGCAGTTGAAAAGAAAGCCCCATACGAAGATTAAACACGATTAAAAAATTTAAAATTTAATTAAAGAAAATCAGTTAAAGCTAAAATTTATGCGTCCTCCAGGTGCAAATCGAAAATATGATAAACATTGCTAGCCCGGTACAAATATATGCTTATATGTTAATGCTTTTAATTAACCACCAAATAGACGGGACATCATACCGCCAAGGCAAAATGAATCAAATTTTGTTACATTTTTTGGGACAATTTTGCTTTGTGTAACCCACTTTCATAACAAAGAACAATCATCATCATCATCATCATCATCATCATCATCATCATCATCATCATCGCCATCATCATCATCATCGGCATCATCATCATCGGCATCATCATCATCGGCATCATCATCATCATCGCCATCATCATCATCATCGGCATCATCATCATCGGCATCATCATCATCGCCATCATCATCATCGGCATCATCATCATCGCCATCATCATCGGCATCATCATCGGCATCATCATCGGCATCATCATCATCATCGCCATCATCATCGCCATCATCATCATCATCGCCATCATCATCATCATCGCCATCATCATCATCATCATCGCCATCATCATCATCATCGTCATCATATTGATTACTAATTATCACATTAATCTCATTATCTATCATCATGATAACTATTATTGTTATTAATACTTTCTCTACTGTGAGGGATTTCGGAAGCATTTTGAGAAGTGCTTCACCCAACTGCCCAACCTCCCAACCCAAGAGTTTGGCAATTATTTGGCTGACTCTTCCCGCCTCGATGATGCTAGAGCAGCTGATTACAAAGGCATTGTTATGGAGTGCAGAGTCTCGGCTGCGTTGAAGCAACAAATCTTCGAGACTTGATGGTTTGCCCTACGAATTGTATTTGAGGTTTGCTCACATGTTTGCACCAATTCTGACGGATGTGTTCAACCATTCGTTCGACGAGGATTCTATCCCGGATCAAGTCACCAAAATAGTCATCACATTGCTGAAGAAGCAGGACAGGCATTCATACCCAGAACGGTTGGAAAGGTGGAGAGCTTGTGACACGGTGAAGTATTTTACTGGTGCGATATTAGATGGGGAACAGAAAAAGTACTACCATTCAAAGTCAGAGTGGACCTGTGAATAGTGGAAACTAAGGGACTAACCCTACACTCCCCAAATTTTGGCTTGACCACTGGATGTAGTTTTATTAATACCCAGAATGGTTAGAAAGACGAAGAGCTTGTGACACCGTTAAGTATTTTACTGGTGCGATATTAGATGGTGTCAGAACAGGTGCTACCATTCTTTGTCAGAGTGGACGTGAGTATAGTGTAAACTAAGGGACTGACCCTACACTCCCTAAATTTTGACTTCACCACTGGATGTAGTTTTATTCATACCTAGAATCGTTGGGAAGATGGAGAGCTTGTGACACCATGAAGTATTTTACTGGTGCAATATTAAATGGAGAACAGGAAAAGTACTATTATTCAAAGTGAGAGTGGACCTAGAAATACTGTAAACTAAGGGACTGACTCTACACTCCCATAAATTTGCACTTCACCACTGGATGTAGTTTTATTAATACCCAGAACGGTTAGAAAGACGAAGAGCTTGTGACACCATGAAGTATTTTACTGGTGCGCTATTAGATGGAGAACAGGAAAAGTACTATTATTCAAAGTCAGAGTAGACCTGGAAATACTGTAAACTAAGAGACTGACTCTACACTCCCATAAATTTGCACTTCACCACTGGATGTAGTTTTATTCACACCAAGATATTAGTAAACAATATTGCTACTTATGTAAGTAAATGTAATTTATAACTTCGACATATCTACATATGTACATAGATATCTATAAGATACTCCTCGCATTCCAAAGTCTAAAACAATAGAAAATGTAAATAAAATTACCGAGAATGTATGAAAAAGTAACGAAAAAAAGGGGTATACTCAAACAAAGGAAAACTCGATGTCGGCTTTTTCTTTTACTCATGGGTTTTACCTGAGTATAGTGAGCTTATTATCTTATTGTTATAACTCATTAGATACATTCCGCTTTTTTCCCCTGTCCCCCTTCGGGTGATTGCAAGTGTCAAACCATTGTTCATTTTGGTGCGATGTAATAAAACCACAACACTAAAAGAAAAATATTTTGCTAGATTTTTTTTTTCCCCTCATCGTTATAATGGAAACAACCAATGAGAAAACCTGTCGCAAAACAGCATGTTCCGAAAAAGGTGTGAAGACAATGTTCGGAGAATACTGCATCGGATGATTGACACAGGAGAAACCTCCTGGCAATTGTCCACATTGGAAAGAGTGATATAAAAATGTGTTGCGCAAGAAAGTGTGCGCACATAATTGTTTTGAATTTTTGATGAAGTCATTATGAAGAAATAAAAGAGACGTTTCTTCGGCTATTCTTGTATGAGTTGATTCTTGTGGATGCTGACATATAATCAGTGCGATGATATTGTTCCGTGCAAAATCCAACAGGAATGGCTAATTTGCAATTCATTTGGTTTTCTCGCACCAGCCGTTTACCATCGTATTTAATTGGTAAGGGCTGGCGGTTTTCTTCGTAGTTGGACTGACAACAAGCCTCTTGAGAATTCCAGTACTTTTTGTAACCTTCTATCCGAGGTCTGGATGGTGTTATACTAGTGTTACATAAAAAGGGCCGGGTGGAAGGGTTGGAGGTGACACTTTTAAAGGTCAGAGGTGATGGAAGTCATGAAAGCAAATGATTTCCAACCAAAGATTTCCATTCTCTTTGGCTGATGAGACTTCAAGCAGAAAAGACGTGTTTGAGTGCTGTCCCCAATTGTAAGGGGGGAAGCGCACAGAGTATGGCTGGATATAGCAAGATGAGCTATCCGGTTATATGCCTGTCTTTCTCGTTCTCTCACGTGTATATAAGTACCTGTCTCTCTGATGATTTCCTGTGACTATCTCTCTTTTTAAATAAACCTGTTTCATATTATAAAAATTGGCGTCCGAGTGGGTCTATCAGCAGACGCAAAGAACCTGGGTGTATAGCGGTACATGAAAGTGCAACACTATCCCTCTTAAGTCTTTCCTCCCTCTCAGACCCTCTAGAGCAGCGTTTCTCAACCGAGGTTCCCCGGAACCCTAAGATTCCGCAGAAGGTCTCTAAGGGTTGTTCCAGAATCAGTGAGATAAGCTAATGTATTTTAAACTTTTTTTTTAATTTCATATACGTAATATTTATCATCATCATCATCATCATCATCATCATCATCATCATCATCATCATCATCATCATCATCATCATCATCATCATCATCATCATCATCATCATCATCATCATCATCATCATCATCATCATCATCATCATCATCATCATCATCATCATCATCATCATCATCATCATCATCATCATCATCATCATCATCATCATCAACTCACTCAGACGCTGATGTTTATAAAAAATGGTTTATTTAAAAAGAGAGATAGTCATCATTATTATATTCGATTTAACGCCTCTTCTATATGCAGGCTGGTATTAAACGTTTCTTTTTTTAAAAATGGAGTTCCAAACTAACCTATCTCTTATACTTTCTTTATTTATCAATTCCTTCTATTTTCCTTGGCCTTCCCCTGACAACTGACCCTGCTACCTTAACTGTTCTACATCTATTAACTGAAGCACCCTTATCCATTCTATCAATGTGACAAAGCCAACGAAGTCTCGTGTTCTGCACACATCTCCCTTCACTGTCCAGATTTAATCTTCCTCTGAGATCATCAGACTGTCTTTAAGACTCACATTACACATCCATCGTATCATTCTCATATCATTCCTCTCCATACAACGCATGTCTTCAATCCTCACTTGCCAGGTTTCACTTCCATACATCATCACACTGCATATACATGTATGATAGACTCTTCCCTTGGTGTACTGTAGTAATGCTCTGCTGGTTAGTAATGACAGAATTTCCCTGAACTTACACCATCCACCCTAACTTTTACAATCATACCAGCACCTGCTTTTCCTCGTGCGCTAATGGTCTCATCAAGATAACAAACTTCTTGACGATCTCAATAGCCTCTCCATCCAAATATACTTTCTCCACATCTGAGTTCTTATCCGTCTCCATTGTCTTACACTTCTGTCAATTACTATGTTGTGTTTAGTTGTTACCACCTGTTGTAACCATTGAACTTTTAAGCTCGAAAAGATTGTCACTAAGAACTGATTGTTAATAAACGCCTTTAACCCTTGCGCTACGAGCCCAGATGAGAATAGTTACGCAAATTAAGAAATTTTTATTTCTTCTTAAATCAATTATCTTGAGAAAGTCTTGCAATAAAGACGAAACGTTGATGAATATATAAATAATTTTGGCTTTTCCTTTTTTATTTCCATTGGAATGTTATTTCCATAATTTTTATAATATATATATATATATATATATATATATATATATTAAGTTATGAAAATATATATTTATGACAAGCTAAACAGAGGTTTATATATTAAGTTATGAAAATATATTTATGGCAATTAAGCTACACAAAGGCTTCCGCGTTTCATCCCCATAGGGAATCGTCAGGCTAAAATATATTTTCATAGCTTACTACCTAGCTCTACTCACGTATTTAGCACTGTTGAAGTAAATACTGAAAATTGATATATAAATCATTTTATCTCCTGTGGATACATGAAATAATGATTATATATATATATATATATATATATACTAGATTTACACGTGGTTTTTCATTTGTACCTTCAGGATGTAAAAGTTTGTAAAGGTGGTCATGAGTTTCGACTATCGGTATAATAATTTCATCCTTGAAATAAAGTGACTAAAAAAAAACTTAAATTACTTTAAATTCATTTCAAAGAAAGAAATACGTCTTATACCCATAGTTGAAACTTAGTGACCACCTTTAAAAAGAGATAACACTGAAAGTGCAAATGAATGATAAAAAAAAAAACAGTTTTTAAATGCAGTTCTCACGCGTCCGCATCTTGGTCTAACTCACTCTCCAATTTGAGGTCATGTACTTTATTAACTATCGCTGGAGATTTTCAAAACGTTTGCCCAATCGAACTTTTGCGTAGCTGACAATTATATTTCTTATTGAAAGTTCTCTAAGCAGATAGGGATTAGGATCATCGGAGTTCAGCCCGGAATAGATCTATGATCTTGAATGAATTCCAATTAAACTTAGGGACAGAAAATCAGTTCTGCAGGCAATTCATCATCATCATCATCATCATCATCATCGGTTTAATGTCTATTTTCTTTAAAGATGTACTGAGCCACTTGCTAGAATTTCCTTGATTAACTAGATAGCTGCAGGATGTTTTAGGAATGCCGACACATTTCCGCACAATGCACCATCTTTTTATTTACTTTTCGCCTTTGTTTACTCTCCGCACAGCGTTGCAGTCAACCTATTACTTTTTCTATTGACTTTGTGACCTGCGACGAAACGACGCTTTTATCATTCAATTTAGCTTGCTCCTTTACAACTCTGAAATATGGGCGGTAAAAATAAAAGACACTTATCGACGCGATAGACAGAGGAGACCATCAAACATATGCGAGAAATTTCAAGTGGCCGAAGAAAATACCAAATGAAGAACTTCACAAGAAAATACCAAATGAAGAACTTCACAAGAAAATACCAAATGGAGAACTTCACAAGAAAATACCAAATGGAGAACTCCACAAGAAAATACCAAATGGAGAACTCCACAAGAAAATACCAAATGGAGAACTCCACAAGAAAATACCAAATGGAGAACTCCACAAGAAAATACCAAATGGAGAACTCCACAAGAAAATACCAAATGGAGAACTCCACAAGAAAATACCAAATGAACAACTCCACAAGAAAATACCAAATGAACAACTCCACAAGAAAATACCAAATGAAGAACTTCACAAGAAAATACCAAATGAAGAACTCCACAAGAAAATACCAAATGAAGAACTCCACAAGAAAATACCAAATGGAGAACTCCACAAGAAAACGAAGTATGAAAATTGGAGTAAAACAGCCAAGACGTTGAAATTTTGGGGCATGGCGTCATGAAACTGAGTGAAGATACCTCAGTATGCATTGCAGTAAAAGAAGCTCACACCCCAACTGATATGACTTTGAATTGTGGTGGCTTTACTATCAACACCAAACATCCGGGGGAAATAATACACTTACTAATTGCAATATAATTTCAATATATATCAGTAATTACAGGTGGACATATAGAGCGACAGAATGGACCCCGAGGCAAGGGAAAAGACCCAGAGGAAGGCCAAAAACCCGATGGTATGAAATGTCAACCTTTTCTTTCCAAGGTCGGCATGTAGACTGACCTGGTATTTCCAGGCTGAACATATTCCGAAGTAAACGACTGTTTCATTCATTGTTCTTTTCCATCCTTTCAATTTCAAAAAAAGTTAGTCGAGATATTGTTTCAATTAAGGCTCACACAAAAATTGATACTTTTCAAAACCGAGTTTAAGTATTAGTTTGACAAAACTGGTTTGACAAAACTGATTTTTTACCAGTTCTTAGAAAGACTTTTTTTCTTTACAAAAGTCAAAGAAAAAGTAATACTAAAAATTGGTTAAAAACCGTTTTGACAGACTTAGAACAGTGCACCGCCCCTAACTTTCCCCCTTTTTTTATGAATTGATATCAATGAGATGCTAAACTTTCAGAAAAGTTTTCCTAAGAAATCAGGAAAAATGTATTTTTTTTGTAAAGTTTCCGGTGAGAAGGGGGGGGGGGGTCATTGCATCATTCCAGTTTATAGTAAAAGTATAGCCTAATTTAACCGGGCTTAATTGTAAAAGTTCGGAGGTTAAAAATTCGGTGCTTCTGTATTATTGAAAACAGATGAAATTTTCATTTTCGATTTAGAAGAGTCAGTTGAAAGGGGAGATAATTCAAACTGTCTTTTTTGGTGTAACCATAATCCATAAGGAAAATCCAGATAATTAGTGAGCAAATAAATTTTTAAAAGGGTACATATGCAGTTTACGGACAGGGCTGAAATAATAATGTTATAATTTAAAAAGTAATTTTTAACATGGGGAGGTGAGGGTTGATTAATTATTCTGTTTATTAAATTGTGAGGTGAAAGTACAAAATAGTTAATCAACCCCAACCTCCCCTTATTAAGAATGGCTTTCTAAATCATAATGTTATTATTTCAGTCCAGTCCGTAAACTGCATAAGTACCCTTTTTAAAATTTATTTTCTTTCTAATTCTCTGGATTTTCTTTAAAATCAAAACCATATTTCTACTTTTTATTTTATTTTTATTTTTCTCCCCAAATAGATACTAGAAGGCGGTGGCTCAGGGTCAATCATGTTAATAGTAAAGAAGATTATCAGTGCCAAAGAGTAATATTTTCAAAGAGTAATGTTTTTCTGTGAGTAATGTTTTTCTTGGAATGGTGGTTTCTGGGAGTAATGCTGATCTCTCTCAGTAAAGTTCCCTTCTAAGAGTAATGTTTCCGCTTTCACTGTGAAATTTCCTTCTGAGAGCAATGTATTATGAGATAATATATCCTGGTTATCTAAGAGCAATGTATTCTGGTTATCTAAGAGCAATGTATTTTGGTTATCTAAAAGCAATGTATTCTAGGAATATAAATAATTGCCAAACTTATGGAATTATATTTGACAATTATATTTCAAACAACACAAAACTAATGGTATGTGTCTGTTGCTTGTAAAATTATCAGAGTCTCTTCAAAGTTGGATGTGGTTATTCTCAAAGAGTACTGTTTTCAAAGAGCAATGTATTCTAGGAATATAAATAATTATCCTACCGATAGAATTATATTTTACAACTTTATTCGGCATTAAATAACCCACAGATGGTTGATATACCGTAAAACAATTGTAGTGAAGTCATTTTAGTTTTTAATATTGATTTGTTTATAAATTTTTAAACTTATACAGAAAAAGAAATAACATTTTAGTCGTAAGGGAGACAACTCCTGCTTTATTCTTCTATTATGTTTATTAAATTGTAAGGTGAAAGTAAAGAATAGTTAATCAACCTCCCACCTTTCCAGGAAGCAGGGAGGGAATTCCTAAGGTAAGCGGTCCAAGGAGAGAAAGCTATTAAAGTAAAACATTTTCCGGCATCTGGGGACCCTTACAATGAAGGGGTGGGATTTTGCTGCTAAGTGTGTTGTCGAGGGTTATTTACGCTGATGGAGGGTACAAGTGTAGTAAGTTTCTTTGGAGTACATTCCGTGGAAGTACATCTAGAACAAGCACAGGGATACAACATTGCTGTGATCAGACAGGGGCTGAAGTTTGGTAGACAGTGCTGAGCCTATTAAAAGGAAATGGTTTGTGAATAAGTCCAGATGTGACAACAATACCCCAAGCAGAGGCAAATAGTGGCTTTGTAGAGATATTGGATGACTGGCAGGTGTGAGAAGTGTTCTAGACCAGTAGTTTAAGTGATCATCATATGAAAACCGGTTTTATCAAATTGGTTTCAAGTTTTAGTTTCAATAGATGTGATATATTTTAGAAATTAATCTTTAATTTCTATCTACTTTAACCAATTAATTTGTATCTACTTTAATCAATTAATTTGTATCTACTTTAATCAATTAATTTCTATCTACTTTAATCAATTAATTTCTATCTACTTCAATCAATTAATTTCTATCTACTTTAATCAATTAATTTCTATCTACTTTAATCAATTAATTTCTATCTACTTTAATCAATTAATTTCTATCTACTTTAATCAATTAATTTCTATCTACTTTAATCAATTAATTTCTATCTACTTCAATCAATTAATTTCTATCTACTTTAATCAATTAATTTCTATCTACTTCAATCAATTAATTTCTATCTACTTTAATCAATTAATTTCTATCTACTTCAATCAATTAATTTCTATCTACTTTAATCAATTAATTTCTATCTACTTTAATCAATTAATTTCTATCTACTTTAATCAATTAATTTCTATCTACTTTAATCAATTAATTTCTATCTACTTCAATCAATTAATTTCTATCTACTTTAATCAATTAATTTCTATCTACTTTAATCAATTAATTTCTATCTACTTTAATCAATTAATTTCTATCTACTTTAATCAATTAATTTCTATCTACTTTAATCAATTAATTTCTATCTACTTTAATCAATTAATTTCTATCTACTTTAATCAATTAATTTCTATCTACTTTAATCAATTAATTTCTATCTACTTTAATCAATTAATTTCTATCTACTTTAATCAATTAATTTCTATCTACTTCAATCAATTAATTTCTATCTACTTTAATCAATTAATTTCTATCTACTTTAATCAATTAATTTCTATCTACTTCAATCAATTAATTTCTATCTACTTTAATCAATTTATTTGTATTTACTTTAATCAATTAATTTCTATCTACTTTAATCAATTAATTTCTATCTACTTTAACCAATTAATTTCTATCTACTTTAATCAATTTATTTGTATTTACTTTAATCAATTAATTTCTATCTACTTTAATCAATTAATTTCTATCTACTTCAATCAATTAATTTCTATCTACTTTAATCAATTTATTTGTATTTACTTTAATCAATTAATTTCTATCTACTTTAATCAATTAATATCTATCTACTTTAATCAATTAATTTCTATCTACTTTAATCAATTAATTTCTATCTACTTTAATCAATTAATTTCTATCTACTTTAATCAATTAATTTCTATCTACTTTAATCAATTAATTTCTATCTACTTTAATCAATTAATTTCTATCTACTTTAATCAATTAATTTCTATCTACTTTAATCAATTAATTTCTATCTACTTTAATCAATTAATTTCTATCTACTTTAATCAATTAATTTCTATCTACTTTAATCAATTAATTTCTATCTACTTCAATCAATTAATTTCTATCTACTTTAATCAATTAATTTCTATCTACTTTAATCAATTAATTTCTATCTACTTCAATCAATTAATTTCTATCTACTTTAATCAATTTATTTGTATTTACTTTAATCAATTAATTTCTATCTACTTTAATCAATTAATTTCTATCTACTTTAATCAATTAATTTCTATCTACTTTAATCAATTTATTTGTATTTACTTTAATCAATTAATTTCTATCTACTTTAATCAATTAATTTCTATCTACTTCAATCAATTAATTTCTATCTACTTTAATCAATTTATTTGTATTTACTTTAATCAATTCATTTCTATCTACTTTAATCAATTAATATCTATCTACTTTAATCAATTAATTTCTATCTACTTTAACTAATTAATTTATATCTACTTTGATCAATTAATTTATATTTACTTTAAATTTCAATGTTATTTTTTAACACACATTGTATTAATAAAATTATGAGTCGTGGTGAAAGTTGTTTTTTTTTATCAGTGGTGAACCATTCTTTTTCCTTGTTTAAAACTAGCTGCCCCTAACCGGCGTTGCCTGGGATGCAGTGTAGTTATTTTAGTTTTTAATATTTTTTTTGTTTACACATTTTAAAACTTATATAGAAAAAGAAATAAAATTTTAGTCGTAAGGGAGACAACTCCTACTATAATCTTTGATTAAGATATGAGTAATCCCCCTGGCTGAGTTTTATCTTTAAGTGATTTTTATGCGATTATTTAAAGATGTTTCATATTACCAGTCGTCTTAGTCGGACTAAGTAGTTCCAAAAAATAAACTGTAGCAAAGTATGTCATTTTATTGCGAATAACACAGCACAACAATAACACATGAAAATTGGCCAGTCGGAAGGAAAGTTTGATTTCTCAGCTTAAATGCTATTTGGGTCTGACTTTTAAAATCCTGAAAGATAATTTTATTTGTTAGATAAGTTTATTACAATAGTATTTTCGATTGAACCTGAAACCTTTTGGCTATAATTGCTTCGTGTTAGTGCAAAGCTACACGCATGAGACACCGAAGCAGCTGCATGCGGTACTTCACAAATTAATCTTCCTCTGCAGATGGAAGAGCCTTCTACTTAAAATTTAATCGGTTATTTTTCCACCTGTGACAACATTGCAAGGATGATGGAGCATTTCTGCATTAACTTGGCTCGTATCTCTGAACAAAAAAAAAAAAAAAAATGGCAATACGCAGACAATTAAAAAAAAGTACCATAAAAACTTATGTCAGTAAGATCTACAGAGGTTCAGCCGTCACATCTCTATTAAGTTAGGAAGGGCACATTGAGATTCAGGACCACGTCCATTGTCTTCCCAGAAAATTTTATGCATATGATTTCAATTTCATAAAAATAGGATATATTTGAAGTTTTAAGGAGGTTGTGCCCTCATAGCATCTTTAACGGTGCACTTAGAGATTCGGGACCACTTCCATTGTCTTCTTCATAAAATTTTATGCGTATGATTTAAATTTAATAAAAATAAGATATATTTGAAGTTTTAAAGGGGGTTATACCTTCAAAACACCCTTACAGGTGCACTTAGAGATTCAGGAACACTTCCATTGTCTTCTCCGTAAATTTTACATAAGAATCCACTTTTAGATTTCATATAGATTCTCTAACCTTTCTTTCTATAAGGAACACACAAACATACATGCAGACATTGAATTTTATATATATACATATATCCAGTCGGTTCCACAGTACTACTTTCACTTAGGGATGTTGGCAACCTTCTCGTGGTCCTTCCCGTAAGTACCCGATATCTTTCCAGAAAGATTTCTACCTAATGCCAACACCGGGGAAACTAATGCCAACACCAGAATAATCTGATTCACAAGAAAGAAGAAAAATTCCCATTCTGCAGATAGATTCTGCAGAGTGGTGCATTCGGTCAAAATGCGTTTCAATTTAAGATATGTGATGTTGAAAAGAGGCAAGGTAATAGAAAACTCTCAGGGAATGGGTTCATACCTTCCATAAGGATATGAAAGAAAATTACATGTTTTTTTGTGACATCTTTTACTTTTAAACTTACGACGGCTCATTGTATCTCGATATCGTCACCCATCTCGATGGGGACGAGGCTCAACATGGCTTAACTTCGATGACCCGACGGAAGCCGGTATTTCAACGCGACAAAACGCTCAGCTTATGACGAAGAACAGTTTGTTATCGAACCGTGCTTTCATGTTTTGCTTTTAACGGACTTTTCCCTTCGTATATATTTAAATGTCAACGTTTGGATTTTGCGGTCGTTAAGTGGATATCGACACGAACTGAAGACCTGGGTGTTCCACGTTCGAATCCAGTCGGTTCCACACAGCCTTCTCGTGGTCCTTCTGGTAAGTACCCGATGTCTTTCCAGAAAGATTTCTAACTAGAGAAACATCGGGGAAACTAATGCCAACACCAGAATCATCTGATTCACACGAAAGAAGAAGAGGTTCAGGAATAGTCTAAGGAGTGTATTAATAGACATTATCTTTGTGATAACCCCACAGATAAAAATATGCGTGTGTGGGGGGGGGGAGTAAGGTTTAGGGTTAGTGTTGAACCCATTTATGATCGATCACATCTACTGATGAGATGATCACCAAAGTGTCCCCGCATATAATTGAACGATGATAAAATAAAAACTCTTGGACATTTATGACTGAAACTTGATGGATGAATCCGGCGTAGATTGAAGTTTATTTTTATCAAATAAGATTGAATTGCAGAAAGGATTGTACATTTTATTTACGATTTTATGGGTAAGAGTTATTTTTTGAGGGGGGGAGAGGGTAATCGTGTATCAAATTAAATCAGAATCTATCAAAAAAAAAAAAAAGCATAGTGTTTCAGAGATAATACAAGAACTTTTTTTATGGTTATGAAGTGAGGTGAACAGGTTATTCTGTTCATCGTGTCTTTTTAGATGAAGACGTGTTTTCACATTAATGGTTAAATCATCTACAAAATTTAGTCTGTTGGAAATACAGTTATAAGTCTATAAAATGATTTTTAACGAATCGAGAGAGGTGAGACATGATTTAAATTCGTTAGTCACTGATCGCAGAGAGACGAGCCCTCTTTGCCCTTCGACAAATATTTGCATAAATAGTTTCACCTTTTTCACCCGAAGAAAAGAAATAAGGTCTTCAAAGTTTTGGGAAAGAAATGCTGACATTTTAATGTTCAATCTAAGTGAAAAACATCGATTTGATAAGTAAAATCATTTAGAGTCAAGGTCAGCAAAATATAAGAGAAAAATTCCAACGCAGCAAACTGTTTTCTGACTGTTTCTTTGCTGAGCTGATTTGGGTCATATGTCGACCAATCAGGCAGCTCCACATAATGACCTTCTGGCGAACTTATTTTTTTTTTTTACATACATGTTTTTGTATGCGATTGATTTGAATTTTGAGAGGTTTTTGTTACATACAGCACAGCATCTGGCCTTCGCAAATGGTCACCCATTTAGTATTGGCTACTTTGGCCAAGATCAACGTCGCTTAACTTTGCTAATAAATCCATTACAATATGAATTGAATGGAATATTTTCTGCCTGTTTATTTGCGTGGAGAATTGTTACGATGAGCTTATTTTGGTCATGTGTGGACCAATCAGGCAGTTCCACGTAGTGACCTTCAATAATCAGACTAAACTACAGACGAAGCAGAATTATATATACACAGCTTTTGTTTGCGAAGCTATACCGGTTATTGAAATAGGGGAAAATCTGACAATACTATATATATATATATAGTCCCGATTATGAAAGACGAAACGTATACGTACACAGATAATAAACAATAACAAATATTTATTATTTGTAGCTCCTAGAAAAAACCGTCTAGAAAAGCACTGTAAGTGTAGTATTAACACAGCATGACATCGCTAGCTATAAAATGCATCATTCATTTCATTAAGTAGAACGCTCTTATGAAGTCAAGCCGCCATATAAAGTATTAAAATTATCACCGTTTATTCGCTGTTCAACATGGCCGAGTGGTTCGGGCGTCGGGATTTGAGTTGCAAAATACTCATAATCCGGGGTTATTAATCAGCATTAAAAAATCCGAAAAAGGTTGATATGCCGTAAAATCAAACACCATGAATAAATATTTGAAGATATAAAGAACTTGAAGCATAAAATCTTTTACCAAAATGACTTAATTCGGTATTAAATAACCCGAAAAGGGTTGATATGCCGTAAAACCAAACAACAAAACGAAACACCATGAATAAATATTTGAAGATATAAAGAACTTGAAGCATAAAATCTTTTACCAAAATGACTTAATTCGGTATTAAATAACCCGAAAAGGGTTGATATGCCGTAAAACCAAACAAAACGAAACACCATGAATAAATATTTGAAGATATAAAGAACTTGAAGCATAAAAACTTTTACCAAAATTACTTAATTCGGTATTAAATAACCCGAAAAGGGTTGATATGCCGTAAAACCAAACAACAAAACGAAACACCATAAATAAATATTTGAAGATATAAAGAACTTGAAGCATAAAATCTTTTACCAAAATGACTTAATTCGGTATTAAATAACCCGAAAATGGTTGATATGCCGTAAAACCAAACAACAAAACGAAACACCATGAATAAATATTTGAAGATATAAAGAACTTGAAGCATAAAAACTTTTACCAAAATGACTTAATTCGGTATTAAATAACCCGAAAATGGTTGATATGCCGTAAAACCAAACAACAAAACGAAACACCATGAATAAATATTTGAAGATATAAAGAACTTGAAGCATAAAAACTTTTACCAAAATGACTTAATTCGGTATTAAATAACCCGAAAAGGGTTGATATGTCGTAAAACCAAACAAAACGAAACACCATGAATAAATATTTGAAGATATAAAGAACTTGAAGCATAAAATCTTTTACCAAAATGACTTAATTCGGTATTAAATAACCCGAAAAGGGTTGATATGTCGTAAAACCAAACAAAACGAAACACCATGAATAAATATTTGAAGATATAAAGAACTTGAAGCATAAAATCTTTTACCAAAATGACTTAATTCGGTATTAAATAACCCGAAAAGGGTTGATATGTCGTAAAACCAAACAAAACGAAACACCATGAATAAATATTTGAAGATATAAAGAACTTGAAGCATAAAAACTTTTACCAAAATGACTTAATTCGGTATTAAATAACCCGAAAAGGGTTGATATGCCGTAAAACCAAACAACAAAGCGAAACACCATAAATAAATATTTGAAGATATAAAGAACTTGAAGCATAAAAATTTTTACCAAAATGACTTAATTCGATATTAAACAACCCAAAAATGGTTGATATGCCGTAAAACCAAACAACTAAATTAAACCAAACAATAATTCGCTTTGAACTGATGCTGAATACCCATTATGTCTACTTTTTTGAAGATTATCAAAACAAAAAAGTCATTTTGTTAAAAAAAAAAATATTCATGTAATGTTTTTTTATGTTATGATGTTAATTTCTTTAAATTTATAAAACACAGATCCATTTTAAAAAGAATTCTTTAAACTTATGTGAATTTCAAACTCTTCTTGTAACATTGTAAAACACTATTGCCTTAGTAATGTGTACTCTGCCTATTCGTTTTCTGTCAGCTAATCACGTTTCTATTTGCATACAGACAGACAACCTGTAACAACAACAACACCACTTTTTAATTTTAGATTGAATTATTGATTGAATCCCTGGACATTGGAATGCACCTGCAGTAGATGTAGTAAATGCGCCAACAACGCAGCATTTCAAGGTGAATTTGGGCAGGTGCTAGGCTACTGCATCCTCTTTTGTGTAAATTTCTACCACTCTTTCTCACCTCAGCCAGGGGTTTTTACCCCGCCTAATAAACCGGTATCGCCCGGGCCTTTGGGTCTGGATTTACGCCGGTCTATTGGGGGTTGCTGGTCCTGTGCAGTTCTAGGAGGTGCACCCTCCCAGGCTTTGCCTGCCCTCTTTGGGGAGGAGTAAGTTTATTGCTTACTGTCTGAGGCGACCCTACCGGGAATGCAGACAGGGCTGCCCAGGTAATTTTTAAATGGCCAGAGTGCTCACCTCTCGAGCGCTGGCTTATCTAATTCCACTTTCCCGACCTTGTGTCACATCTTACCTTGTGGGAGGTAGATAAATAAATTCTACCACTCTTTCTCTACATGGCAACTGAAACATACTTGTTTTTTTTTTCTTTTTTTCAGAATTTATTAAATTCAAATTGCAATCAAGATGAGGACAATAGTCCGAATAATCCAACTAATACAGATTATCAATCCTTATCTGAAAATTTCTGAAACAAAAACTTCATTATCATCTAAAAAATTTTTTTTAAAAATAAATGTCTATTTAACAAATTGTTTCATGCTTGAAATATTATTACTCCCCCCCCTCCCATTATTATATAAAAAGTTATCTTTTTAGCAACGAAGTCCATTAAGCCTAGAAATAATGGCTGGAGTAAATGAACCGCATTGGGAAAGCAATTTGTTTGAGTAAATGACTCTTTAAAATCTCAATAAGTCATCTTCGCGATAAAGGCAGCATTTGAAAATTATTTCTTCGTAATTGCTGCCTGAGGAATCAGCTCATCATTAGCCACTCTGTTCAAAACATTTCATTGTTTGAAACAATAAATAAGGAAGACACACAAAGACCAATCATTTCTACCCGAGAATTATTATATGAGCTTCGCAAATAAATCGGTTAATAACAGTAGTTTAGTTCCAATTTAGCAAAATTAACTATTTATTATACTTTATCTATTTATTTTTTATCCTATGATTAAATCGGTTTACTGTAATGTAGCCAGTATTTAGTTAAAACTAGCTATACATACCTGGCGTTGCCCGGGAGTCTTTCTATTTTCATTTTTTGTTTTCTTGTTTTGTCCCCACAAACTTATCTTTGTGAAATAGGATTTTGAAAGTTAAATTTAATTATTTGGTCATTAAATTTTAAATTGAAACACATGCTCTAATAATTTTATTTATCTTCCTCCCACAAGGTAAGATATTACACAAGGTCAGGAAAGTGGGATTTGAAAAGCTAGTGCCCGAGAAGGTGAGCACTCCGGCCATTTAAAAATTACCTGGGCAGCCCCATCGGCATTCCCCGGTAGGGGCGCCTCAGGCAGTAAGCAATCAGCTTACTTCTCCCCAAAGAGGGGAGGAAAAGCCTGGGAGGGTGGACCTCCTAGAACTGCACAGGACCGACCCATAGACCAGCGTAAATCAAGCCCCGAAGGCCAAGACAATACCAGTCTATGGGGTGCAGTATCCATCGGAACAGATACTACACTTTGATCCCGGCCAAAAGACCAGGAAAGCCTTATAATGACATGCTCTTATAATAAACCTATAATTAATTCTGAATTTTTCTTCTGCTTATCCAGGCTCATGACCCACTTGAAGATAAGGGTTAAAGAGATTGTCAATTAGACGATGAATACAATCATGAGAGGATTGGAAACAATGGATAGAATAAGTAGAAGTGGATTATCCAAAGAGGACGGCTTAACAAGTATTTGTATACATTGAACTTGAAGACGACCATCTTGTAGTCGGTTGGGAAGCAGCCTTGTGCTATTTTGTTTCACAGATTGGACGTTCTAGGAAAGAAACTTTGTTTCATATTTCTCAATTTTTGAGATGAGGATTGATAATTTGTATAATTTTGGTTATTCAGACTACATTTCTAATCTTGAGTGTTATCATCACAACGTTTCGGCCGCTGTAACCTCCGGCCTTCTTCAGGTGTATCTCTGTGAACTCGGGAATATTTCTGTCGAACTCTAGAATCTGGACGGAATTTCAAACGGAACTCTTTATTTAATCCACGGGGGTAGCATGCTCTCGTTCCGTCAGTCATGACTGGGAGAAGTCTTCAGTAATTCAACTAATTTTTCGTTTCTTGTTCTGTATAAGTTTAAAACATACACAACCGAATAAAAATTAAAATGTCTTCACTGTATCCCGGGCAATGCCGGCTACTACAGTTACAGCTAGTAGTAAATGAAACAGTTCATGTGTAAGTCATGCTGAGACGAGAAATACGGACATACAAGAAGTGATCACACAACTTTATTAATATAAAGACTTTTGTTAAGATTTAGAGCGAGTCGATCCCCTAGTATACACTTAAGTAAGTTGGGAATAGAAAATGGAAAACCGCTGAGGGGTCAGCAGAGGTCAACTTGCTTTGCCCGAGTTGAAAATTGCTTAGGCTGCCGGGAATGTACTAAAAACGGATATGATGTCACATTGTTTAAAGAGCAAGGTTTATAGAAAAAAAGTCTGTTTGGAAGTATGAAAGGGCAGTGCATGTGTAATGACATGGGCTGACAAGATATAACTAATCAGTGATTTTGATCTCTCTTTTTCTCTCTCTCTCTTAAGCTCCCTCTTCCGCTGGTTAATGATTTGGAACGAAGATCATGTTAAATAAATAACACTATCTTCCATCAGTTTTATCTCGAGTTAGTCTCTTTGAAGATATGAATAAGAAGCGTAAATTACAGGACGCTGTTCTTTCCGTCTGGGAGGATCATAGCGGAGTTGCATACAAGAGCAACAACCAGCAATTAAGGTAGGAATAACAATTTGTAAACCTTAATTTTTCTGTTGTGATTATGGCAACTTGGTTGCTTTATGTCTGACACAAGGTTGAGAACCCAACATTTTAACCAATCTTCTACATTTTTTAAAATTCTTTTGTTTAATTGTGTGCTTCTTCTTCTTCATCCTGACTTTGGGAGTGCCAAGTTCGAATCCAGTTCGTTCCACAGAAACACTTTCACTTAAGGATGTTGGCAACCTTCACGTGGTACCTCCCGTTAGTACCCGATGTCTTTCTAGAAAGAACTAGAAATATATCGGGGAAACCAATACCAACAATAGAATCATCCGATGCATACGAAATGAACGAATGAATGAATCCTGACTTTGGACGCCAGTTATTTTAATCAGGAACTAATTATTCCGTAGCTTCCAACGGAAATGACAGCTGATCCTGAAGCTTAACGGAAAACGAGCAAATTGTTGGGAAAAATTATCATGAATTAGAAAAGGTGTTAAACACCCTGGAAATCAAAAGAAAAGGAAGAGTATCGTAAGCGGCAATATAATATAGTTCTACCTACCTGGAACATTCCGGAACCAAAAGAAGCTGGAAAAAAGTGAACCTTGCAGCCATGGACATTTCAACAATTGAATGCATTTCCAGATTGAACAAAAAAAAAAAAAGAAAAAAAAGGAAACGTTCGCTCTTGCCAACAAGTGACAGTCATGAAGATGGTAGCCATTAACAATCAAAGCCAGCGCTACCTGCCTACGAACCAATGGTAGGGGAGCTTGCTGCGGGGCCCTGGAAGGGATCGTTACAACAGAGCTCTGGAGGCTTCTTTAGTTTTATTTATTGTCCCCTTATTTAAAATGTATATAATATAGAGTAGCTTTTAAGCTTTAAAATATATGAAATAAAATAATAAACATTACTGCACATGTATTTATTTTGCGCATATGCACTATTCTATGCATGCGCAGAATGATGTGCATATCCATTAATCTGGCACAAAATTTAATTCTGTCAAATTTGCGCTCTTTTGAAAATTATGCCGATGTTAAATATAAAAACCTTTTTCTGTATAAAATATATCATCTATTGAGGAAATGTTAAAAAATTTATTAAAATTTAATAATTCACTGAATTATAGTGAATTAAAATTAAAAATATTAGCGCGTTGGTTTGTTTTAAAAAAAAAAGAAGTCTACTAGTGAGGGCCCTGGAAGAAGGACCCTGGGCCCTTAGCGCCGGCATATAAATTTTTTTTTAACTTAATTTTTTTTTTTTTTTTTTTTTTGCTAAATGAATGAATTTTGTCCTGTAAATGAGGAAGTTAAAAAAAAAAATGACATTAAGAAAAAAAAAAAGTTGAAAATTAATCACGACCACCATCTGTAGAACAAAATTCGGATGTCAGGGTTAGGGGCGGTCTGCACTGCACTCGTGGTGATTTTGTGGACAGTACAATTCTTGCTTTCATCCAATCGTTATGCTGCTTTATCGGAAAGTTTTGCCACCTCTCCCATAGCATGGAAAATAGTTTGAGGATGTTCGGAAAGTTACCATCACCATTGGAGTTTTGGGGGGAGGGGGAAGGTTTTGGAGAGGGGGTCGAATAGTTATTTCCATGAGTCGCTACATTCGAAAAAGTTGCTAGGTATAGAGAGAAAAAAAGAGAGGGAAGTGAAGTTATTTTTACTCGATAATCTACCTTATTCTAAAGGAGCTTTTTAATTAGATGGTAGAGTTCCGGTTCGTTAAATTGCGGTGAATACAGGACATGTTCCTCCCCTTTGTAATAAAAATAAATGGAGAATGGGGAAAAAGATACAGACTACTTACAGGACCCTGTTTATATCATATATATATATATATATACATATATATATATATATATATATGTATATATATGGAATAGGCTATGATATTTCGGGGAAACTATTCCTTCTTCATATATTTTAACGCCTACAAATTTGTTGGTTTTAATTCGAAGAGAATATATGAATATGGTAAAGGTCAGAATCAGAGAGAAAAAATGAAAAAAAATGCATGTCGGAATCAACGATAGAAAAATATTATTCTAAATGAAAATACTTAGAGACGATCTTTTTAAATAAATTAAAAAATGACTTATATATGATAGGGGATTTTTACCCCCAACCTTACCTACTTGAATGTAGTAAATTAAAAAAAAAAAAAAAAAACTAAAAACAATTAAATTCTGTCAACCTTCTGCTCCTTGGAAAATTATCACGATGCTAAATATAAAAACTTGTTTCCATATAATATATATGATTAGTAAGTTATGAAAATATATTTATGGCAATTAAGCTGCACAAAGGTTTCCGCGTTTTATCCTCGTAGGGAATCGTCAGGCTAAAATGTATGGAGTTTGTGTGACTGGGTGTTTTTATATATATAGGTTTAGGTGTTTAATCTAGCTAGTTAACCAATCTGATTCTTTGTTATTCTCTTAGCCAATCGTTGGGCTTCTCACAAAGGTTCAGTTGATGTTACTTCCTATTCTATTTTTTTGTTTTCTATAGGGTGGCCCATCCCTGTTTCTTTATTGTGTCGAAATAATAATACTACTACTAATAATAATAATAATAAAATATGATTTATTGAAGAAATGTTGACATTTTTTATTAAAATTAAATAATTCTCTGATTTTCAGTAAATAAAAATTAGAAAAAGAAACGCACGTTTGTTTATTTTCAAAGAATAACCCACGAGTGAAGGCTCTAGAATGAGGGCTATGAGGTCTTAGTGCTGGCATATATATTTTTTTTTTAATAAAAAAAAAACTTCTTGTTTTAGCCAAATGAATGAGGAGGTTAAATAAAAAGAAATCACTCATTTTTTCACCTTTCATTTGACATAATATTGTCTCTCTCCCAACATTTATTCTCTTTTTATTTTAACTTTTCGGTCACCAATTATCAAGGCGAAGAGCCACTAAAGGATAAGAGTTAATGAGACAGAAATGATCGCCATCCTCAGCCGAAAGATATGAGGAACATTATGGGAGTACTAAAATTGACCATATAAACTGATTATTACTCATGGGACAAAAATTTATTAAAATCGGATTTGAAGACGACCATGTTGTAATCATCAGGGAAGTAATCTCGCGGTAATGTGCTCCACAAAGAAGCTCTGTCTACGGAAATACCGTCTGATGCTAGGCACATTTATAGGGAGAAAGGAAACTCTTTTATTCGTTGTGGTAGCAAAGACGAGTTCTTGCTGCTAATGTCTTACGAAGAGGAACCAAAAATTGGAGTTCAGTCGAGCACCCTCTACGATAGAGTAGAGAGAGACTAGCAACGTCTCTTCTGTGAGAAAAGGGGTTTGTATGAGAGAGATCACCGGCCACTAGATTTCGATATCGATTTTGTACTCGGGAAAGAGTGCTTTGTGCGGCACCTCCCCAGATGTGACAGCAGTTTTCCAACTTTGGACCTATATTGTACGATGTTTTCTTCCAAATTAAAACCAGCCGATTTCTAGACTTTTATAAACCTGAAGAAGGTAAGGTATACATTTTTACCAAATATGAATCGAATGAAACTTATTTTGCATAAGGTTTTCCAGTGGTTATGTATATTATGGAGGGAACCAATATTATGCAAGATGAAAAAAAAATATTTTTTTAAAGTGACAATTTTATCCGTTTTTTTTAATTTAGTGGATTCGGAGAGGGGGTGTAAAAATACATAGTCATAGGTACCAGGGGTTTCAAAGTAGGTAGTAAATCTGGCCCAGTAGAAGGAGCGAGAATAATTGCTACCTTCTTCATATCAGTGAGCAATCATTCTCACCAATGAGAAAATGGTAATGGGTAGTGATTAGCCTCGTCCCTAGGCCGGTTTTGCTACCTACTTTAAAACTTTGGGAAAGGTGGGTGGGGGTAAAAATGCTCTCCAATATCCCAGTAAAAAAAAAAAAAATTTTAACTTAAAAAAAATCGTCTCATATTTTTGCCTTCATTCTGTATAATAATTTCATTGAAAGACAAAAAATTATCAATCTCAGAACTAAAAAATATTTTAGTATGGTATCGTTGATTCATACATGTACCTCTTTTTATTTTATTTTTTTTCTCTTCAGCTGCTTTTGACCTTTGCCTTGTCGGATACTCCCCCCTTCCTTTAACATGCATATATATATATATATATATATATATATATATATATATATATATGATAAAGAAAGGAAGAAAGTGTTCCGACATAATGGAAATTGAAAAAGGAAAACCAAAAAATATTATTTATGTATTCATCAACGTTTCGTCTTTATTATAAGACTTCCTCAGGATAATCATCACACAAGTAAAAATCGAGTCTAAACATTCTGTACTTGTGTGATGTTTACTTCAGACAATCATCCTGAGAAGGTCTTATAATAAAGACGAAACGTTGATGAATACATAAATAATATTTTTGGCTTTTCCTTTTTCAATTTCCATATATATATATATATATATATATATATATACATATATATATGCGTTCTTGAGCTGGAAGCATGGATAGGTTTAAGGTGTATGGGTATTTATACACATGTAGAGAGATAAGTTTTAAAGAACAAAAAAAAAATACATGTGCATGACAAGAGAGAGGCATAATAAAAATAAGCCTGTGTGTGCGTATGTTTAACACAAGGTGTGTGAATGTGTCTGGTGTCTATATACATGGGCAACAGGAGCAGACACACGTGTTAACACCATGTGCCCATTAAGCATATACAAAGATATCTACAGGCGTGTGTGTGCACACACATACATATATATATATATATATATATATATATATATATATATATATATGTGTGTGTATGTGTGTGCAATGAAAATGAAAAAGGAAAGCCAAAAACTATGTTATTTATGTATTCATCAACATTTCGTCTTTATTGTGAGACTTCCTCAGGATGAAGAAAAATGCAGAAAAAATAATCATACAATTATCAAATTTTACCAGCCTCAGGTCAGACCGTGAGTGAAAAGAAATCAGAAAATTTGAAACGGGCAAAATTGTCTGTGTATATTAAGGGAGGTTTTAGGGGGGGGGGGGGGGGCGATGGGTTGGTTGGATATGAGTTTCTTATCTTTAGCTTTGAAAGACATTATCTGGGTCACTGTGTCCAAAACGAGCGTTTGGGACCGGGAGTCGATGGGGTGGTGGAGTGGCTTAAGTCTAAACTCGTTGCCCCGTTTCGTTTCGTTTGTATGATTATTTTTTTCTGCATTTTTCTTCATCCTGAGAAAGTCTCACAATAAAGACGAAACATTGATGAATACATAAATAATATAGATTTTGGCTTTCCTTTTTTGATTTTCCATTACGTTGGATCATTTTATCTATCTTTATTCATATATATACATATATATATATATATATATATATATATATATATATATATACCCTAAATTAGGTAAACTGGTGACAACATTGTGTCGCTGAAGCCACATAAGTTAGATGATACATGCCCACACACCTGATGTCTAACCGTCTAACAGACATGTGTGCAATGACAATAATCCTGTGTCACGTGACAACAGAACGCACACACACGTGACGTGTCAGACATATATGATATACATACGATTTACTTTGTTACATATACACACGCTAACACATGTGCACTAACTGCACTTACTGCAACAACAAAATGTAATGTTTACATACTATGTGTATATATCTACATCTCATATTTCAACTGATATACATATATACACAGTGCCAACATACATACAGGTATATATGCTCATACATATATATTCATATACATACACACTCAAAAAGCAACACACATGTGTGTATATAAATATATGTATGTATATACTTATACACACATATAGATACACAGAGATATGCATGTGCATATATATATATATAATATATATAATATATGAGTGCAGTATGTATACGTGTGTTCGTGATATACTGACATACAATGCAGTGCTGTAGGTAATATGCACTGGCAACGTCTGTAGATATATTGGAACAGAACTGGTTGAGATATGTATGCGAGGCTTTTTGATATGGACGTACAACACAGTTTAGCTTAAGAAAAAAAAAAACAACGATCAGGATGGAAATATAGCAGTAGTTTCAAACAAATGTCCACACTTAAAAATCTTTTTAATTAAAAATAAAAAAATAAATAAGAGAAAAAAAAAAAAAAAAACGAAAGAAAAAAATATGACCTTTGTGCTTTATTAGGTATGCTATAGGAACAATGTTCATGCAGTGTTTTTTTTTTTCTTTCATTCCAAAATGTTGAGTGCAATGTGGTTCAAAATTCTTGGAAAGAAAAAAGAAAAAAAATCATTTAGTTTCAGTCAAATTCCTCTAATAAGGCCATTCCTTGATTTCGGTCCATTCTTGGAGATGGAATTGTCTCAATAGAGGAAGAACCAAAGAATTAGCATTTTTTTTTTAAGAAAAGAAAGTAAATTAACATACATATATATTTTTAATTAGAAAATAAATGTATCTCTCTCTCTCTCTATATATATATATATATATATATATCTATATATATTTTATGGTGATTCTTATAACAATTATGCCTGTGTCATAATTAAAATAAATAAACATTCAATAACTGTAGAGAATTTATATATATATAGGACAAAAGGGTACTTTTTCTAACAGATATCAGACAATAATTATTGACGACCTCAAAAGACCTCTTTAAAGTATAAATATGAAATAATTATTGTCTGATATGTGTTAGACAAAGTTACCCCAGAGTCCTAAATACTTGCTCTGTATTCTAAATTAACTGAGCTTCCTATGACGTCTGATATATATATATATGTATAACTTGATATACTTTGATTTTAGACCAAACTTTTCTATTCGAACTGAACCTGAAACTACAAAATTTCAACTCAATACTATATATATATATATATATATATATATATATATATATATATATATATATATATATATATATATGTATTTGAATTAAGCTGGTATTTAGCAAAACATAAAATTTAAAATAATAAATTGACACAAAATCTTGATTTTTGTTTTTCCAGTCACACACTATATATATATATATAAAATTAGAAATATTTAATCTTACAGAATTTTAAAAAGTTTAAAAGGCGTTAATTTATACAAAATTCTGTTTATTGCCATTAATTATAAATAGAAATGAAAAAAAATTATTGATATTTTATAAAGCATATTGCATTATTAAATTGTTAAACATTCGTTTTGATAGAAAAATAAATTCAAAAAACAGCAAAAGAATTTATTTTAATAATTAGTTAATTTTGTGAAATCAACTAAAAATGTTATTAGACAAAATAATTTCGTTTGAATCATTTATTTTACACAAAAAAAAACAAAAAAATATGAAACATCTTTTAAACCTCACACATTCACATCTTTGCATATACTCACAAAAATAAACAAATAGATATATCTGCTAGGATCAAGGTGTAGTATCTGTTGTTGTCTCAATCCCATTTTATTCCAATGAATATATATATATATATATATATATATATATATATTCATAAATATAAATAACATCAAACTTCCAACAATTACGGATATTTGAATTCGGATGAACCCTTGAGTAAATGTGGTATTGTGGTGACTGCAATGACTCTAGCTAAGAGTACGATAGACAGAGGATGACTCCTCCCCCACTCCCCACACTTTTGATGGCCTTGTGCTTAATGTGTTAAATTGAAATTTTACTTTATGGAAAAAAAAAAAAATTCAAAGTGTAGTATCTGTTTTGTCCTTAATCATGGAAATAGAAATCTTTCTAGACAGAGACAATTTAAATTTTTGTCTCAAGCCCGACTGCTCCATTTTGGGGAGATGGATTTTTACCCACATTAAAAAATCGACCTTGTGTCTAACTTTGCCCTCGTGGGGAGCCAAGTAAATAGGAACATATCCTCTTTTTTTATTATTATTATTTTTAAGTTTTCCTAACTTTCAGAAAATCTTTTTTCTTTCACTTTTCTTTTATATTTTTCCAGTTTTATAAAACTTTTATTTATAAACTCTGTGGCAAGAATTTAACTCTTTTGGCGCCAAATATTTAAGATAAAATCTGCTTTTTACCCCCCCCCCCCCCATACAAGAACTCATAAAATGAACACCAACTAAATCGTGTGACAGAAATTAAAATCCTACATCATTCATTGAACGAACAGTAACCACTGTACTTGGGCATAATTTATCGACTCTGATTGTCCAAGCACATGACGACTTTTGTTGACTATGAAAGAATATATTGTTGATTTTGTTGACTATGAAAGAATATATTGTTGATTTTGTCGACTATGAAAGAATATATTGTTGATTTTGTTGACTATGAAAGAATATATTGTTGATTTTGTTGACTATGAAAGAATATATTGTTGATTTTGTTGACTATGAAAGAATATATTGTTGCTTTTGTTGACTATGAAAGAATATATTGTTGATTTTGTCGACTATGAAAGAATATATTGTTGATTTTGTCGACTATGAAAGAATATATTGTTGATTTTGTCGACTATGAAAGAATATATTGTTGATTTTGTCGACTATGAAAGAATATATTGTTGATTTTGTCGACTATGAAAGAATATATTGTTGATTTTGTCGACTATGAAAGAATATATTGTTGATTTTGTCGACTATGAAAGAATATATTGTTGATTTTGTCGACTATGAAAGAATATATTGTTGATTTTGTCGACTATGAAAGAATATATTGTTGATTTTGTCGACTATGAAAGAATATATTGTTGATTTTGTCGACTATGAAAGAATATATTGTTGATTTTGTTGACTATGAAAGAATATATTGTTGCTTTTGTTGACTATGAAAGAATATATTGTTGCTTTTGTTGACTATGAAAGAATATATTGTTGCTTTTGTTGACTATGAAAGAATATATTGTTGATTTTGTTGACTATGAAAGAATATATTGTTGATTTTGTTGACTATGAAAGAATATATTGTTGATTTTGTTGACTATGAAAGAATATATTGTTGCTTTTGTTGACTATGAAAGAATATATCGTTGATTTTGTTTACTATGAAAGAATATATTGTTGATTTTGTTGACTATGAAAGAATATATTGTTGATTTTGTTGACTATGAAAGAATATATTGTTGCTTTTGTTGACTATGAAAGAAAAAATTGTTGATTTTGTTGACTATGAAAGAATATATTGTTGCTTTTGTTGACTATGAAAGAATATATTGTTGATTTTGTTGACTATGAAAGAATATATTGTTGATTTTGTTGACTATGAAAGAATATATTGTTGATTTTGTTGACTATGAAAGAATATATTGTTGCTTTTGTTGACTATGAAAGAATATATTGTTGATTTTGTTGACTATGAAAGAATATATTGTTGATTTTGTTGACTATGAAAGAATATATTGTTGATTTTGTTGACTATGAAAGAATATATTGTTGATTTTGTTGACTATGAAAGAATATATTGTTGATTTTGTTGACTATGAAAGAATATATTGTTGATTTTGTTGACTATGAAAGAATATATTGTTGATTTTGTTGACTATGAAAGAATATATTGTTGATTTTGTTGACTATGAAAGAATATATTGTTGATTTTGTTGACTATGAAAGAATATATTGTTGATTTTGTTGACTATGAAAGAATATATTGTTGATTTTGTTACCGAATAAAATAATATGTTCTTATTATACCCTAAAACTATGTCTCTTTGGAATTGGTAAGTGAATAACCATTTTTGAGAATTTGATTTTTATGTGATTTTATATTCCGACAACGTTCGTTGAATACTCTAGTTAGTCTTTCTATGTGTGCCTCCCTCTGCATACATAGAACTTAAATTCCCTTTGTGACGTGGTAATGTCTCGTGCCCGTATGGTTATGACGCTTGCTTGCGGAGTCTAGGTTGATTTTGTAGCAGGGGTTCGAACCTTGCGACTGTCTGAGATTATCATTCCCTACACTGATGAGAGTGAAGGCGTATGTAGCTAAAAATAATTTAATATTATTTACTTAACATTAATATTGTTATATATATATATATATATATATGCTATCCGTTATTCTGCTTTTTTGTATATTTTAATGTTTGTGCAGGTAATATCAATAAATAAACGTTTTTAGTCCACAGGGCTGAGGATAAACAAAGAATACCACAGAGCTTAGGAGATGAATTATTTGTACAATGTCTAAGAAGACATCCGCATTAGACGACCCCTCTTCCGCATTAGACGAGTCCCATTTTTCGCTTTGTGCTATGCTTAGTTTATTCACGACGCCTTGACTAAATTAATTATTTTTTTACTAATATAACCCATTCAAACATTTACATCAATAAAAAAAAAAATCAGCATAATATATGATATACTGTCGGAAATAAATTCCAATATTAAAGCATACATATACAGCAATTTCACAGCCAATGAATATATACACTTGACAAAGGGGTCATATCCTGGAAATATTGTGAAATTCTGGCATCGCATAAGACTCTACTGATCGAGGAAGAAAGCTAGAATCAAGTAACTTTTTTTTACTCACGTAAAAAAAATTAAGTTTTCTTTCTTACAAGCCCCAGCATATTTGCTCATTGTTAGTGTCTTCTAATAAACTACCTACATAAAGTACACATAATGCTTCAAGCAAACTACACAACTCTCTTATACATATATATATATATATATGTATGTATATATAAGCTAATTTGTGGTGGCCAACGGGAAACACTCTTGACTGCGAATCAGTGGCGATTTGTGATTGGAGTTCGAGCCCGTCGACCGTCGGAAATTAACTTCCTGCACTGAAGATTGCGTAAGCATGAAACATCGATGTTTGTAGGTAATAAATAATTAATATTTATTTATATATATATATATATATATAGCATATGTATGTATGTAAGAATATATATATATATGTAAGAATATATATAGGTATACTAGAAGAATACCCGTCCCAGAACGGGTAAAATTAATTCCTTGAACGGAACAGTTTTGCACCACTTTTATGTCCTCTTATAAAGATTAAAATCCAGATCTAATGCTACTAAACCTTTTGTCTACAATCCTTATTCTAATTTTAATCAAAATCCATTACATGATTTTGAATCTAAAAATATCTAAAGCTTAAGGGGTCTTAGGAAGAAATTTAAATTCAGGGAATCTTACTTGATTGATGTCTCATCAGTATAGATCAAATTTAATGCAAATCTTAAATATTTGAATTTTCAAATGGAAGGTTGCATCTATATTACAACCCCTAAAACCTCCCCTAAAATACTCCAAAGAAATTGAAATTTTGGGATTTTTTTTTTAATTAATGTCTTATACCTATTGTTAAAACTTTATAAAAATCAGAATTATCTCAATTTTCACAAAGGGCTTCCCCCTTTTTACCTCCTTTGCATAAAACTGAATTAAAATAAATATAGCCCACATTATGACCCTTTATGCCTAGTAGCTGTGTTCCAAAATAATTCATAATGATTGGTTAATTAGTTTAGGCGCAAATTCTGTACATAGAAATATATAAACATATACAGAACGTGTCAATGAATTTCTTTTATGTACGTAAATTAATGTATAAATATATATATATATATATATATAAAATAAAAATAATGACACGTCTGATTAAGGGCGACTGAATCCAATATTTTGCATATTTTTAACTGCTTAGGAAGTGGAAAAATACTAAAATGACAACACTGTTTTATCGCCAGTAAAAACAACAAAACTATGTACCTAACATTTTGTATATATATATATATATATATGAGATGAAAAATGAGAATAAAAAATTGTATAGATACAATATTTATTAAGATATCAAAAGTATTAAAAAAAATATTAAAATATATATATATATTTATGTGTGTGTATTAATTTTCAAAGTTAAATGTTACCGGTAATATTTACAGTTTCATTACCGAGTTTTAACCTCTGACGGAAAGAGATTTTCTTTGAAAATCCATGGGTTAAGGATAATGAAACTCCTCGCTTTGAACTTATGTTTTAATAAATATTGTATCTATACAATTTTTTATTCTCTTCTGTCATCTTCTGAATGTATTGCTCTATTCAATATATTGAGTTTTATATTATCACGATAGTTTATTATTTAAGGATACATCACTTATGTTTAAATTCGTATTAATGTTATATATATATATATATATATATATATATACATATATGATATAATGGGTTAGGAATCCAACAGAACACATTTCTAAAGATTCATTATCATTTTCTTCTGATTGAGATTAAGTTTTATGTTTGTAAATTTGTTTTGAAAGATTTTTTTTCAATTTAAATGGCTTCGTCACTTTTTTTTTAAATAAAGAAAGTCACGTGCAATATTGGCATTAATCTTCCACGTGATGTGAGATGTTGTTCGTCTTTGTGTAGTTTCTTACAGTATGAAACGCATTAAAAAGTAAAATTCTATTGTCATAAAATTTGTTTAGAGGGAAAGCATTTCTGTTGTTTAACTTCTTTCTTTACTAAATCAGCTGATTATAACACAAATCTGGGATTTAATTCTAAAATATTTTCCATTTAACAGAAATATTTGTATTCATATATTTACAAAAAAAAAACAAAACAAAAAAAAAACTATAATAGCATTGTTAGGCCAGCCTTAGGGATATAGATATTTGTCGTTTTAACACGATATAGCACTTCCGGCATAAGAGTTGGTAATCTCGTTCTACCGATTATTTAGTCGCCCTGGCGTATTGCAGGGGGGGGGGGTGTGTTTGATTTTGGATTCAAACTTTGGCACCGCCCTTCCCACGTATATGGCAGTCGTCGTTTTTTTTCATTTATTATGATTTTATTACTATTTATATAATTATCTTTAGCAAAATGTAATTAAATCTTCTTCAGATTTATTTTTGAACAATCCTTTGATTAGTCCTCTATAAGAGGGTGGGGCCTGCCTGCCTGTCAGTCTTGATCAAAGTCTTTCACTCCAGCCTCGGCGGTCGTGAGGATCTAAGTTTGTAATCTCCAAAGCTGTACATTCACGTTTACACAGCTCATCCCAAGAAAGCTTCAGTCTTCTAGCCAGCCGATTTGATGCGCTAAACATGTTTCTGACCGTGGATATCCAGCCATCTCATCGTGCCCAGCTTAAGGACATAAGATATTTCTTTTATACCAAGCTTAGAGAGAAGAGTCTCGAAGAGAGTGTCGTCTTCTGGCCTGACATGACAGATCCATCTAATCATGGCTCTTTCGTTACACTTCAGTAACTTGATAGTGCTCGCTGTTGCATCTGATGTTTCAGAGCCATAAAACATAACACTCCTCACACAGCTGGTGTACACCTGTCCTCTAGTTGTGATCAACATATGCTTATTTGTCAAGATGGGCAGGAGCTCTCTAAAGTCCTTCCAGGCAGACTTGCATCGGGCAATAGCAGCAGTCTCACAACCACCATTGGCTGAAAGAGAGTCGCCCAGGTAGCAGAACTCGGCTCACTCCCCCTTCCTAATGATCTTATAACTCTAACCGCCACCATTTCCCCCCCCCCCTACACTCTCTACTGTTAATTCAATTTCCCACCGCCACCATCTATTTGTATCTCATAATTTGTTATTTTCAGAAGCGGCCTTTCAGGCGCAACCAGGCTACTGCCTTTGTTTTAAACAATTTGTACTTGTGTGTTATTTTTTTCAAACAATCATCCTGAGAAAGTCTCGAAATAAAGACAAAACGTTGATGAATACATAAATAATATTGTTTTGGTTTTCCTTCTTACAGATTTCCATATATATATATATATCTGTTAGCTTTAAGGCATAGCTCATTGGGTAAAACTAATTCGAGCTCCCGGCACTTGACGATGTTTACATTGAGATATCACTTACATTCAGCTCGACGGTTGAGTTTCAAACCATGGCTTGAGACACTAACTGGTCTAACCGCACTGAAGAGCTGTGATACAGCAAAACAGTCTGTATGTGGATATATATATATATATATATATAGTCATAATGTACATATATATATGGATAATGAAGTGATGAAATAGATAACATTTTTATAGTTTACAAGTTTATTAACTCATAAAGTGTTCAAACAAGGAATACCAATACAAAATGACCTTTAAGCCATAGCTTAAGTCAAAGGTAACGCTCTCATCGTCAGAAGGTCTGACCAATAACAATTGAATAAAAATTATATATATATATATATACAGGGTGTCTCAAAAAAATGTACTCACTCTTAGAATGGCAAAATGTGCAGAAGATGTCGAGTTTGCACAAAAATTGTGTGGAGCGATGATGCAAAGTTTTCTCGTCATTCTACGAGTGAGTACATTTTTTTGAGACACCCTGTATATATATATATATATATATATATATATATATATATTCTAAAAGTGAATCAGACATACAAATACCAACACCAGAAGCAAACAGGTTATAAAAACTTTACCTGCTGATTCATACGAAACGAACAAGATGGCCGCTTGAGTTTAAAACTGGATCTATTTTTCACTTTGATGCTACCATACATTGTAATTCGTGCAGAAATTCTACCTTTGTTTTTGTTTTATTTTTCTCTCTCCGCAATTCTGCCTGTCATAAATGAGTCATCTGCTCCGATTCTGCGCGTCAATCTTCCATTATATCACACTTTGATTATCACCATGGCTAGTATTATTATTATTTTTATTATTATTTTTATTATTATTTTTATTTTTATTATTATTATTTTTATTATATTATTATTCTTATTACTATTATTACTATCAGTATCATTATTATTATTATTATATTATTATTACTATTATTGTTATATTTTTTTTTATATAAAATCCTTATTTAATGGATGCGTTACAAGCGAGCCGTTTTTAGAAGCCTTTCACTTGTCTGCTACTTCCAGCGGAACCCGTTATCAGCTTATGCATTTTTAAATCTGATACCATCGGACGACAAAGACGAAGACAATTTCAATGCGAATCAGAAATATAGATTCCGACTAGTGTTTCCATCATCTACGGATCTTAAAAGTTCGGAATTTCGAACAATCAATGTAAGATCTCTTTGAAATTTAATTTTTTTTTTTTTTTTTTTGTATGCAGTGAAGGCATTTCATTAAATATTGGAGTTACATTAGCAAAATTAAAATTTATACTTGAATGATTTTAATCTATGCAACGTGGTGAGAATGACACCAGATGAAAAGAAACTGCATTCAAAATGAATAGGATACACACACACATATATATATAAATACACATTCACAAAAAGTGTATATACATGTGTGTATGTGTGCATATTTATATGCCTATACACAGTATAATTTTTTTATATATATATGATAAAAAAATGGAAATAATATAATAATTTAATAATTTTTCCATATATATATATATATATATATATATATATATATATATATATATATATATTTATTTATTTATCAATAATGTTACAGAAGATCAGATCAAATCAACATAGTACCATAGGTTTCAAGCCTGGAGCGAGTCCAGATCGAAAATTAATGTTTCGTTGGGTTCGTTTAATATTTATGAAAAGAAATATGGCTGAAGATAGCCGGAGCAACTTATTAATAGATATAAACAAACCCAACAAAACATGAATTTTCGATCTGGACCAGCTCCAGGCTTGAAACTTATGGTACCATGTTAATTGCTAAGTATTGAGCTTCTCTTTTGTAATTTAAATTTATCCCTTCGTGAATCAATCTGATCTATATAAATTTCATTTGTATTGGTACAATCTCACACACACACACATATATATATATATATATATATATATATATATATATATACTGTATATTACATAATTTAGCAATGTACCGCGGTTTTATCCAAAAGGGCAGATTTAGACATCTTTAGTAAATCTCTGTGCCCAGTGGAATCATTGGCAAGCTGAAACGATTGTAGTCACGTCCGACAGGGAATGGCGTCAACAAAGACAGAAAACGGTGTATCTCTGAGGTGGTCCCCGAAAAAAACCGGTGTGGGATAGTGATTAACTAAGACTTAAGGGATATATATATATATATATATATATATATATATATATATATATACTTGTTTATAATAAGAGTAAATATTACTGATAATTTACTGGTACATTACAATTATTTCAATGTGAACATTCCCATGCTAGAATGGAAATAATATATATATAAAGTTAGGTATGTGTATATGTTTAAATATTTCTAGGTACAGAATTCACTCCTAAACTAATTAACCGATCATTATTAATTTTGGAACACAGCTGTTAGACATAATGGGTCGTAATGTGGGCTATATTTAGTTTAATCTATTTTTTGTGTAAAGGTGATGAAAAGGGAGTGGATTCATTTGTGAAAATTCAGATACCTCCGATTTAGGTGAAACTGTAACAATATGTATTAGGCTTTAAGTAATTAATATTCCCCAAATTTTCGTTTTTTTTTTATAAAGTATTTTAAAGGGTTTTTAGGGGCATAATATGGGCACGATCGTTCATTTAAAAATTTAAATATAATCATATTTGTATTGAATTTGATTCATATTCATTAGACACCAATTAAGCAAGTTTCCTTGAATTTCAATTTCTTTCTTAAGACTCAGTTTTTAGTTTTAAACATTTTCTAGAATCCAAATCATGTAATATATTTTTTTTATCAAAATTGGAATAAGGATTCTAGACATAAGGTTTAGTAGCATTATATCTTTTATTTTAATGTACATATAATGCTACTATATATAAAATTGATGTCAAATTTCTCTGTATATATATATATATATTATTTCTCTGTTCAGGGAATTAATATATATATACATATATATATATATATATATATATATATATATATATATAGTAAGCTATGAAAATATATTTATGGCAATTAAGCTACAGGGGGGAATCTTCAGGCTAAAATACATTTTAGCCTGAAGATTTCCCCGCGGGGATGAAACGCGGGAACCTCTGTGTAGCTTAATTGCCATAAATATATTTTCATAGGTTACTACCTAGCTCTACTTACGTATCGAGCACTGTTGAAGTAAATGCTGAAAATTAATACATAAAAAATTATATCTCCTTATAAAATTTTATGTGGATACATGAAATACTAATATATATATATATATATATATATATATATATATATATATATACTATTATCTATTTGCCTATCTGGTACCAAAAGGTACTACGTTTTTTTTCTTAATGCATCTTTTCTTTCTGAACTAGTGCCCCCTCGACGTAAATTCACTAGACCAACGCGACAATCAGCCAAATCCCATCCATTCACTATGGAGGTCCCCAGATGTTGAAGGGCCTTCTGATCTGATAGCTTCTTTCCTCGTGCTGCCGGCCTCTGAAACTCTCTCCCTGCTCCCTGTTTCCCCGACTGCACTGACATGCAAAAATTTAAAACTAATTTAAAACTCGCTGCACAGGATGACCCCCAAAACCTACAACCTATTTATCAGTAGCCCCTTTTGTCTACAGTGGCGGCCTGCCTTGTTTGCGGTGAACTATGTTAAAAAAAAATTTTTTTTTTAAATCAAACTTTCAATTAATAAAATGTTGCCTTAATGTATAAATTTTCGAATATGTACATATATATTCGAAAATTTGTATATTTGTACCAGTGTTTATTTATTTTATAATTATATATATATATATATATATATATATATATATATAGAGAGAGAGATAGAAGAAAAAAGAGTGATAAATATGAGACGATTGTCCAGATTTATTTCAAATTTCAATTGTTCAATGCAAGGTGTATTCAGTAATAAACTAGTGTTTATTATTCTTTCCTTAAGCCAAGGCTTTTCAAAGATCGAAATCTTATCATCAGAGGAGAAATATATATATATAAAAAGTAAAATGACATTAACGAATCCTGGGCTGCGCCGGATCGGGACAGCTAGTGGGTAATCTAGAGATTTATAAATTTGAATCACATTATAGAGAGAACTCTATTCAACCAACTGCTATTTGCGACTATTGAAATTAACCTTTTTAATATATAGACATTAAATGCATTAAAAATACTAGACAATAATATACATTAGATTTTAATGTGCTTTTGTTTTCTATTGATTTTTTTATTCAATAAAATCAGTATAATTGAAACCTCAACACTTCAAAGTGAAGCACTGAATTTATTTTCAATGAGATCTTTTGAGCTATTTAGTTGCAATGCTTTTGATGTCAACAGACATTGCCGGTTCTAGTGTATAATGTATCGACTTATCAGAGAAGCTGTGAACTTTCCTAAAAATTAGCTTGCTTTAATGTGATATTGTCTTTCCCTCTCTCTCTCTCTCTCTCTCTCTCTATATATATATATATATATATATATATATATACACAATAATATTTTTTAAATAAATATTAAATATTTAAAATATACCTAGAGACATCGATGTTTCATGCTAACGCAATCTTCAGTCTAGGAACTAATTCTCAACGGTCGGTGGGCGCGAACCCCGAACACAAATCGCCACTGATTCGTAGTCGGAGATCTTACCCGCAGGCCATTGCCAACCAGTTAGTTAATAGAGAGGAATTTTAACTGTAAATAGCAGAATTACTACTACTCACCAAGTAGATAAGAGTAATCTACGAAACGTCGGACCATAAGTGCTCGATCATATAAGAGAGCTAATATAATTTATTTAGATACTGTATATTACATAATTCAGCAATTATGTAATATACAGTATCTAAATAAATTATATATATATATATATATAAAATATGTTAATGTTGAATTAAAGATAATTGAATTATCGTTTAATAATAATCTATCGTGATATAAAGCTCAATATATTGAATAGAGCAATCAATTCTAGAGATGAAAGATGAAAATAAAAAATTGTAAAGATACAATTTGAGTATTATTCTTTTTCAAACATTCATTTCCAACATAACAACTGTTTTTACTTTTGACGTGTTTTTGGACGTCGTCCACCCTGACTCTACGCTCTCATCTCAACAAAAGACTCTTTACCTTTTGGTCTTTATTTTGTTTTATTTCATGTAAAATGTTCAAAGTTAAATGCTGCCGATAATATTTACAACTACTTTGTCGGCTTTTCCCTATCCTCTGATGAAAAGAGTTTATCTTTGAAAATCCATGGATTAAGGATATGAAGCTCCTTGCTCTGAACTTTTGATGTTCTAATAAATATTGTATCTTTACAATTTTTTATTTTCATCTTTCATCTCTAGAATATATATATATATATATATATATATATATATATATATCCGACATAATGGGAAATGAAAAAGCCAAAACCAAAAAGATGTTTTTTTTTTAATTTTTAATTTCTAATTTTTTTATGTATTCATCAACGTTTCGTCTTTATTTGTAAGACTTCCTCAGGATGATAATTTTAAGAAAAATGTCATACAAGTAAATGAAAATATTGGGTTGACATGATGGGTTAATGAGAAGAAGTAGTAGCCACTACTTAGAGCACAGGACCGAGGTCCGAGTTGTATGACATTTTTCTTAAAATTATCATCCTGAGGAAGTCTTACAAATAAAGACGAAACGTTGATGAATACATAAAAAAAACATCCTTTTGGTTTTTTCCTTTTTCATTTCCCATATATATATATATATATATATATATAGCACTAGGCTGGGCACTGTAGTGAGTAGTATTAACACGGCCGTATGAATAATCATCTCTACACTAACGATTCCCAAAAGGATGAAACGTAGATAAAACAAATTATATATATATATACATATATTAGAATAAATTTTTATTCATACAAACATTATTGGTTACATATGTGCATACATATTTCGGTTGTACTCTTCATAGAGAGTCAACCTCTTCAGACCAAAACGAAGTCTGAAGAGGTTGACTCATAGAAAAGATTGAGACTAGCAACATCACGTCTGTGAAAGAGAGGGTGTAGACAAGAAGAAAGGGTGGGGGCCAATCCAATTACAGATACGTTTCTGCACCTTATCAAGTACCCTCAAATGAGACAGAGGTTCACCAGCTCAAATATGACAACAGTACTCCATACAAGTGGCAGCAGTATTCTATCTTAGGACGTATCTGGCAAAAAATGAATCTTTGGTATTTGTTCCACGACAGAGGTATGTCGATTGATTTGGTTTGGTTTGTTTTGCCTTCCATTAAAGATCTAACAGCCACAACCCAAATAAAAATGTTCTTAGGGTTAGAGTTCGAGAAACCACCAACATTCATTATCGC
>OY744535.1:14567797-14572797 GCA_963556195.1 Sepiola atlantica
AACAACCCCGGTCTTCACTGAATGATCTATTTTATAAGTGAAAAATCTAAATATATATATATATATATATATATATATATATATATATATATATTAAAACTTTGTGGATTTTGCCTGTTATTTTTTATTAGCTTGTTATATTGTCGCTGTGTATACTAAATAGTATTATTGTTTTGTACCGTCATCATCAAAGATGAGGATAATCGTGCACAGTGGATAACATCACTAAATATACAATATCTACTACGTCATCAGTTGTTCAAAACAAGGTTTTTCGAATAAAAGAAATTTATTTTTCCTTCCTTAAGCCATGGCTTTTCAAAGAATGGAATCTTATCGTCAGAGGAATACAAACAATATGTATAACTCTGACGATAAGATTTCATTCTTTGAAAAGTCACGGCTTAAGGAAGGAAAAATACATTTCTTTTAGTTGAAACACCTTGTTTTGAGCAACTGATGACGTAATAGATATTGTAGTCTTACAATCTTTATTCTCATCTTTTACTTTCTCTATCTCGAGCATCGATTATTTCATGATAGGTTCTACTTTAAAGGTATACATTATATCTTTAGTTTCATGTTCTTTTAATATATATATATATATATATATATAGGATCAAATATAAACCAAAGTAAAACTTTTAGTAGATGGAACCTATTGTGAAGAGGAATTAGCTCAATATACCACCCGGACAATCTGCATATCTTTTTTACGGAACTTTTCTGTTCATTCACTGCGTTTTTTTAGCAAAAATTCTTTTTAAAATAATTTTCATATTTTTCAAATATTTGAACTTTGTTTTCTTCGAAAGCCAACTTATCAATCTGTATTTCTCCTCTGATGATAAGATCTCGATCTTTGAAAAGCCTTGGCTTAAGGAAAGAATAATAAACACTAGTTTATTACTGAATACACCTTGCATTGAACAATTGAAATTTGAAATAAATTTGGACAATCGTCGCATATTTATCACTCTTTTTTCTTCTATCTCTCTCTCTCTCTATATATATATATGACCTTACTATATATAGATTGCACACAGACTAACAAATGTCTTCTTTTAGATATTAGTAACATCTTGTTTATCCATTATTTACCTCTCTATTTCAATAAACCTTTGTTTCTTCCGTATACATTTGTGTTGGTTGTTCTTTTTACTCGGTAACAACCTTATCGATTCTACCCCTTTATTAAGGACATAACAGTGGCGACATCGATTTTAAGGATTTATGTAAAAAAAACTGACATTACCCCTTTATCAAATATACAACAATTTTGATTTAACCTCGATCTGAATGAAATATTAAAGAAAAGCAAGAAATCAATAATAAAATGGTTGATTGATCCCAAACTTTGTGGTATGTCGAAATCCTTGAATATTTTAAATCCAGAAGCATTGTGGATATCCGTGGTATTCATATTTATTTTTCTTTCCTTAAGCCATGGCTTTTCAAAGAATGACATCTTATTGTCAGGAATACAAACAGTATGTATTCCTCTGACGTAGAGATTTAATTCTTTGAAAAGCCATGGCCTAAGGAAGGAAAAATAAATTTCTTTTATTTGAATATCTTAAATCCAGAAGCATTGTAGATGTCCGTTGGATTCCTATATTTAGTGCTAGATTTATAAAACGCCCGAGAGATTTTCTTCAGAAAGATAAGCACTTTCATTAAAACTGTATCTGTTGATAGTTTTAACACAAAACAGGGAGAAATGTTAAATGTAAACATGACTTTAAACAGCTTCTTTTTTTTTTCTTCATTTTTCTTCTTCTAATTTTTTCATAAAAAAAAGGGAAAATTTTAACATCTTTGTGTTGTCCTAAACGAAGAAAAAGGTACATGAACAAAGAAATAAGCACACGTTCAGACACACACATACAGACAAAATGAAGGTAAAATAAATGATACAATAAAAAGAAAATTAATATTTTTTAATGAATTAAATGTTTGATATATCTGTCAATTTTAATTAAATTTTTATAATTTTTATGAAGTTTTAATTGAAAGTAACTTTTTTTATACAATTATTTTCACATTGATTAAATTTTTTTTTTTTTTTTAGGTGTTAGAATTTTAAAATATATATATTAAGTATTTTTGCAGCTAAGATATAAAAAAATAAAATATTTAAAACCTTAAAATTTTAGATTTTTTTTTTTTGAAAAATTTATATTAGACTAAAAGTATCTTATTTTTTTTTTAAAAGTTAAATTTATCATAAACTGAGGAATATAATTGTCTTTTTATTTAAATTAATCTATTTTTTTTAAATAAAAGTAAAAAAAAAATATCAAAGATTAATTCAAGACTCAGCTTGTTTGAAATAAAGCACAAAGGTGAACAATCGTATAAAAAACCCATGTCAGTTAAATGACATTCAATAATCACAAAATGAAAGCACCTGATGAAAGAAAAACAACAAGGAAATGTAAGTGTGGAATATACCCCCTTGCGGAACGTAAGCAAGGGTAAGCAGTTTGCATATAGGAAGTATGCTTTCAGAGAATGCGTATTTTACCACCATAGCTACTGCAGGGGTGAGTAGGTTTCAAAGTTGAAAAAAAAAAAAAAAAAAGACAAACCCAAAAATTTCTTTTTCTTTTTTTTTTTTTTTAATTTGCAGACAGAAAAATGTCCTAAAATTGCCGACAGGAAGTGGACGAATCTGCTTAAATACATATACATATATATGTAAGCATATATCCATATATATATATCAAATAAATGAACCACATCCTGTTAAACCCAGAGATTATTCAAAGTCAGCTTAATTTTTTTGTATTACAAGATTTGCTAAGAGTTACCAACCCGATTAAAATTCTAGAACATCATCCGGATTTCTTTGAATCAACTACTTGGTTGAGCGTAGTTGATATCTCTTATAAATCAGCATGTGAACCACAGCTCAATTTTTTGGAGACATACAAGAAAAATGCTGAAGCCCCACTGAGTTTTTTCTTACAAAATGAGTGTTCAGCACTTTTTACTATACATGAAGAAGAACGGATTTCAAGTCAGCAGTTTTATCAAAAGCATCAAAAGTATTAATCTTATATTGTCAACTGTATTTAGTAGAAGCAAAATAATTAAAAATAAAACCTTTAAAAGCCAAGGAATAAAAATAAAGAAAGAAAGAAAGCAAGTTAGTTGATGAGCAGGTATTTTTACTTGAGCCAGGTTTAAGCAAAAGAGAAACTTGAACGTAAAATTCTACAATCTTATTGTCATTCTGCTTTTTTTTTAAAAATCAACTACTTAAAAACGTACATTTGAGCGTAGTTGATAATCTCAGGATGTGAACTGTGGCTCAATTTTTGCTGTGTTGCATGGCAAGCAAAGAAGAGTGAATGCAAAAAGCTAGTTGAAACGGGTTCAACTCAAGTTAGAAAGCTAAGCTCAGTGTAACATCTATCGTAAAGAGGGGTCTTCATTTAACATTGGAATAAAACGTCTCATATCACTTAAAAGGGGCCGAATTTAAACTTTGCAGTAATCAGGAATCAAATATATATTTAATAATCCCAATCATGTATGAAAAAACAAAATATGAGTTTTTTCTAATTATCCTTTCTTACAATGAAAAAACAACATGTAATTCTCATATGTATGATAGATATATTCTGGTTTTAAAACTTAAGTCTGATCAGTGACTAAAGTCTGATCAGTGGCTAAAGTCTGATCAGTGGCTAAAGTCTGATCAGTGGCTGAAGTCTGATCAGTGGCTGAAGTCTGATCAGTGGCTGAAGTCTGATCAGTGACTAAAGTCTGATCAGTGACTAAAGTCTGATCAGTGGCTAAAGTCTGATCAGTGGCTAAAGTCTGATCAGTGGCTAAAGTCTGATCAGTGGCTGAAGTCTGATCAGTGGCTGAAGTCTGATCAGTGGCTGAAGTCTGATCAGTGGCTGAAGTTTTAACATATTTCTTGTAGATATTCATCTTTTTAAATAGAAGAAAATAAGAAATGCTGAAAAACCTTCCTAAATCTAGTATTACGACCAGTTGTTCCCAATAGGAAGAAGAAAAGAATTTTGAAAATTTGAAAATGTCCTCAGCCACGAAGATGGGGATCCCCAAAACATTTTCCAGAAAATAATTCCTTTACTGCATTTTTACTAAAATTTCACAATGAATGACACTAAATATTTAAGGGAGTTAATTCAAGAAGCCGAGCTAGATCGAAACCAGATCCTTCAAATATTTAGTGGTACCCATGTATTAACTATTAATAGTTTACAAGTATTTTGTTATTTATGTATGCATCAACGTTTCGTCTTTATTGAAAGACTTTCTCAGAATGAAGAAAACAATGTAGAAAAATCATACAGAATATTAATTTTGATTTCTCAGAAAGTGTCCAGACTTGGGCATGGCTGTAGATGTGAATAAGCAAAAAATGAAAATCATGATTTTGTATATGGCGTTATCACCATCAGTCTGTCTCATTCAAAAGACCCGAACATAAATAGGATGATGGCTATAACTTATTAGCTTCAACATGTTTATTTTTAGCTAGGAAGTTTGTCTGGGTCAAAATATGCCATAGCCAAGCTAATAAGTCAAAGCCATCATCCGCATCATTTCGCGTCCTTTGAATGTGATAACGCCATATCCCAAGTCAAAATTTTCATTTTCTGCTTATTTGCGTCTACAGCCATGCCCAAGTGTGGACACTTTCTGACAAATCAAAATCAATATTCTGTATGATTTTTCTACAGTGTTTTCTACATCCTGAGGAAGTCTTTCAATAAAGACGAAACATTGATGAATACATAAATAATATAGGTTTTGGCTTTCCTCTTTCATTACGACGAATCATTTTATCCCCAGTTTTATTCATGCATATATATATATATATATATATATATATATATATATATATATATATATATATATGCAGATTTGTCCTATCAAACATGTGATCAACCATTAGATAAAACATTCGTTCTTTCGTCAATTGATGGATGTCTCAAGTCAAGTCACAATACAGAATT